>JAQLOL010000004.1:5836523-5847632 GCA_029783665.1 Naso thynnoides
ATGAGACTGAGTGACAAGATGCCTAGACAGACTTTCACCAAATTGACTTTTCCCATTTTTGAATGGTTTCTGACACTTCATGCGCACACTGTTGTGTATCCTCCAGGCACAGATGAAGAGGCCATTATTCAAATCCTGGCCAATCGTTCTGCTGCTCAGCGTGTGGAGATCAAACAGGCCTATTTTGAAAAGTATGACGATGTGAGTTCCTGCCAATCTTCTTCTCTCACTTTTACATACACTTACACTCCCACATACACAAAACAACTGTGAAGTGTGTCCCCTCTGTGTTAATTCTGCATTTGCTCAGGAGTTGGAGGAGGTCCTAAAGAAGGAGCTGACAGGTAGTTTTGAGAACGCCGTCATGGCCATGTTGGACTCTCCTCAAATCTACTTTGCCAAGGAGCTGAGGAAGGCCATGAAGGGGGCTGGCACAGACGAGGCCGTGCTGGTAGAGATCCTGTGCACAGCCACTAATGAGGTTTGTCACTTATGTGATTGTTGAGCAGCATGTTCCTTGTTTCGGTCTTTAACTTCAGGTTCAACTTATCAGGATTGTGAGTTAAATGCATCGTTTACTGCAGAGTCTATCCTCACTGCCTCTAGGTTTTCTATTTTAAGAACTAACAGCTCATGATGTGACTCTATTTCGGGTGCCACTTTCTAATGAGATTAATGAGATATGCTTTATAATGTAAAAAGTTAAAACAAATGGCTTTACTAATGTAAATCACTCATTTATTAAAGTTGACAAGTTTTTGATTCATGGATTTTAGTCCTTATTCTCAGCAGCAGTTTTCCGGAAGATAAATGGTCAACAATTTTCCATTTTTTATAACATGGTAAACACTTATAAAGCATTAAAATATGCTGAACACATATACTCAATAAAGATATTTGTTTATTAAGTATGCCTTGAAAGTAGTAACCAAAATTGTATTGATGACTTCTGTAGAATCTTAACAGACTGATCATGACTCTATACTCTATTCCCCACCATCCGTATGTTACCATTCAAAGTCCTTGTAACTGCTAAAATCAACCTCAGAACTAGCAGAAAATTTGGATTGTGTAATTAAGCAAACCTACTTGGTTCTTTTGTGGGAATTTAGCTAACATCAGAGCCTTTCCACATGGATGGAAAAGTTTCACCAAAACAAGTTCCCCTAAAAAACTACTTTGTAAGGGCACCATCAACACATCCTGGGCTGCCCAAATTGATTTTGATTGGTTTAAAGAAATACATGCAAGACATAGGCATGTTTTCCCCTTTAACAAAACGAGAATGGGTTTAATTAGACCTTTCTCCATTTTAAGCTGTGTACACACCGGAAGCGACTTTTATTTGTGGCGCGATGAAATTACATATAAAGTCAATGGCATGATGTGACATCCCGTTTTAGGCCGTGACAGACTTGCGACTTGTCGCGCGAGGAGTCAACTCGCCTGTCGCGCAAGTTCAAAATATTCAACCTCAACAACATATTTGCCTCACGACAGCCAATCAGCATTTAGGGTTTACACCGATGTTGTAGGGTGCATAATTGTGGCGTAAAATGGAGACAGATGGACAGGTGCTCCACAGCCATCCTACAAATCCGAGCACCAATCCTAGCCAACAGACCGTCAAACTGGGCGCTCATCAGCCTCAGGTAGTGCCGGAAATGGTAAACTCCCCTCCACTATATCAGTTGTGGAGGTCCTACTCAGGTTGGGAAACTTAACTACATCGGGTCCAGGGTAATAAAATCATCCAGAGCCTGTTCAGTTGTGTCACACATTTCTGTGTCAGCCACAGTTAGCGTTAGCTCATAGCGTCAGGAGGAGGTAGGGCTTGTCATTTTCTAACATGAACCAAGGCTGATTTAACCATCGTTTCTGCACAGTGTCAGTTGTAGAAGTCCCAGAAATGTTGGGGAAAAAAAGATCGTGTTGTCAGAGCTCCACCACATTCACTCACAGCAACAGTAGTTTTGACCGCTATGTCTGAGTCAAAGTCCATTCGGTAAATTCTGGCCATGTTGGTCCCGTCGGGATGTCATTGGAGAAGAGGAAGTGAAACTCTCTGAGCTGTGTGTGCCTCTGCAGGATGTTGTGCACCCAGACACGATGGCGTTTGGCCCTCCATCATCTCTGGACTTTCCACAGCGAGGCAGCGGGAACAAGCGTGGTTTGGTATCTAGGAGACAAGCCCCTCCTCTCCCTTCTGTCACCTCCGGGCTAAAAGGCGACAAATTAATTCGACCAAGTTGCACTATCACGCGACATTGTCGTGTTGGTGTGTACACAGCTTTATTGCTGGACACAGTTTCTTACTTATAAGAGCAGGGAGGGTGAATCAAACAGTATAGTCGTGAGCTGTAAAACCAAAGCATCAAAGGGTACATGTATGCTTTTCTGTTCCTTTCAACCTATAAATGATATTACAAAGTCCGATTGCCATTTTAAATGATGCCAAAGTATGAAATAATGAGGTAAGGGTATGTAGCAGTAATCCCTGTAGGCTGTTTCTAATGGCTCCGAACACTTCGTTCTTATCAGTTTTTTTAAATCTCAGACCACTGGTGTGTCACAGTGTGCTGGGCTTCTCTATAGGTTCATCTGGAAGGTGTGTGTTTGAACTGGCCGATCAGAGCAGAGTAAGCCTTTAGAGGCGGGGCAGGAGCTAAAACAGAGCATCTCAGACAGAGGCAAAAATCCTGGAAACAATGGGGCTGCTGCAGTCGGCTGTATGAGAAAAACAGATTGTTTTTTGAACATCAAAGCATGTAAACCTGCTGTAGTAGTAACCAAGAATAAAATATGAACCCAGACATTAAGCATAATATGTCCTCTTAAAGCTGTTAACTTGAGGGAAAATTGTCTGTCTTATTACAAGCCTAAAAACACCGATAAGAACAGCTTTAATATGACTGAATCTCTCTTTTTTTTCTTCTAATTTTAACAGGACATCTTGAGCTACAAGGAGGCTTATGCTCAGGGTGAGTTTTCTTCATGCTGAGTCATGACTAAACCGCTACCCACTGGATGCTCATCTCATACTGGAAAGTGTGATCATTTAACCAGCACATGGAACAAACACATATTAATTTCTCAGTTTGTCATAATGTTGTGGGTGTTCCACTTTGAGGACTGAATCATGGCCATCTGAGCCATGTTTTCCTCACTCAATGCTTCAGTCAGTACAGTCTGATTTGATCCTTTTAAGTCAATTTCACATATTACAAAATATCTTGTGGCACTGGACTGTAAGGACCTGAGCACAGCTATTGTAAAACTGTTAATGTTGTAAAACTTTGGGCAAGACACAGCTATTTCTGGCTCTTTCTTCTCAGTGCATGAACGTGACTTAGAGGCAGACATTGAGGATGACACCAGCGGAGATGTGAGGAACCTGCTGATATCACTGCTGCAGGTAAAGAGTCATTATTTCCACCATATTTAAGCATAAAAGGTACTTCTAGAATTGGCAGTGACAAGGGGAGCCGCAGTACAAAAGGAGCAGCAAGAGTTTCAAGCTCAATTAGATATTTACATGGAGGTGTTGAATCTGAAGGGAAGCCATAAAGCGAGAACAATACTTCCTTCCTTTGATACTGACTGGCAGGATTGTTCTCCACGCTGCAATTCGCCCACTGAGGAATTTGTCACACATCACATCACATCACTGCCTGGCATGCTTTGGCTTCCATGCCATCTCCAGCTTACCCAGTGCTCCCACCCTGTTCTGCTTCCTCTCTCTTTTCCTTCCATGAGAAAGAAAAGAAAAAAACACAATGTTACTCATGTTCAACAGCAACAAGCTGCAACGGCTCTCAAATGTTTCCCATTAATGATTGTTATCACAATAAATGCCTAAGATTATTTTCAAAATCTGTCTTTTTGACCTTTCCTCCACTTACTTAATCTTTTCCCTCACTCTCTCTATATGCATCACCTCCTTTATCCATCCTCTTAAAATGTCTCTTCTCATTTTCTCCCCTCCATCTCTCCTGCATCCCTAACTTCCCCCTTATCCCCCTTCTTCTACAGGCGAGCCGAGACGAGGGCTATGAAGTGGACGAGGATTTAGCCCAACAGGATGCCACATCTTTGTTTGAGGTACATTCTCAGATGAAATCCGTGCTGCACAGTTCCTTCAATTTGGAGGATTATTCGCAGTTTGCCCTTTAAAAAAAAAACAGTGTTTGCAAGGTAACATGATCCTAGATTTAGATGGATGACTGGCAAATCTCACAAGTAAAGATTTTTATTACACCAAAGCTTGTTTTCTTTTGGTAAATGCTTTACTGTGGCTTTGATTACAGTACAGGATTATGGGATCTCTGTGGTAATTCACAACCAAGGTGCGGAGTTCCATATTTGAAGAGAGATACTTTACAAATGTAAATAATGTGGCAAAGGATGCAAAAATGCCCCAAGGCATTTCTATTTAGCTACATTAGCACCGTGACTCTTGGAATGGCAGATTCATACCAGTTTGATCCAGTCTTCTCAACAGCTGTTGGATCAATTGCAATTAAATCATGTAAGATCATGGTCCCCAGATGACGAATTCTACTGACCTTGGCGATCCCCTGACTTTTCTTCTAGTGCCACCATACAGTGGGGAGGGGCTGACAGATAAATCTGTTTGCCGATAATTTTGGCCAATGTTGGCCATTTGCAGATGTATTAGTATCAGCGTTTATGTTCTCCAGTATATGCCTTCATTAGGTTTTATAGTCCTCTTATACCTTTTCATAGTATCCAGAATAATACTGCTTTAAAGTTAGTCGTGGTTTATGACAACTTTAGTTTTATTTTCATAATATTAACAGTACCTTCTAATTGTTATATTAACACTGCACAAGAGGTGGCACAAATACAAGTACAAATACTTTGCTATGGTACTTAAGTTGTTTTTTTAGGTATCTGTACTTGAGGTTTTTTTTTCTGACAACTTTTTACTTTTATTCCCAACATTAAAACATGCGTATCTGTGCATCCTACTCGTTACATTTTCAAATCAGGCTTGTTACTTAAGTTTTAATGCCTTTGCTCTATTTGGCTGTGCTCAGGACAGTTTACCAACCCAAAATGTTGGTATTAGACATTCTGAGAATGGACTCATCAACTGATTTTCTGGTGCATTTAGAAACAGCTCAGATAAATCTTGCTGATCCTACCTTTAAAGTTAATAGTCTTTGGACTAAATTAATATGATGTGAGGTTCCGTTAGCTTTGCAGATAAATGGTAGAAATGTCTTTCAGAGGGAAACTTTTTACTTTTATACTTTGAGTATATTTCAGAACCTGCGCTTAATTACTGCTACTTGATTAAAGAAGTTGAGTCAGTACTTCTACTTTTACTACTTCAATAACAAATGTGTGTACTTTTACTATCCTGCGCTGTACACACCATGTTTCCAGATAACTTGAGAACAACCTTGTTTTATTACTGACAGGAATGATAACCAAAAGTATGAAAGGTATTCATCAAACACTAGGACAAGTACTACAATTTTTCTCTTTCTTTGCCTTTCAGGCAGGAGAAGGCAGATTTGGCACTGATGAGTCGACCTTCACCTACATCCTGACGCACAGGAACTACATGCAGCTTCAGGCTACCTTTAAGGCCTATGAGTCGGTGAGGATTTTAGCGTTCCTGTCAAAAAAATAGATGGTTTTTGGGACATGATTTCTAATTGACCTCTCCTGATTGTTCTCATGTTAACTGACTGTCTTGCAGCTTTCAGGAACAGACATTTTGGACACCATTGACTCTGAGGCGGCAGGAACTCTCAAGGACTGCTACATCACTCTGGGTCTGTTAAACACGAACAAGATTGCTCACGAGCCGTGAAATAACAAATCAAATATCAGTTCTTGTAGTAACACTTGCTGCCTGTATGTTTGCATGCGTGTGTGTGTGTGTGTGTGTGTGTGTCTGTGTCTGTGTCTGTGTCTGTGTGTGTGTTTTATAGTGAGGTGTGCTAAAAACCCGCAGCTTTATTTTGCCCGACGCCTCAATGCAGCCATGAAAGGAGTGGGCACTGATGAAGACACACTCATTCGCATCGTTATCGGCCGCTCTGAGGCAAGTCTGAGTGCAACCTTAGCAAAATGTCTGATCATACTAAGAGAACAGATAGGTAGGAGAACACCTGAAACAAATTTTGATAATAACTTGTGCTCTACAAGCACTTTAGGAGCAGGTTAACATCCAATTCAAAGACAAAAACCAAGCCATTAAATGGATTTTGTGTTCAAGCAAGTGTTTTGTTATTGACCCACAGTTCGACCTGGAGACAGTGAAGGACATGTACCTGGAAAAATACGATGTCACCCTGAAAGATGCTCTGGATTCAGAGTGCGGTGGAGACTTCAAACGCCTCCTTATTGAAATCCTGCACTGAAACATCTCACTATCTTCCTACAGGCCTTATTTAACCAACGCGACACAGTCTGTCCTCTCTGTACCCACTCATCCTTCCTCCTTTCTCCTCCTCCTCATCTCTCTACTCCTTTTTACCAGTTCACTCATTCACTTTATGGATGTCTTTCTATCTGTCATCCTTCACATATCTTTTTTTTTTTTAATCTCTCTCTCACATCTTAGAGACAGTCAGTTCTCTTTGCAGCACGGACCAAAAACATTCATTATTATATAATACATTGTTTTACTCATGGTAAACTTACATTCATAGTCTTAAATACACAGTTTTGCCAAGAACATTACATTAGTGAAGATTATCCTACTATTTTAACCCAATACACAACAAAGGTGCACTGGTATTTATTATCTCTGTGATGTCATTGTGGCAGCATTGTGCCACTTATATGGAACTCAGCATCATGTTATTGCATTTATCCAAACTGAAAAATTGTTAGTCCAGCACTTCATTAACAATTAGCAGCTTGCATCTACTTTGTATTCAGCTGCATTTCACCATCCCAAAGCCATAAGAGGCTGCTGCTGCTCATCTTAAACTATGTGGCCTCTTATGTTTGTTACTTTATTTATTTAATTTCACCACTATTTGCCTCAAAGTTGCCTTTCATAAGATGATAGTGATCAGTTATAGCGACGAAATTTTTCTTTTATGTTGCAACACTCAACACTTAAGTGCCGAATTATCACATTTGATCTCCGACTTTTAAATACACTAGAGGATTAATTATACATGACTATATTATTAACCTGATATTAAAAGTCAAAACTATTTTAAGGACACACTACTGGGTTTTGTATGGTCTTATCCCTGAATGCTTTGTGGGATTTTTAACTTGACTGTTTGTAGTCTTATTTTTAATCACAGCTCACATTTACACATTTTATGAGACAGTTGATGTTTTCCTTTAATCACTCACTGTTTAAATTGATTTATTCTAACTAGAGTTTTAGTTCTGCATGATAATTATGATAACTTAAAGATCGTTGAGCCCCGTAATTGATCATTACATATGATAGTAATGTTGAAAAAGATACATTTTGCTCTGCAACCCCTGAAGTGCAATCACTGCAAGTAAACTTCACTCTATTAATATTATACAGTTGTATTGTCATTTAGCAAATGAATAAACTATATTATATCAATGAAGTAATTGTTTATATGTTGTACTATTAATAAAAGATGTGGCATCTGTATGCAGTGATAATAAATTTTAACTCCACTCTAGAAATAAATGTTTTCTTCTCTTTATTGCCTATAGAGGGTAGTATTGCACCACCGGGATAATTGTATGCAGGATTAAATGACATGATATTATGGAAGACATATTAAAACTAAATAATATTCTGTATAGTTAGATTTTTTTCATACTTGTACAACCTGTTGTGTGCTTTAATGCACTGTATAATGAACATTGTGATATTCTTTACAAACATGCTTTTTGACATTTTATGGGTTTTTTACCATAATGTTTGTGTCAGTGGCTAATGATTGAAAGCCCAACAAACTCTGCTTTTTACAACATCTACCCAAAACATTTCAACTTTCTAAAGGGCACAGAAACTATGTGGCGCCTCTTGGAGAGTTAAAAGCAGATAGAAAAGAAGAAAAGTTCCAAACAAGTGAGAACTGCTTCCAGATGCACTTACAGAGGAGTGAATGACTTCTCACTTTCTTTCCCACTGTTAGTTTGTTCCCCATAGCACTCTTCCCCCAGTTCCTTTCTCTGTATCTCTTTTTTGCTTTAATGTAGGGTTGTTTCAGAATTGAGGGCAAAGTTTCGAGTATACCTGCTCTCTGCACATTCTTGCTGCCTACGTGCAGTCTGTGCACCATATGTAGCCCAGTAGTTTGACCATCCACTTCATGCCGCTGTCAAAGTCTGGCTGCCTGTCTGTCTCTCTGGCTGAGAAAGTAGTCAGCAACACACAAGCCCTTATCTTAGTTTCTCAAAAAAAGGTGTTTTAGGTGAGGGGGAGGGAGCCTGATTCATGTTTTTGGACATATTGCTTCATGCAGATTTTTTTTGTGTGTATATATATATACACATATACACTAAACATTTTAATATAAGAAAAAAGTTTATATGTAAATCTTAGGTCAGAAAATCTTAAGGCATTTTTTTCTGCTCTCCCCATAAAGTCACATACCCTTTTGCAAAAACAAAATTTATAACATTCCCCTTTGTTTACTCTCTTTTTTCCCTAATTACTTAGGGATACTCTCTGAAAATGATGTAAGACTTTTCTGAATAATGTTATAATTCTTTTAAAGTATGTCATGATGGATATTATTAGTTGTATGGGATTAAATAATTATATATTTAGGTAATCGTAAACCAAATCTCAAAGGCCAACACATGGACAAAACAAATGCATTCCGTGCCCAAAAACAGACCCATACCTACTCCGCACACTTATACAGACTACATTGACTTTCCCTCCATCTGTAGTCTATTATCAGTGATCTGGTGCAAATGTGTTTGGGTACCTAATCCTGTCAGACAAAACTCCATTCACTATACTGTGGGGCTCTGACCCCTTTCCGTAAATGTTTTTCATCCTTAGACCACTATAACTCACCCTGTCAGTCATCCGTCAGCCTGGCAATGGTTTCATTTTGTCTCTTAAAATTTTTTTGTTCAGTTTGTTGACTCATGTCCGCTTATTTTCTTTGGTCTTCTGTCTTGTTTCTGACAAGTTTGTGTACAAGAGGCTTAGTTCACAAACTGTGCTGCTCATGCTTTATTCATGTCAACACTCTGGTCAAGCTACCATGAACTGGAGGGAATCAGAGGACTGAAGTGGGAAATGGTTGAGTCGGCATTCTTTTGATCCCAGAGACTCCATACCAGCAACTTCAGGACGCAAACCTGCATATTAATGGCACTAATCTCCTGAAAGTCATGATTTATTAAATAATCTATGGCACACACTAACCTGGAGGTCATGACTTCAAACGCTGAAATAATACCATCAACTGGTCTACTGGTTTTCATAAAACATATGCCCAGGCTCATAATATGCTTTTTGATCTTTTGCCAGCGCAGAGGTGCACAGTGGGAAGGAGAAGGGTTGTTGATGGACTTTTGAAGGAAGACCATTAAGGGGTTAACTACCTGGAAAATATAATTTTGACTGTTTAAATTCATGATAAAGGATCTCTGTTCTTTGATGCGTAATAGGAAACACCAGGCAGCTCCTGCTGAGAGCAGACCTGTTCAATTCAGTCTCAATGTCTCTGACTGCAGCACACAGAAAAAAAAATCACATGATAGAATCAATACACGAAAGATTATCATTCTCCAAATGTTACACAAAAGATTTGGGATACCTTGTCTGTGCCATAGCCTAGTTTGTTATGTTTGCGGATCTAATGATGTGCCTTAAAAAGTTAATAAGAAAAAATTTAAGGTCAATAAAAAATTTGTGATTGTGGATGAGCTACATAGACTTCTCTTGCAAAAGCAAACACAAGTTGTGTCTTAACTCTTTTTAATGCAATTGCTAAAACATGCTAATAATGGTGAATGCTATAATTTAACAGCATTAATAGTTACACAAGTAGATAAGAGTCATGAAATGCAAGAAACCAACCAAGAAATGTCAGTTATGCACAGCGCTCGTAGTTTGCTAACATTAGCCACTATACTGTTAGTTAACCAGCTAGACTGCAAAGGTAAAACCAACGACTGTTTCAAATGAGCAAGAATGTGTTTCACTAATTATGAAGTTTATTTAGGAACACCGAGTGTGTCTTTTTGTTTGTTTGTTTGTTTGTTTCATTAGTTAACCTGGAATTAATTGACTGCACTCCATGTCACACTATGCAGCATCCCACAAAGACAACAGCAAAAACAAAACAAAACAAACACAAAAACAAACTATTTTTATTGTATTTAGCTTAGTATAAAACATCAAATATACACATTATTACATTTAAGTAAACAGTAATCATGTCTTTAAAATAGCATACTTTCCTCTAGAACAGTTTAATATCAATTGGGCCTTGGTGAAACACATGACTCTCTTAAAAATCCATTATATGCAGAGAGTGATCATTAAACAAGGCATGCAGTTTATATTCACATTAGAAAATGGTGGCTAACATAAAACACATGCTCTTAAAAATCACAGTCCTGAATAAAACCAGCAACAGCAAATAACTTTTGGTGACAGCAGAAAATGCTGTAGTCACAGTTGGAATGATCTGAAGGGCCTTAGGTGTCATTATTTAACTACATACATAAATAACAGATGGACAAGTACCACACATGGACTTTCTGATCAGAAAAAAGCAGAAATATTAAGCCTGGGATAAATTGTTTGTATTAGAAGCTAAACAATGTTGTTCAAAGCCATCATTTGCTATTAATATAAATGCAATTGTTGATGCATAATGCTACATTTTTAACATACAGCATTGAAATTGAGCTTTTAAAATTGTAAAAGTCAATGTAGCTGAAGGTTACTCATTGCAAAATCAAGCAGTGTAAAATAAGTAGTTATATCACTTTCAAATCTGCCCATTAAACATCAATCTAAAGCCAGGGATGGTTAGCTCAGCTTAGTTTAGCTTAGACTGTTATTAATAGTACAAAGGTGCAAAGTGGAACAGCTAGAAATAAACCCCCTAAATTCCTGTTTATCTCCTTTTTTTTTTTTTTTTAATAGAA
>JAQLOL010000004.1:5872941-5883996 GCA_029783665.1 Naso thynnoides
CTGAGTGATGAATGAAATCAATATTCAAGTCAAAATAAACAACATTTCAATCCACATCCACTCTTGGCATCACCTCCACCGACGCTGATGGAAACTCACAGGTGAAACACGTTAAAACCGACAAATGGACTGTACTGGCAGCTTCTCACGTTTACAATTTATATACAAGCTAGAGAAGAGAAAGGAAACTCCACCAGAAAGAAGAAACTGTTTTCTTTTTTTTTGTTATGCATTTCTATACACTCGGTTCACCCTTTTATTTTTTTTTTAAACAGCATCCCCACTGACACAGAGCATAGTAAATACACAACTCCAGGTTGCTTTTGTTCCCTCTTACACATCTTTGTGATTTGGACATCAACGGCATTGAACATTCAATTGTCGTGTCCTAATGCACTTGTTTGTGTTTGTTTGTCCTTTTTATATGTTTTTGATAAGGTAAGATGGATTTTTTTTGAAAGGAGAGAAGGGTCGGTCTGCTGATCTACAGTGCAAATAAAGGAGACGGAGCATGTGTGCAGCATTTTATCATAAGAATGCTACCCTGCCTAATCTTTTCAGTTAATGATAGTAATACTTCTGTCAAGATCGAGCTACTGCATACTGGAAATCCTGGAAATGTTGGTTGCACATACAGAGTGGACAATAAAACAAGATCTACTTGGCATTTTTGATACTATTCCAACTGTAAGTAATTTCTTTTGAGGCAAAATGTGATCGTGAAAGTTGGAAAAGCTGCCCACCGTAGATGTAGCAGTGGTGGCAAAAAGGCCTTTTTTTCCTCCCTTTTGTTCACAGTGTAAACTAACAGACCCACTGTCTTCCAAAGCTTCAGCACCCTTTTCTTTGTGCAACGCTTTTTTTTTTTTCTTCTTTTTTGGAGCACAACAAAGCCGTGCAAGCACATGTCCCCCCTAAAGAAAAACCCATTTGTAAATTCCCCATGGCACTTCATTCAAAACGGGAACTCTATGAACTGCAATCGCTGGACTGCATACATCTGTACATGTTCACGGTTCTACCTCTGTTCAACACTGCAGTGCTGTTTTGGGTGTGTTTTTTTCTTTCTTTCTTTCTTTCTTTTTTTTTAGTCAGCATAGTGCATGATCGACTCGACGTAGTTTCCTGGGAAGAGTCCAGTGACGCCGTTACAGACACCTTCGAACCAGCCGTCATCGTTTTTCTTGATTATGTAGATGATGGCTCCTTCCATGAAGGACAGCTCGTCCTCCTTGTCCTTGGTGTAGTCATAGATGGCCACAACTGGGACAAAAAATAACATCAAACAAAGTTTTATTGCAAAAAACGCACAAACAATAAGATGACGAACATTTCACTGCCACACAGCTGGTTTCCTGCCACTAACCTTTCTCTAAATAAGCCTTGGGGGCCCAGTGGGGGTCACCGTCAGAGTAGGGATCACTGTAATGAACCACTGCGGCCTCCTCTTCCTCGTAGTCCACAGGTGGGGGAGGAGGAGGGGGAGAGGGCTCCTCGAACACACCGATGTCCTCAGGGGGAGGCGGAGGAGGCGGGGCGGGGCTGTCTGTTACTGGATGAGGACAGAAAGAGAATTTATTTGCTCCCCTGATCTGATCTGCTGCTGCAGAATGTGTGTGCATGTTTCATTTCAACATTCAATACTTTTTCAAAGTGTCTTTGATCATTATCATTTTCCTGCTGGGCTGGGTCACAGTCCAATATGGCAACAACCTCTCTGGCAAACACAAACGTCAGTGCGTTAAAGGACAGTGGGAATATATTACATAAAGGACTACTTTTCAAGTTGCATACTTTACTAGTCATTAAGTATACAGTAGTACAGTGTCAAATTAAGTTTCTATGTTGACAAACATGATCTATTGTTGACCAACGGAAATCTTTATCAACATTATACAGAGAAAACCTATAAAGGGTGACTGATGAGTTTGTGCCATATGGTCGAAGGAGAGGAGAAACAGAGCTCACGCTTCATGCACGTGCAGTTCAACTCTCTGGGTTATTATACGGAAAGTTAAAAGTTTATGCTTATGTGGTATTTCTATTTTGGAAAACTGAAAATTGCAAATCAGCACTGCCTGAAACATCAGCCTTCATGTGATCATCCACTTGAAAAGTATGTGTACGTAACCACAGATTTATAACTCAACTCTTTCTACCTTAGGACTTGACCTCATCAATCACTCCTAGTAAAGTATGCAGGGTGTTAAAGCTACAGTAGACTTGCAGTGACTTAAATGATCACTAGAGGGCAGCTTAGGGTCCTTTTACTTTTTACTGAGGTAGTGGAAGATGCTACTAGAGCATCTTGTATAACTACTCCTAACCATCAAGTCCAGCATTCATTTATTTAGATATTGTTTACTTTTATTTCTATATCTATTTCTAACATAAAGGTTTAAATGTCCTTTTAAACTGGAGGGAATATATTGGGGAAATGCTGAATGAATTTATTTAAATAACTTAGAATCACATATACAGAGTCTTAAATACTGGAATCAGCCATGTGTTTAATAAGTGTAGAATGTGCAGTAGGTCTCGAAGGTTGCCCCACTGCCCAGCATCCGAGATCTCTATGGTAGCAACAGCCCTGCTGGCACTGTCTGTAGAATTACTACTTTTGTTGTAGGGTTCTGTCAGCCATTCAAACAACAAGCATGTTCAGAAGTTATTCTTTAAAGCCTCTTACAAAGTTACATGAGTTTTATTTAAGTTTTCCCCCAGAGAAATTAGCATGGTACTGAGAACATGTACTTGAAAAATACGCACCCTTAATGTTACCTTGAACTGTCATTTCATCTGCATGTTCACACAGAAACAAAGTGCTAAAACAGGCGGATCAGTGTTAAACTGAAAGTATGATTTTGAAAAACTTGACTTTGGTCCTGACAGTACTCGGTTTCTCTACCACATTTGTGCTTGTGATCCAGGCGTCCTCACGGAGCAAGTCTCCCTGCAGGCTTATACACATGAGTCCGGTGATTACAAGAAGACTGCACCTCTTATCTAACTAATTCATAAGCCTGCTGATGAATTAAACAAACTGCACTATTTCACCAGAGGACTGAATTTAATGCATCCCTTCAATTTTGATCTGCTTCCATACCTATTTTTCCACTGGCCTGACAACTGACTTTAAATCTGTTGGCAGAAAGATCTGGAAATGCTTCACTACATAACAATAGTTACCTTAAATTTTATTAGCCCTCTTTAAAGTCAGCGTAAACAGAACATTACATTTAGTGATAGTTTAAAATATGTAGTTGGCTTTATTTGACTAAATATCAACCATTCCCCATAAAAAAATGATAATAATTTAGAATTTAGGCAAGCAGAAAAACGATATTCTATATTAAAACGACATTTAAAAAGCATTTGTCTGGCTTCCATATTGTGTTATCCTATGTTGCTTAGGTCAGTATTTCTTGGCACAAATTGTCTTTTCACAACTTAAACACCAGTGGGTTCAGAGCTGTGACCTCTTTTTGACTGTGGCACTCTTTGCTCTGCTGTGGCCAAACATACCAACCACCAAGTTCTTCTCCTATTTACGTACTAATTCCTGTTTCTGGATTATATATGATAAAATTCTGCAGAAACAGAATGCTCAGAGGAACAAAGGTAAAAGGTTTAAGGTTTAAGGCATCATCTATTTTTCATATAACTGTGTGACTTGCACACAGTAGTGTGCTTCATTTCATTGTGACGGCAGCCTGCGCTGCATTTGACCAGACAAATACAGACAGCTAGATCTCTACACAGCCGCATCTCTCCAGACAGGCGGGTGGTGAATCAGGACACGGCATCAGGTCACATTTTCTCTCTTCAGTGGACAGATAGCACAGGATCAGGACAGCACGCTTTCAGTGATCCATCACCATGGCAACAGACAGACATCCAGGAAGAAATCCCAAATACAGTGCGAGAAAAGGTGTGCCGAGTGCAGCAAGCCACAGATAAGAGTGTAGACGTGAGGCAGTATGTGAACGATTTCAAAGAAATGAGAAGAATTGTGATGAAATGTGTCTATGTGTGCTGCATTTGTTGAGACCAAAAATTTGAGAAATTAACAAATTTGATGAGTTTTTGGAAATGCACAGATAACAGTGCATCTATATGTATGCATGTATATCTGCTTAACTATATGCATGTCCTTATATGAATTTTCTACTTACTGCTCTCCTGCATTCTGGCCACAAAGCCGGTCAGGGGGATTTGTGGGGTCAGCTGGACCACTGGCGGAGGAGGCGGAGGAGCCACAGACACTGGAGCAGCAACACCCAGAGAGGCAGACAAAGCAGCAGAGAGACAGAGAGCGATAGAGGTGGTGAAGAGGGAGAAGACAATGACAAGAGAAGAGCGAAAAGATGTGACAGAGGAGATAAAGTCCAGATTGGCGAGAAAAGGGGAAAAAAACAAAACAAAACAAAAAAAAGCTTTTGAGTGAGCGAAACAGTGCAGGAAGCTTTGCTGTGCAACTCATTCGCACATTTCCAATCAGCGTTCTTTTGTACGGCTTTTTTCAAGCTGGGCTAAAGAGGCATTCATCTCATCTCAGTGTGAGAATCTACCTCATCAGCATCTGTTTTAAGTCGAATGCAAAGGCTTTAGCTCGCAGCAGGTTTCTGTTACAGCAAAAGAGCAGCGAAGCACCAGAGACCCAAAAACATGGCAGTGGCAAGGTGACAGCTCAGTAGCTGTGTGGTAGGAATAACACAGCAGTAATGTGTGTTCCCAAAGAAAAGCATTTACATGTAGAGCTGCAGCATATGCATTTAAGCTGAACTAAATACTGCGTTAATGTGGTATGTCTGGATCAAGTTCAACATTTAGTTCAATCTCACCCTTTACTGAACCACCTAACATTGATACATCATACTCCTCTGCCTCTAAAATGACCCTGTTAGCTAGTTTGTCCTAAAAAGGGAGATACTTGAATAACAAAGAAAGAGACACAGCTGTCCTCACTCAAAGACATGATGTCACACACACTCATGCCAGGTCTGACTCATAAATCACATGTAATGGAGGGGCGCCTGTAGTCCCACTCAGCAGTAGTGTCCTGTTATTCCACCCTGCTCTCGCCACATAGCAGCATCCATCTACAGCTACACCCTGTGAGATCAATGCGCTCCCTCATGTACCGGAAATGGCTTTCTGAGCTGTCACATTTCTATAGCATTCAGCAGCAATCCAAGCGGATTTTTCACTTTGATTACATATGATGTCCCAGTTTAAGTCCCCCGGTTGATGCAGCTCTGCATCATTGTCTCTCTTCTCCGAGACAAGACAGACCGCCTCCTCCTTTTCCTGTGCCAAGGCGGATGCTCGTCCTTTGAGAGAGGAGCTATTAGCAGAGAATGGCTCAGAGTGATGCCTGCCAAAATAAATTCTACTCTTCTGACAGAAAATGCGCATATGTCCTGAGCTTCCCCTTGACTTGCAGCTGTTTGTGTGTTTTCTTTCCTTTCTTCCTGTAATGCCTCCTGTTTGCTGTCCTGTCTCTTTGGAACAAGGAGCCTTCTCTGGCTGACTAACGTGATAATTTCATAACTCAATTAGAAATGTTAATGAAACACTCAGCACAGCAGTGCTGAGGTGGGAAGGTTTCAACAACCCTGACTTCAGTAATTATGGCTCATCATTCATTTTCATTAGCCTCTGAAAGGGCTGACCCATGCATATCTTTCAGACCCTGCAGACAGTTTTTAGCACTTAAATATAGTAATGGATTGTGGAGAACAAAAAACGGACAACTGCCAAGAATGCTGAGTTCAGTAATATAGCATAAGCTGCCTCTGTTCTTGATACATATGTATGAGGCAATTAAAAACTTTTAAGACAGCAATGTGCATGTAGCAGGTGCAGACAAAACCTTTTGTGACTAAGTATTCAAAGTTACATTGTTTGATCATCAGTACTTGAGTTACACAGATTTTGCCACTAATAAGTGCACATTTGCGATTTCCTGACTTCAAGGCAGAAGCAGCTCTATCTTGGAGTTTGCAATGATCTCCATAAACATGCCTGAGATAACTCAACCTTCATGTTGAGAATCATCCCCGGTGACAATTTTGTTGTGTACGGCTACGACCCGAATACCTAGTAACAGCTGAAACAGTGTAAGAACCAACAGTCTCCAACACAGGAAAAGGCGAGTCAGGTCTAGATCACAACCAAGAGCATGTTGGTAGGTCTCTTTAGTGTTTGCAGGATTGTGCCCCATAAATCTGTCCCCAGGGTCAGACTGTCAACCCCGAATCCTACTGTGATGTTCTGAGGAAGCACATTTAGTACAAATGACCTGAATTGGACTATGGAAACTGGGCTCTCCAACATGTTAATGCGTTTGCTCAGAGCACATCAGAGACACAATGCTCCACACCTCCACTACTCTTCTGATCTGTCCTCCTGCGACTTCTTTCTGAAAATAACATTCAATCTAAGGGTTAAAGCTGTAGACCCAAGTTTCAGGTCCACGGAGAAATCGCAAATGTAAGCACACCAGTTGTTACAATAACACATGTAACTTAGGTGCTGATGATGATCAAGCGATGTAACCGGATACTTGCTCACATCAGTTACTGCTTTAACCTGCTACATGCACATTACTGTGCAGTGCTCTGTTTGTGATCGCACCTCGTATATTTAAGCTTTATCAATTTGATTAGACTATATAAACCACATAAAGAAAAAACCAAAAATAAACCACAACACTTGTAACATACATCTGCTGTATTATTAATGAATACACGTATTTAACCTGAGTTCTGTGGGTAGGCAGGGCCCCCATTAATGTGGGGCTGCTGGGAGGAGACAGAGGGCGCGCGGCGGTAAGTGCCGGTGGCTGACACCATGGAGGCCGAGGAGGTGGTGGAGGAGTTGTGACGGGAGATCTGGCGGGAGATGGTGCCAAACTGGGACATGGGTATTGGACCCAAGCCGGGACCCTGTGGCACTGAGGCTGAGGAGGTCGCCACTGCAGGAGAGGAGAGGAAAGACACTGGTCCATTAAAACCTCAGCCTGATTGGTCAGTTTTTGGTGCTGATTTACTTAAAAAATAGCAGAAGTTTTGTAATAGTGTGCTTACCTTTACAGTTACAAGGTGAGTACAAATTATAAGCAGCAATATTAAAGTGTACATGCAATATTCTACAATAAAATAAGAGCTCAGTAACGCTAAAACCACCAAATTTTCATAAGATTTTTTACTATTCATTTATTACATAAATATCTTCAGTATTAAAGGTAGAGTCAGCAGCAGTTGTTCGTTGCTGCTTGTAAACACAACCTTAGCGTGTACTACATGTACTGCTATACCGCTTACCTGACGTTATACAGCAAGCTACACAGAAATATTACATTTGTTTAATGGAGAAGTCGATAATTTAGCAAGCTAACAAGCTAACCACCAGTGTTTAGCGCCCACCTGTCCATCACAGAGTAGCCCAACTCTGCATCGCTCTTCCCAGCCTCTCTTTTCTCTCTCCAAAATGGCTGAAAACCAAACCGAGACTCACTCTCGCTCTGGAACGAGTTTTATCCACTTGCTCACTAGGGCTATATTTCCTTTTCTTTGTGCTACGTCCACATTTGTAACTTTCTCTGGCCTAGACAGCGTCCAGTAGCTGTGCTCTGCAGCTCTCAACCTCACGTGCACGCTGTTATTAGCTGAGGGAAACGCACCAGTTCACGCCATCCACGCTTTGGAGAAGCACGGTAGCGCCATGGTTACTTAAAAATTTATTGCACGTTTGCATTGCTCTTTATGGTAACTCCTCCCGAGTAGGTCCTGAGTCAGCCAAAATATCAAAATACAGGGTTAGAAGGCGATGTGCCTCCATACACAGTCACTGTGGCATTTATTTTATATGGACTTTTGTTGTTTCTACTTTCATTCAAACCCTTCCGTTTGACAGAGAGGTCAAGTGACTCACTGGGGGGCTAAGTGAAAATCCTGCAAATATCCATGAGTGTTCACAGCAGTAGGTCCACAGTGAGGACACCTGTGATGAGCATTAAGGTCACAGAAGCCAAACACTCACCTTGCCCCATACTGGGAGGGGAGGGGGTGGGAACTGCCAGAGGGACACCGACTCCACTGCTGCCACTGTTCTCCCTGCCGCCACTACCACCACTGCTGCCACTGCAGAGAAAGACAGCGAGAGGAAGAGAGGAGCATGTGTGACGCGAACCTAATTGCAAGACAGTGTTTGGCATCCTATCATTACTCTCTCATATGTCATTCCAACATAACAATATTCCCGTCACCGTGGCAACAGATTTAAGATAATGCTGTGTGTGCTGTCTGGCACATGCACACATAAGCACAGTTCATAGGAGCTCACAGCTGCATTAACAGTTACACAGTGTTAACAAAATCAATATGAGAGCCACAGCTTGTTTGTAATTTCTGTCTTTAAATTTGCATTAAATTTTAAATATTTGTACGGTCAACAAACAGAGCTGGGTAGATAAGACCTAAGGTAGCTTTAGCAAAACATCCTCCATGAAAAAACAGACAGAATATTCAAGGGAAAAATGCTCTTTATTTTGGTAAAAGCTTACCCACTGGTAGACTTACATTGTTTCCGTTGTGAATTTAATGGATGGACGTACCTGTGCCTTAGCACACAGCTCTGTAATGAAATTACGACTATGATGATCAAGTGCTGAATTTAATTTAAAGGATTAGAACTGCTGCACTGTTTAAAATTTGGGAAAACCAAATACTAGCTCTTCATTAAATATGAATGTAACCACTTTCAGCCTTACCCTGTTAGTGAGCGAAGTGATGTCACTGATTTTGGGAGGCAATTAATTTAATAATCTTGTCTTAATAGCTGCATTTACATTGGGCTCAATATAGTGATTATATTTGCTTTAAAAGCTCAAACAGAATAAAAAAATGTTCCATGAACACCTCAGTCAGAATAAAAAGGCTGATTGAAAGTTCAACCATTTGCAGATGGGTAGTTACAACATTTTAATTAGTCAACCAAAAGAAAAAGAAATGATTAACCATATTACCTTCTAGCTGCATTGTTTTTGTGCATGCCCTCCATCACAACTTCAATGCGTTATTATGTAGAAACAACAAAAAGACATACAAAAATGGCAGCTTTCAAGCTGGAGGGATCATTGTGGACATTTTTAAATACAAACTCACAACTCCAAAACACACACAAACTCACAGTACGACAATGGCAACTAATGTGCTGAACAGAGGATACACATCCATCTGTAGGGAGCTTAACTAACACGCACCACAGAGATGTTGCTGAATGGGTTGAAGCTGAGAGGAAACTGTTGAGACAGATGAATGCATGATGTGTTCATGATCATCACAAGTCCGTTTAAATGTGTCGGCGCGTGCAAACTCCAGACTGTATTAAATCATCATCAACTGGAACGATTTCAATCAGAATGAAAAAATGTGAATCTAACCCATCACTCTTCATGCACGCTACATGTGTGTCAGACAGATTGGACATATTTTTCTGGTTTGTGCTTCACACTTGACGGATTTTAATTTAACAGGAATCGCATTACGTAACCCATCTGATTACTGTAATATGGTTTAAGTGATTGGCTCTTCAGCACATCTGCATCACAGTCACACCTGGACTGATCTGCAGTTGAGCTCTATTAGAATGTTAATGTGTTCATAATGTGTGGATATGGCAAATCCAGGAGGAGAGAGTCTATGGTACCTGTGTGTCCTGGGCCTCTGGTTTAGAGATGCTGTGCGTGCGGGGCTGTGCTGGCTGCCCAGTCGGGCCGGGCTCGTCATGTAGTCATTGGGCACCACTGGAGGCTTCACGGGCTCCAGGGTCTTGTAGGGAGTGTTACGCCTGGATACAGACAGACAACAAGGAGAACAGAGATAATTGTCAATGTTTTCACACTGTGAGGAAAGGCATCTTTACAGACACTGTACAGTATCAATAAATAAAGTTATCATGGTAAAATTTACAAAACTGCAGCCAATAACAAAAAGCTACTTTGTCTGTTTGTGTGAGAATACATGAGTTCAATAAGTTCTTACCCCAGGGTACCACGACCAGCCATGGGGGGGCTTGGGGGTTTCTGTGTGGGTGGGTTGGTCCTGGAGAGCGTCCCTCCACGTCCTGCAGCATTGTTCCCATGTTGCTAGGGGAGAAAAGTCAAGTTAAAATATGGCTTTCATATAATCTGAGCTTCAGATCCCAGTGTTGTCCATGCTAATGAATATTTAGGCTGAGGAGTCATTTAAGTTAGGATTACAAGGCAAAACTTGAATTTATTTCAAATAAGCGTCTCATTCTTAGTTTTAACAGAGCATTATTATTTTGGGGAAATGCTGAAAAAATGCTTTTCTGTCCACAGACAAATATACAGGATGCTATGCATTGAATATGGGATGTCACCTTGTACATTTAGGGCATAGGAATGAGTGTCAAGAGAAAACTTTGTCAATATGAAATACAGTATTTCAATGTCTTTTGTTACTGTCGCTATTGCATTGCATTTAGTATAGGATTTGAGTTGTAAGACAGTTAAACAGGCAACACAGATGAAAATATTCAAGTATGTAATGACGCTGCAATGTTGCACTGCAAAAACAAAGACAACCATCTCTTACCTTGGCCTTAAGCCACTGAGTGCAAGCAAGTAAGAAGAAAAGACAGAAAACAAGATATGCTCATTGGTTAATCGTTAAAAAAATGAATCAGTGAGACCAAGTATGAAGTTTCAGCATTGTGCATGAACCGGACATCCATTCTTCATTAATACATTTTCATACACATTATGAAAAGTTGAAAAAGAATCATGAAAAGAACAGAGAAAAGGAGGAGCACATCCAGGTGAGTGTTAGCAGCAAACACACAAGCGTAAAAATAAGTCTATGAGCCCATTACACCCACCAAGACTCAAGTGGTTTGAATCGAGTCTCTAGCCAAGCAACCAATGCAAAGATTAAATTTAAAAAAAAAAAAAAAAGTGTGTGTGTGTGTGTGTGTGTGTGTGTGTGTGTGTGTGGGTGTGTGTGTGGGTGTGTGTGGTGTGGGGGG
>JAQLOL010000004.1:5884096-5898794 GCA_029783665.1 Naso thynnoides
AAAAAAAAAAAGTGTGCATGTGTGTGTGTGTGTGTGTGTGTGTGCGCGTGTGTGTGGTGGTGGTGGTGGGGTGGGGTAGGGGGCAATTGAAAGCATTTGTTTGACTTCCTGAATTAGTAATCTTTTTCAGATTGTTACTTAATAATACTTGGACTGTTAATTTAATAGTAATGAATAAGTCAAGTAAATGTATATAGGCTACTGTTTTTTGAGATACTATATAATAAATGAAGTTGCCATTGTTAATCAAGTAATTTTTACTTTTTAATACATTGTTTTTTCATTGTTCCTTGTTAAATCAGTTTGGTCAGACTACTCATGTTTGTTGTGACGGTTTGAAATGTTAACTGCAGCAGAACATGGGTTGACCTCATCACTCCTCACTCACTCACATTTAATTTATATGCAGAAATAGAGGAGCGATGACATAAATCTTAAACCCCCAGTCAGAGCTTGCAGGAGGATGCTGGGGTGGTGGAGGGATTGAAAGTTAGAGCGCAGCGATGGTAGAAGTCTTGAGCAATGACAGAGCACAGGGAGATGCTGCAAATCTTGCCGTTTAAATAGACCGCCAAACTGGGAGGATGCATGTGCATGATGATTGTGAGTATGACATATGACGTATGACAAATATGAATCAGAGCAGCTTGAGTTGTTTGTCTGAACTAACTTGCAGGCCTCGCTCCACTTAAGTGAGTGTCAGAAAAAAAACATCTTATTTAAATTAGAAATATATAAAAGCAGCACATTGTTGAATTTGAGAAAGTGGCACCTCAGTATTTTTGGCATTTTTTCTAAAAACAACTTAAATTATTGAATTAAATTGATAAACAAAACTGTAATTCAGTTTCTACTAATAAATTGCTTTTGCATGAATTGCATTTTCGACACATCCTGTGTCACATTTTATTGCCAATATTTATTGCAATATTTGGCCGATCTGTTAAACCGTCAGACAGCTGCCTGCCACTGACGAAACCCACACCAAACTACCCAATGTCAGTATGACACAATAAAGAGGAAAAAGTGACTTCCTTTTGTTCCACTTTGTTTAAAAAAGGGGGCAGAAAAAGGTGAAACCACAAAATAAACACACTAAAACTACTCCCCAACCTTGTTTGTGTGCATGTGATATGAGTCTACTGTGTGTCTAGACTTGTGTTACGGGCTGTAATCACTGTGAGAGTCACTTAAATGGCGAGACACACGAGAAATAATGAGCAGTGCTGAGCTACATGCAGCTCTGCTGACGTTTTAAGTGTTGCACTAAGAAAAAACACTGAGCAGTAAAGCAGAGTGAGGTCATAAATAACAGCAGTGAGGTGTTCACACCAGCCGAGTGGCTGTAATGGGGCTAAAACTATGTCACCCCAGTAACTGCCAGAAATGCCGCGGGGGGAGACACAGTCACCCGTAAATGTGTGAATGGGTCTTTCCGTGCTCGAGTCTGATTTCCCATCTAGCAATGGATGAGTTCCCCTAGTAATGTGGATTAAAGGCAGAGATGTGATGACCACGTTCTGAATGCTCCAGGAATCCGACGCGTCCCAGAACAAATGGGCAATAAGCTGCAATTTCCAACACAGCATGAACACACCATGAACATGTCTAATATGTACATAAAAGCAAATATACACACAAACACCCCCCCACATGTGCACTGATAAACTTCTCAGAACACTGTACATGTCTATCTGTGGCAGTGGAGAGAATGAAATCATATCACATCTTCTGAATTATTTACAGACGTGTGTGAGACAGGAAGTGTTCTGGGGGAAAATATGGGATGAGATATGTGTTTCTAAGCCAGACAAATGGTCATGTGAACAAAAATGTAGCTGCAAAGACACACACACACACACACACACACCATATATATAAAAAGTCAGAGAATTCACAGAGAATTTAAAATGAACCAGTAGCCAAAGGAGTCTTCAATCCCCAGATGATTTCTTCCTTTCTAAAATAACCCTTCTAACCCTTATTAAAATAACTGAATTACTGCTGCTCCCCAAATGTTGATTCCCAAAATTAATCATTATACACATGAATGAGTCATGACTTTATTATGTGCTGGCAGCATGAACTGCTGTTTCTCTATGCAGGTTCACAAAAACGGGGGAAAAAAGGTGGCACATTTTCAAAAATCTGCACTGATTTCTGCAGAGATCCATCATTTGTAGCATCCATGGATGATGCTTCATTTGCATAGCGGGCCATGCCAAATCTATCTCAGCGTGAGCCAGCTCTCAGAGGAGGAAACACGAGCTTTTGAATTTGAATCAGCGGATGTTTGAAAATTCAGCGGACAGCCACTATCTCAACAGAGACAGACAGGGATGAAGAGGCCGACTCAAACGCGCCGCGGAAATGTGAGACAGCAGCAATCAGTGCGCAGAACTGTGTGCACACACACCCTCACACCAGCAAAAACACACAAAATATTATAGAAATGAAGGAGAAAGAAAAAAGGGGAGAGGAGAGGAGGCTGCGGATGGATCATGTGGAGAGGGAATAAAAAATTGAAGAATGAGCCGGAAAAATGGGTTGAAAGAATATTTTCCCACAGTTCAATAGGGGATGTGATGGTGTGAATGGCACTTGGCCAAGATGTCTCTCTCTTGCTCTCACTCTGGATACAACACACACATGCATACACACACGCACACACAAAACTCTTTTACATAAATGTCCATCTAAGGAAGTTGTCACTAAACTTAACCAAAACTTCTGAACACCAAAGCTAGTTCAGCCGCAGTCTGGATCTGATTCTTTGATGAGTGTTTGTTACATTCTTGTTTCTGTACCTCATTAACTAAAAGGCAACTGTATTGATCAGCCTGAGTGGATGTGTGTGATGAAAGTAGACAGGCACATATTCACATGAAGGTGCTAGGTGTGGACTTGACTTCTTTTGTGTTTTCTTGTCTAGCTAAATTGATTAACACTGAAAATCAAGACAATACATCAAAGTAATGACTGTAATGATTTAGTTGCCACCATGTGATTGTGATTAAGCTAGACTAGTGTGGGAGTTTAAAAGAACAGTTGCTAAACAGTGAACAGAAAACAAACTATCAGGGATTTATTTTGGCATAATGATCAAAATCCTTCTTACCTTGACGCCATGTCCCACATCATCCAGCAGTGTGTAGTCGATGGGCTTTCGAATGTAGCGCACTGGCCGCTCCATGTTGCCTGGGGCGATGATCTTGTGTGTGCGAGATGTATTCTTATTTGTGGTCAGGATGCCGATTTCTCGACGTGCCACCTTCTCCTTATGAATATCCACTGTCTGCAGGATGGAGAAATGAAGGGGTGGTGAGGTACAACACATTTTAGGGTTTATTTCTTATGCTGTTTGTACTCAGTTTATTCCCACTATGTACTTACTGCTACTCAAGAGTTGCCTTTATTTCAAAGTTATGCATGAAGTTTTATTTCCCCTGTAAAGAGATCGGATCATATTTTACCAGAAGTCCTAGCTGGCCTTGTTACCTCTGAATGCTTTTAATGCAAAATCAACACCTTCTGCATCTGTTCAACATTAAAAGCTTTCAAGGAGCTCAGGGGACACAATCACCTGCCTTCCATTTTCTGGAAGGATTTTATTGTGAAGTACCTTCAGCAAGTGTTCAATTAAACACTGAACTAGCAATGTTAGAACCTTCAAGTGTCCAAATTGTTGCATCAGGAACAACACATTCACATTTGAAATAAGAACATCTGTGGAGTCCCACAGGGCTCAGATCAAGGCTTCAACCTTTTGTTCCTGTTCCCTCCCTTTTTATTTAAGACTATTTATTAATAGCCTACTATTTTGTATACTACTTTCATCCAAGTATTTTTACTATAATAGTATTTTTAAAAGGTATTTTTACTATTACTTGAGACTATGAGGGTTTATTTCAGAATTTGCAGAGAAAATTACTGGTTGCAGGCATAATTTTGTTTGCCTGTGCACAACAGAGCTATATTGACCCTTTCAGCCCATGTTGTGTGATATCAATTAGCAACAAGAAAAATGTTTGTGCAAATGCATGTTTTTAATAATTCAATAAATATGTCTTTTAAATTAAAAAAAGATAATCAGTTTTTGAATTTTACCTCGTTTCTTTCTCTGTGTTTAATAGGAGTGGGAGTCAATTGGGAGCAGCTCACGATGCTATCAAGATACATGGCTGATGATAACAATCATATCAAGATACAATGCCGCTATACCTAATACTGCAAGACAGTCATTTACAATACATCATGATGTCTGTGCAATTGAAGATGGGAAAAATACCTCAATTTATTCACCTCACAAAGTGAGATTAAACAATATTCAAATAAGTGTATGTCTCATTAATACACACAACCTGACTGCAACTTTTTTCGTGTCCACATGTGTCATTATTCCAATGTAAAATAGCCATAAACTGTAAAATTAAAAAAAAAAAAAAAAAAAGAACTGCTGGTGATTGTGGTGACTGTCAATAACGAGAGGAAGTATAACTAGGCCTCTTACCGCTTGGGCACACACACACTGGGTTCAGAGTGCAAACTCCAATTGACACACTATTTTGCTCTATTGGCCTACACCCTGAGGCCCATTTAAAGACGCTCCCCTTTAAGCCCTCACAGCAGCAGTAACTGAAAATACCAGTGACCTCCATCTCCTCTGCAATTACAGTCATCATTGCTCACAGCACCCAGTCACAGTAGGTGCCTTATGGACTGGCCTTCAATTTATGAATGATGGATGAAACTGGAAGAAGTGAGGGATGAAGAGAGGAAGGGAAAGCTGAATGAGAAGTGTGAAGAATGAGGGAGGATGGACGCCATCATTCAGAGTGTAACTGTAATTACGGCTTGTGTAAGACAAGCAGTACTGCATATGAATCCATGATTGATGTAAATCTCATTGAAAAAAACTCGCCTCTCTCTGCACTGTTGTATACAAAATTGTAAAAGAGACTCATCTGAAATTAAAATAATAGTTATAAGTGTGCGTGCATGTATGTATGGGTATGTTTTGTACGTAGATGTCTGCATGCATGTGCAACTCCACACAGCAACAAGGCTGTGCATCCATCACCGCTTAGACATGCACCCCACTGCTGCCACCTCCTCCCTCCAGGTACTCAAAATGAAGATTCCAACTGAGATACTTTAATTCTGAGATGTGCTGTGATGCTGACCTGTTACTACCACTCCCTCCTGCTGTGAAAACCTCCTCATGTCTGATGTAAAGGGTGTGTGCTGCGTGATATATAAAGATATATAGAGAACATGCTGGGGTCTTTTTTTAGGAGAGGAAACTAAAACGACACACCCGGCTTCAGCTGGGAAGTAAGAAAAAAAAGACCCGCCTATTTCCTGCCAGTGATAGGCAAGCGGAGGAGGAGTGCAGATGAGAGACAGTGACAACAGCAATACTTTAAAGGACTGACAGACACAGACAGTTAAAGTTGTACCGGTATGTAAAACTAAAAGCAGATTCTGGAGGGCTGTCAGGATCAAAAAGAAATGGAGAAGAAAGTGAAGTGGTGATGGGATGTAAACTTACAAAACAATAAAATTTGTCACAGCTGAGTCTCTACCGTATTACCATAAAGAATCTTCACATTTGAAGCAGCAGCGAATCTAGTAGTAGTAACACAAATCTGTAGGTGATGACTAGACGCTGTTAGTTTCATTTCAGCATTTCCGCTACAAACAAACAGACAAACAAACACAGCTAAAACAAAAGGTAATCTTCATGAAAAATTGAGACATAATAACTGTTACCTAGTCATTGGCAACAGACTCCTGCCCTTCCTGCGCTCTCTCAATCTCATTTTCTGTTGCAATCTCTTTACTGTAATAAACATCTGGCTTTCCGTTTAACCTCTGCAGTTTTTCAGAGAGCAGATGGTACAGCTGTGATTTTCACAGCTGCATCTCTACAGTAGTTTCAGCTTAATAAATCTGTGTTTTAACATGATTAGTCTCTGCAGTGCAGTTGAACAGTTGTCATTTTTTAAAATGCTTGAAGTGTTAGTGGCCAGAGGAAAATATGATGTAGCCTGCATTGAGATTTCAAAGCATGACAGCAGATGTGTGATTTCACACATCGATGAGCTCATGTATTGCTTAGTTACAAGTCTGCAAACTCAAACAATTTTACGATGGATAAAACATTCTGGAAGTATTAATCAACCCTTAAAAGTGTCATTTATGCGTCATCATTGGCTCTTGGATTTATGTACTCAAGGTGCATTCTGCACTTGACAGGATAAGACAACCAGAAATGGAAGCACACTGACAACTTTTCATTAAAAAAAAAAAAGGGTAATAAAATAAATAAAGAGCAAATGAATCACAGAGCAAACTGCAGAACTTGAGGAACTGGAGAAGAAGAGTAAGAAGACTCATGGGAGGGTCCTTGTGTTTTAGATTTGAACAGAATTCCTGGGTTGGGTCGAGACAGCAAACTGAATGCAGATACATATTTAGGAAAAAGCATTCAACTTAACTAGGAAGCAAAGGGCCGCAATAGTCCAGATTTGATAGAACACCCTGTTGTTTTGCATTGAGTTTGCTGCATTGCTTGTATAATTTTGTTTCATCTGCTGCAGGCTTTTAAATCCTACCGAGATGGGACTTGGATTTGGCAGCAATGTTTTGCTACCTTTTTCTTTTTTTTCTAATCGTGTGTTAACTCTTTCAGGTTGAGAATCTGCACAAACTAAGTCAGAAAAACACTTGGCACAACCAAGCACATTAAAATTTAATCTCCTGGACAAACTAGAATAATGAATCTAAGCACTTGGGACACGCTTGCATGAGATGCATGTAAAAATAAAATCACTTTTCTCTCAGACAATTAGAGGCAAATCCAACTCATCAGCACCTGAGACATTGACTTTCTGGCTGGTGGATTGTTATATGATGTAAATTTTAATATTTTCAAGATGTCTGTTGGATTGTTCTTTATGAAGCATTTATGAGGTTAGCTTGGTTGACTTTGGTTGGGCACAGGGCTGTCCTTCCTTGTCCTTCATAGAATTTTGAAAACATGCACTAGAACAAAAAGTCAAAAAAAAAAACAAAAAGTAATTCTAGCAAAAATAATTTTAATAATTTCAGCATTTAGTTTGTTTCCTGTTGTAAGGCTCTCGTATTGTGCATACTGGCTCACTGGTTTCACAGTTGTACATGCATTTAAAATAGAGCCATTGTTATTGATGTAAGTGACTCTGGTGCATTTGCTGTTTTGATGAGTCAAAATGGCTGCTGTGAAAAATATCTATTTAACCTTGATAAGACAAACTGGGACTTATGCAAGTCTTCCCCTCAACTGACCTACAGTTAAGTGACTACAGGGACTTTACAGCATCTGCACTGGTTTGTTCTCATGCGTTCATATAAGTGTGGTTAAAAGGCCCTGTAGAGCTATTGTACCTAAAGCAGATATTAAAGGATCAATGAAAGACTTTCATTATTCATCCGACTGCACCTAACTGCACTTCATCCCGCAGCCTGTGGAGTAGCGGGAGCTTAAAACGCTAACCAGGCAAAAGAGCTGGCGTCAGGATTTCACTTCATCCCTGACAGGCTTAATGAAGCACACAGGGAGGGGATGGAGGGGGACATTCACAAGCTGACAGGCAGGGTGGCCGCATGACGTGCGCAGAGAGACAGACAGAGGACTGCTGATGAAGCAAGAGGGCCTGGAGAGGGGCTGTGGAGGTCTGGCCGCTTCAGCATGATCCATGCCCTACAGGGGTGGGCACCTCTGATTCGAGTCTAATTCAGGGAGCTACAATGCAGAGATAAAACCAATTATACTTCGGTTTTCAATAACTGCATTAATTAATGAACCAGTTAATTTTAAGCAACTCTAAAATCTCCTGCCTGTATGAGAATAACAAAATCAATATCATGTTATTAACATTTAAAAAATTGATTTCTGACATTTCTTTACAATTTGTGAATGTGTCCATATACACTGTGGTGCTATGACCACAGAATGATACCTGCAGGACTGTACTTTTTATGTTTCACTTAAATATGCTTATGTCTATTTAGATGAAAAACTTTAAAACCACACCTTAATCCACAAATATTTCTCTACAGGATATTGACGATAGCAACAGTTTGCAAACATCTAAGCAATGGAATATCAAAAAAACTCAAAAAAACCAAAAAAAAAAGTCAGCAGAGACAAAAGGACAGTGTCAGTCATAAATAAAAGCCATGTCTAATTTAGGATAATGTACACTTGCTCAAACCTAGTACAATCAGGGAAACAACAGTTATGTCAAACTCCCCACAATGCTTTCACAATAAAAGCCTACCAGTGAAGGAAGTAAGTGTCAGACCGGACAGAAACATCTGTGCAGGAAATGATGAGCAGCTTTACCGAAACAATGGCAAAGTGGAAGCAAATGTAAATAATTAGAGAAAACAGTGCCATTATTTCTGTTCAAGCTGAAAACCTGCTGGTGCCTCTGACATGGTTGACTGTTGTGGATAATATGTAAGTTATCTTGGATTTATTGAGATAAGAGGTAAACATGGAAGGAGTTTTGTGTTTGCATGAACATCAAACATCATCAAAAGCAAATTAATTCAGGAGCAGACAAGAAAATAGGGTGAGGTCTCACTAAATTGTAAAATTAGATAAAGGCTGTGTGTCTGTTTCAAGTAAAGGCTTAGTTCTCTCTGTGGACTGGGAAGAAAAAGCAGAAGAAGACGAACAATAATTACTTGTCACATACAACAAACTGGTTCTGTGCATTTAACCCATCCATGAGAACGGCACCCAGGGAACCAACTCCAGCTCTGAACCAGTGCTGTACATGCCTATATGAACATACATTACCTATATGTACATGTTTTAAATGCCCTGAAGCCATTATGTATTTACATAAATGCAGTTTATCCAGGCAAACGGTATGTGTATTGATAACTTCCAGCCTGTGGTGTGTACCTGGGAGATGTGGTTAATGGAGGACTCCATGCGTCGAAGTTGGGAGGCCTGGATGTCCAGCAGCTGCAGCACATTGTTAGCTAAGGCATTGATCTGGTAGGCCACGCTGGCCAGAGACTGGGTGGTGTAGGCCTTGGTCTCCTCCAGGGCCTTCTTCTTGTCTTGGGCCTAAACGGGAAAAGGACAGAGAGGACGAGAAAATTGTCAGAAAGATAAGTCAGAAAAAATTGTGGACAGCTGTGTAGGTGGGGGAATCGGCAAATGGAAGTCAGGTAAAAGCTCCAGAAAACTCAAGAGGAAATGCTGCAGTAAAGTCTCATTGTTATTCACTTATCAGCTGTGTGAGTGGCAAGTCAGAGGGCAGCTTTCCGCAGGGGACTGTGTTTGACAGGACCATTCAATCTCCACTGTTTTTAAGCTGCAAAGCCGCATTAAGCTCCAAAGGGAAGTGAACAAGAGTTTTGGTTTCTCAAATGGAATGACTTCGTGAATGCAGTGCAGCCTGGAGTTGGACAACAATGACTTCCGAATACCTCAGACTCACAACATGGGACAGGTGCATGGCGGGAGTTGAGCCCAGTGAGCAGGAATGCCAAGACATTTCATGCAATCCCAAATCTCCACCCGGCTGCCCAAACCATCTGTTTCTGGATGCCTTTAAATAGCAGAGGGACTGAATGGACATATTTATAGTTTGGAAACAAAACAGGGACAATGAAGCCACACGAACAACCAGTCCAAGCAAGGACTGCCAATCTTTTGCAGGAAACTGGAAGCAGGACTGCATCAGCAATTGCTTTCACTATCATTTTTTTAATATCATTTCCCAAATTTCTCAATTAATGTATAAAATGCCGAAACAGTACTTAATTTAAAGTACAAAAAGACAAAAAAAATGCCCTAATTTGCTGCATCTCGACACATGAAATGAGACAAAAAATTTAAGTCTTAGGCTAACCGCTTTACGTGCTCTGGAAATGTGTTTTTACATATTATGTATCTTACTCTATAATATTCTGAAAAAGGGAAAGTATTAAAATTACTGTTTCTTTTTTTTTTTAATCAAAAGGTTGTTACACTGGTTCATAATTTCAGCACTAGTTGCATCACATTCTTCCTCATGTTATGACTTAAGTTATTTATGGAGAAAGAAGAAGCTGTCCGAGGAATGACTTGCATCACTGTACAACAGTTGAAAGTGTAACAGAAAAAGACATCTTGTTGGCACGTATTAGCCGTGATGTAGATACAAAACTTTTAGAAAAACTCATCTTAAATACGTAATACTTCTGTACATTCAAATTGATATTTAAAAATATGCTTCTTCATTTTCTCACCAAGAGTTAGATGATTAGATCAAATCACTCTCATATCTTGGCATGAAGTAAGAAGCCATAAATTGGCAATGGGCAAACAGAGCTTAGCATAAAAAATAGAGGTGGGGGAAACAGGTAGCTTTGGCCCTCTGTAAACGAGTTTCAAAAATTATGCCTGCATCAGCACCTCTAAAGTTTCCTTAGTAACCTAACCTGTTTGTTTGATCGGTAAGTAAATAGAAACATAAAGTTGCTGTTTCACAGGAAGTTACATACTGCTTCCAGCTTCATACCTAACAAACAGACAGAGTGGTATTACTCTCAGAAAGAGTGTGTTTTCAAATCAGTCCTCTAAAAAGACCCACTGAGTTTGCACTATGATTATTTTGTGCCTACTTCTAAAGCTCTAGAATCCCATAAATGCTGTGTCAGAGCCACAAAGACATCAGCTGTGATTTACCAGCTGTTACCAAACAACAATTTGGTATGTGTGTGGTAGCAGGAGGCTAACAGCCTGCACCATGACACCACTTTACAACAGGGCCGCCTGCCCACAGATGCCTCACAAACCACCTGCAGCCCAATATCTGTGGCAGATGTCTGGCAGGACCTGCAGGTCTTTTACTGCTGGTTTGTAAAACACAGTCAGAAGAGTAAACACTTCCAGCTTATTCAGCAATATCACAGAGGCTGAAACTGGTTGTTATACCTGAGTATGGTATATGATGATATGTGTTTCGAAGGACAAGTACATGCTAATGGGGCAGTTGTGGCTAACGAGGTAGAGCTGGTGGTCTGCTCGTGAGAGGGAAGGAGGTTCGATGCTACTCCTTCTGTCTGCAGGTGGACTCAGAGAGGAAAGATCTTCCGACAAAAAGGCTCAAGCCAAACCCACAACCACCAGCACTCACCCTTGCCCACACAGTACCAAGATATGTGGCTCCAGTTTCTGTCTTTCTGCCCACCTGACAACACACAAGGGCCAAGACAGAAGACAAGACTAAGTGTCTGAGCAGGTTGGAACTTTGTATGGACGCCCCTGCCATTAGAATATAACAGTGTGAATGTTAATGCGCTGTGTAAAGCGCTTTTAGTGTCATTTAACTACAGATATAAATGCAGTTTACTGAATCCTCAAGTTGCTATTCTCAATTTATAGAAAAGAAAAACAGATGTCGACTATAACGTCAGACATACTGCAGATACACACTATTATCTTTAATAGAGCTAAATGCATTGTGGGAGGGAGATAAAAGAAGAAAATGTGTGGACTGGGATTTAGAGAGAGTTAAAATTTCCAACAGTATTAATCTAATTAAAATATCCTGCATAGAAAAAATCCATTGCAGTAATAGCCTTTAACACACATTCATCTTTCTAGATGTCTCACTCTCTCACTCAGTTTCTCAGGCTCTGAGATATAATGTTTAATACTAAGCTTACAAAAGGTTTTTTGTTAGGACTCCACTTGAAAATTCTTTTTGTTAAGCACCAGACTCAACCTTAACAATGAACTAAAATAAAGTAATTTTTGATTGTCATATCATAGTGAACACCAGGTCTGACACTGAAATATCATTAACCCAATGACTCATGGATGAAGCAGCCATGAGTCAGAGGGGTATCATGTGAGCTGACGGGGGGACTTGGCGAGGCCAGTCTGGGGAAATTAGGTAGATTCTTGTGCTTCTATACAAAAACCCTTTATACATATTTGTAGTAATGGTCCTTTTAAAAAAGTGCCACTCGAACATATTGATTGGCACTTTGTGGTTTAGATATAAAAACCACAGACAGGAACAAAATGGAGAAAGAAGTGCTCATTCTGAGACTGAGCATTTTACAAACCTTAATCTCAGGACCTGTCTACAAATCAATAACGCCAAAAGAGCTGCTATTTTTGGCACAAAGGCCTTATGAGAGGTAATAACAAACCAAGTTTTGCTTTCACGCCACCAATCATTTTGCAGACAAGAGTTTTGTTTTTCAAACAGCTTATCTAAGAATAAAACTCTGTTCTCCTGCATCACTGAATGCATTTACATATCAAACCATGCAGCGCCATCATGGTGCATTTTACAATTTTGCTGTTCCAGGTGATAGGCCACTTATATAAATTGCATTTGTAATATTTCCCCTGCAGGATTAGGCAGTTCTATGTTACATCAAGCATGTACTATTTTACTTCAATGACAACATGCTACTAAAGAGATTTCTTTCAAATGGTTTGCCAGTGGGAGCATTAATCTGAAGTATTATTTATAATCAGAATACTTGCACATGATTCACATTCAATACTAGTGCTCACAGAATGAGCATAAGCTATTATGACCTGCACAAGCACAGTCTTCTTAATTTCCAATAGGGGTGGGATAAAATACTGGTGTGGAGTTTTATTGTATATACTTCCTCTTATAATACGTTATCAACAACCTGGCGGCAAGTATTGATATTTTTATTAAAACATACAGGCGCTCATGGATTTTCCTGCCAATTTCGACTTATCACAGTCACTACTTTTGCTGAAATTATGTGTTAGAATTTTTCTCCTTCAGTAGCACAGACAACGTGATGTATAAGATGATGTCTTCCAGCATATCAAGAATCGCCGAATTAATGTATTGTAAAACCATCCTTATCATGGACGCTGCATTTTATCTATGAGCCTCCCCTTCTCTTAATTTCTGTTGAATTTAATAAGTGTATTCATATGTGTGCAGTATTCTGAGGAAATTTTTTTTTTATACAAACCACATACATGAATTCTCATATGCCAAGCAATATTTTAGATATTCGAGCATTAAGTAAAAGTATATGACTTTGTAAATCAGCAGTGAAGAGGATGAATTCATCATATGTTCACTTATTAAGTGCCTTAATAAAGAACCTAAGAATTTGTAAACAATACGGGATCCTTCCAATGGTATCACTTAATTTTGTCAAAGCAAAAAAAAAGGTTCTCCATGTGCTTAAAATTAGATATTTTAATGCCAGTTAAACCTGACAAATCTTCTATGGAACTTCAGATGTCCTGGTCCATTGTGCATGAAAGTATTTGTCATTGTCTTTGTCTCATTCAGCCTCAAATACATGGATATAACATAAATTAAGGTAATTAATCTTAAAGTGATTAATGATGCCAGCTATTTAAACACACACACACACACACACAATTACAGTGCATTCTGGGCATTAGTACCATCAATTGGCTAATACAGCAAAAAAGTCGCAAGTGATAATTATTGGTTTGATAACATGTTTGCTCACAGAAAACATGCTGTGGCAGTAAGAATGGACCATGCATTAAGGAGCTATCATTAAAATCTTGCAGCATCACTTTTTCTTTTTTTTTCCTTCACCAAACTTTTTTTTTATTATTATTTCTAATTGTCTACTACAGATACACACCTACTTTATCTGTTTTTACTCACTACCGAAGATGCTTCATGCAGTATGACACAACAAAATTCCAATACAACGTCAGGCTTTTTTTTTTCTGGATTAAAAGCAAGTGAAAAACACACAAATCACACACCAACAGATTTAAGCACATCTGTTGTCAACACCTCACGTGTGTGGTTTTTCATTTCCTTTGGCTGTGATTTGTTTTTGTTTTTTTTTTAAAGATATTTTTTGGGGCTTTTGTGCCTTTATATACAGGACAGCTGAAAAGTGGACAGGAAACAGGGCAGAGAGAGGGGGAATGACATGGAGCAGAGGATCACAGGGGGAATCGAACCCGGGTCAGCTGCGCGAGGACATAGCCTCTGTATATGGGGCGCTTGCTCTACCGACTAAGCCACCGGGTGCCCCGGACCAATATCTTTTTATAATCTTTTATGGACATCTGAACACCCCACAACACACAAACTATCCATTGTCAGAACATTATACGAACGTGCAACAATAATAATGGACCTGGAGGACAGAGCATTGGAGGAGAAACACGTACAGGAAGCACTGAAAACATGTCAATATCCACAATGGGCAATAAACAAAGGAGCAACACAGGTCAGGAGGAAAGAAACCGAACAGAAGAGGAAGAAAAAACCCACAAACCGAATGGAGAACAGGGGAGTGGTACCGTACATCAGAGGGGTCACCGAACGCATCCAAAGAACCATGAAAAAATACAACATCAATACACCGGTCAAACCACATACGAAACTATAACAGATATTAGTACACCCCAAGGACAAAATAGAAGAAAACAACAAATGCAATGTCATATACGAAATACTCTGCAAATCATGCAATAAAACATAGGTAGTCGTCGCAAGATGATTGACGTCACGCCTCAGTCTGCACGCTGAGGCGACTACCCGGATATGAACAACGCGGATGCCGGTAAGTTTGATTTTGGTTAAATTATCTTTTTAAAACGAATTTTAAAATTGAAGCAGCGGTCAAAATGAGGAAACGT
>JAQLOL010000004.1:5898894-5917454 GCA_029783665.1 Naso thynnoides
ATATGCTGCAGTAAAACAAGTTAAAAATTGAAACTGAAGGACTTGCTGGACGGCTATACATATATATTGTTGAGTTTGTTGATAACAGTATAGATTTTATAGATAGATATAGTATAGATTTTTTGTTTTAATGAACAAGAGAGATTACGACATGTAAGAAAATAAATAAATAGTTGAATGATTGAAAACCATTTTATAAGTTTACAAAACACACTTGAATGCACCATGAAGTTTGACACCCATGTGCTTTGCTGTACAGATTTCAGATTTTGGTATGTGGACCACTGCAGAAAAATGCATGTAAAGGAGGCACTGAATCTCATCCAAATCTGCCTTTGGTGATTTTCAGTGAAACGAACAAGGGCCAGAATAATTCTATTAAGTTGTGGAAGAAATGTTTGCTGATTCTTGACCACCTTTTTCCCCAGTCTGCTGTGGTTTGCCTGACTAATAAGTAGACATTTTCAAATCCTTAATTACACTTAAAGCCAAATCTAATCTCTTAAGTAATTAATATGTGAGGGCATAGGCTCAGTCTCGAAGGTGGACTTCTGAGGTGACACATATATGTAACACATAAGGGACAGAAAGACTGTACGGTATTGATTAAGCTCACAAGGAGCAGGTTTCGCCAGGCCAGAGCAGACCTGCAGGCCATGCTGCTTTTTTGTGTAAGACTGTTTTGAAATGACTTCTCAGTTTACCAACTTTTGGCATTAGGTTTCTAGTCCTGCATTCTTTTGCTTTACTGTTCTATTGTGATTTTCTGAGTGCCTCAAGACTCAAACAGACCTTTCCAGTGTATACTAAATGTTGACCCAATGCCAGCTATTTTATCTGTTTATTCCCACTTTCTTATCAATTGAGTCAACAGCTTTCATCAGAAATCAGTCCACAAGGGTTTCTAAAAGTGGACCTCTGTGCCACAAACTATCTTTGAATAATGTTCAGTGTGATTGCAGATACATCGTGCAAACAATGATGGGCTGGAGTCTTTGCTCAAAGATTTTAAATGCGTTTTATGAGTTTTTGTCTCATCCCTGGTTGTGGTTTTGTATGTCAGACTGTGGGTCATATCCAGCCATGAGCATTTGCTCTTGTGTAATAATAATAAGTTTTTGCCTTATTATTTTTAATGTTTCCTGGCTATATTTTAAAGGAATTCCTGGGAATAGATGCTCATTAGTTTTCTGACAGTATATTAGATCACAAAAGTGACTCACTTTAATGTCTGTACAGTAAATGTAAAGCTACAACTCAGCACAAAGATTGAAAACAAGAGGAAACTGCTGGGCTGGCTCTCGCCAAGGCTGACAAAATCTACCTGCCAGCACCTCTAAAGCCTCGTTTCTACTGAGCAACACAGTTCAGTTTGGTATGGTACAGTAAGAAAACTTACCACCTTATAAGATGCATCTGAGCGGCACAGTGAATGAAATAATCTTTTTTTTTTTTACTAGTAATCTTCAACTAATGGTAAGGAATCAACATGAAAAGGTAGCAAACATCCTTTTTTTGTATTATCAGCACTGATTATGTTTTAAAATGCTACAGAAACATTACGTCCAGTGTTTTTCTCTGCACAGATCAGAGGTCCATTAATTAATTAATTTTCCATCCGGGATGACAGCGTCTGGAGCCAGGCTGCTGTAGTGAGAAGACTGGCGGGTTGCACCCGATGAGCTGCAGCTCCCCGCAAGTCCGAAAACTTTGTGACGTATATACATACAGCAACACTGAAAAAAAACTTTTGCCAGCCTGCAGTTTACAGACTGCAGTGTGTGTAGCTCCACCTTCTTAGGACCCCAACGAAAGGGTGACCAAAATAGGGATGGTACTGTTTTTTTGTTACCCTTCCTAACTTTTGACAGTGGAAACACGAATAATTGCATACCGTACCAAACCGAACTGTACTGCTCAGTGGAAACGGGGCTAAAATGTCAATTGGTCACGCCAGAAATAGTCTGGAAGATAACCCTTTCATTTGCAGGCTGATATTCCATTTGTACAGAATAAACAAACAAGCTATGACGCAGTGAGTTATGAGTTTTAGAGTTTCTGGTTGATGGAATTAATTACATTTGGGTGAAGCCAGGCTAGCATTTTCTCTTGTTTCCAGTCATTGTGCTAAGCTAAACTAGCTGGCTACTGACTGCAGCTTAGTATTTACTGTAAAAAACAAAAAACATTCAGTTGTCCTATGATCCTTTTCCAGGCTCACATTAAATGCGGTTAGCATGGCGACTTGCTGATGTCAGACTGTGCAGTGTAGACGTGCGTTGTTGCCAAAGGCTCTTCCTGTTGCCTCAGCACAGTTTTCCTGTAAGCCGGACAGAATTGCCCGTATTGGCAAACCAAACGTTTTGTTGAACAGCTCTACAGTAGGTTAGTAATATCTGTGTGTGTTTGTGTGTGACTGTGTGGGTGTCATCACCTCTGATTCAGAAGATGAAAGACAGTCACTTGAAGCCTGGTTTCATTGGAAGCGTTGTGTGAAGGTTTTATATGTTCCATTATCTGTGTGTAATCATGGCATTTTTTGGTGACTTTGTGTGTGTGTGCTTTTGTGTGTGTGTGTGTAAGCTCGCTCGTGCGTTGTCCTTTGTAAATAGTTTGAATTCCACCGCATTCTGGAGTCACGCTTTCATGTTAAGCTCAATGTCTGTTTGATCTTTTCAAGTCCCCTGGTAAACACAGAGTCAAAGGTGGATGTGTTGCAGAGCATTATTCGAGCCAGAATTTGACTGTATTTTTCCAGTTGTATTCACTCCCAAATAACACACAGTAACACTTGGTCCATTGCACTTCTGGAGCTGTAAGCTGGGTGGTTTGGCCCTCACAAGAGTCCCACCGGGTTGTTTTGTAAAGGCAGGATAGTGGTGGTTGTTTGTTGAGAGCAAGTCGTGTAAACTGATGCCTGGAGGTCATTCCTGATCACTTCAGGATTAGCTGGACTGAGCATGCCACCAATTTGAGCCTGGTGTTAGTGACACAAATGACTAATCTAAAGCCTGGCTGACCTTTACTTTGTCAAATGATTGTGTCAAAAGATGAAAACCCGAGAGACTTTTTCTAAAGTCTGTCAGGACTCTCAGAGTATTGGGGTTGGTGGGCGTCATGGCCAAAAAAGAACACGAAGTTGTGATCATACAACTAGAGGTTTTTCTCCCCTATTTTCCGGGAGTATGTTGTTAAACGATCAAACATGTCGTTATGATTCACTACTGAAGCTACAACTAATATTTTTCTGATAGAGAAGTATGACACAGGCACAATAACTGTGATTTCAAGTCATCTCCTCTCAAGTGTGGAAATATATGTCTATTTCAACATTGAACAAACATTTTATCCAAAACAATGATGATGTCACGATGCTTCCTGAATGCAATAACTGTATAAATGTAATGGTTACGCCTCCACTTATAGTCACTATTGTGCAATAGACTGTAGGGAAACCACTGTAAGACTTTACTGTCAACATATTTGAGTCTTGTCTGTTGTAATTATTTGGAATTTGCTAGTAATAGACTCCGCAGTCAGAACGAAAGTTATGCGACCTCTGTTCCACTTGTTATAATGTTATCAGTAATTTGTGTATTTGTTATGTAAATACGTAGATCAAACACTTAAGATGAAAAAAAACGCAGCATGTCATATAAAAGGCTGTTTATTGCTCAAATTATGACTTTTCTGCTATCAACCTCCATTATCTGAATTGACCTACAGTTGAGTGATATAAAACCATCTACGCTCACCTCAGATCATCCGATTTAAGAGTGACTCATAACTGGTGACTATGATGGTGATGAAACCTTGCAACAGATGTTGATGAGTTTAATGGCTGACACTGCATGGAAAGGGGTCACAACTCATTTCTAATTAATGCAGCGGTAATGAATGATGCATGAATTCATATGAAGACTCATGTGGCTCAATATTAACAATTGATCAAGGTATGCTAGATGAGCATAAATTAACAGATTATCATTTAGTAACATAAAGGATAATCTCTCTAGTTTTGTGAAGCATGCATTAATGTCCCCCAATTCTAGATGTTTCTTTTTGAGTCAGATATTGGTGATCGAACACCACACGAATCAAACTGGGGGCATTTAGTGCAACAAAATCAGGGAGCATTGTTTTGCTTTACTGACAGGCCATTCATTAATAAACACGTCATACCATTATTTGTGTATGGCCTAGTTCATTGGAAAAATGCTTCTCTGTTTATCACTGATGTTTGGCTTCTGTTGCACGTGGACTTTGCCATTTGCCACCTGTAACTGAACAATTAGTTTGTGACCACGTAAGTTATTGTCTACTCGATGTAGCCTACTTAATACATTACACTCGCTCACACCTCATCACATTGTCACACCATTTTTACAGCTTGCATCTTTGATAAGCTTGTCCAGCTTGTAAATGTACACTCTGTTGCCAGTTTATTAAGTACACCAAGCTAAAACTATTGCAAAATAATACAAAAGTCCAATAGTAATTGTTTGTGTTGTACTAGTTAAACACAAGTGATATATGTATATGATCAGTAAAGGTTGCTCCAAAAGATGTTTAAAAATTGAATTGGACCTGATAGAAAAAGGTTTTCAACCCTTTTTTTAATGGCATGGCACTTTGGAAATGATTTTTTTTTTTTTTTAAGATATTTTTTGGGCTTTTGTGCCTTTATATACAGGGTAGCTGAAGAGTGGACAGGAAACAGGGCAGAGAGAAGGGGAATGACCTGCAGCAAAGGACCACAGGTGGAATCGAACCCGGGTCCACTGCGCGAGGACATAGCCTCTGTATATGGGGCGCTTGCTCTACCGACTGAGCCACCGGGCGCCCCTGGCTGTGATTTATGACATGAATGTCACTGCATCAAAATTCAAAGCAAATTTCCAAACTGATCATTTACGAGCATCATCGATCAGCAGAAAAAAATTAAAAAAAATTGGAGTTGGGGTGCAGGAGGAATAATTCTTACCCTTTGGAGGTTTTATCCACGAGTTTATGAACAAAACTACTTCTGTTTCTCTCTAGCAGAGACACAGTAGGACCAAAATATCAACCGCTCGTTCCTTAAAAAAGATCTGGTCTGCCAAAATTGGAATTTACTGTCTCCACATTCCCACAAATTTCTGCATTTTAAATATCCCTAATCACTATCCTCAGATGCTGTGTGCATCATAACAATTGAGATGAGCACATGCCACCACAGAGCTGAGCCTGACTGTCAGTATCTAGTGCATTCAAGCAGTGTGACCTACACTGGATTTCTGGTGACAAACAGGGCAAATTCATCTGACTTGTAATTACGGCTTAACTGTGGCCTTTCTCACCGCAGTCAAAAAATTGCAATGCTGGAGCACCATGGGGCTGATCTGCCAACAGGCACTGCTGTTCACACCAGACTATTCAACCTACTGATGGTCTACAATGACAGCTCACCCTCTCACCCACATTTACTGACAACATTCTTGTATTTGCAAAGTAACTGAGGGATGAGTTTTACTGTGAGCAGCTTTTCAGGCTCGAATTCCCCAAACTGATTTAATATTTTATACATATTGGGCCATGAGTCATTTTGACTGTGAAGGAGACTGAGGGGAAAATAATATTGAATATAGGCCTGGGCGATACAGCTGAAAAACCTGTTATGACAGTGAGGTGTCATATCAGTCAATATCGATAATTACTGATCATGCAGGTTGTGACTGACGAGTTGATGTGCATTTTAAGGGGTGGGAGAGGATAATGTGATAAAATGAGTAAATGTCACAATATTTTAAACTAAATATGTTGATACTGAGACAGCATTGTAAGGATGACTATTGGTGATTTCACAAAATACTCTATCTATAATATAAATATTATATAATATTATTATATAGCCTAACATATATCTGGCATGTTCAGAAAATCTCATTACTTTACTATATAAAGCCTTTTCAACCGGGAACAGACAACATTTACACCACATCATGATATAATGATCACAATACAATACTGATATATTGCCCAGCCCTAATTAAAAATGTTCAGTACAGAATTACATTTTGCAGTCTTTTTCAGGTAAAACAATAGCATTACAATAAATGGCAACTAAAACCTGAAGGTAAATTATAAAACGCTGCTTCTGACTTCTGATTCAGACCCTGATTTTGTTATTCAGTCTGTATGCAAAAGCAATTAGACACATCTATCAATAACCGGTATGGTGCATTCGATTCCAAGCAAATGATCCGTGGACGTGCCCTGGAGCCATGATTTCAGCACTGTGGCAGACACATGACACCTGCATCATATGTAGCTTACATGACTTGTGTTTTCCCCTTAAGGTCTATTAGGATCTGGACTACATAAGGACTTCCAATAATAAGAAACTTCACATATGTTAAAAGATTAGTAGAAAACCTTGTAATGGTCATGCTGTAGGGTTTCTTTACTCGATATAGTACAGTAGCCTACAGTGAGAGAGTGACCAAGCGTTTAATGGTATTTTAAATATCTTTTTTTTAATATAACACCCTTGAAAAATTCCAAAGCACGCTCCGTTTAATTTTTAGCTTTGTTAAATTGCTCTTTATATATTTCATCCTTAAAAAAAAAAAAAAAAACAAAAAAAAAAACACTGTTATGTGGGCCAAACGTGTGGATTCTGACTGGTTAAAGTCACGTGAAAAAAGCGTAATTAACGCTACTGTCAACATGAATAAAAACAGGGGCTGAGATTATATTCAGTCACAGGTAAGTTAATGTTATCTATCAGAAATGCAGTCAGTGACAAACCACTTGGTCATGACAACGACACACCCTCTAAAAGCCCCCAGCAGCTTTCTACACCTCGAGTGGAGCCTTTCAATGTGAACACGGCTCTGGTAAACCGGGTCGGCTAGCTAAACCAGGAAAATAACGAAATAACGTTACACGATAACCAGCCGCCAGTGAATCCGCTACACGGGCAGAAAAAGGCCACTTCAGGGTGGCTAGCGGTTTATGGATCCCTTTCGTTGCGACCAGCATTTCCTGTCTCTGTGGTTTCACTCACTTCTACTACAGCACCGCAGACACGACGGAGATAACTCACAAAAATACCGAATTTACCGACCGTTAGGCGTCTCTTACCTGAACATAATTGTTTTCACAGTATTCCGCAACCCGGGACAGGTTCTGGTAGCTTTCCACAAGAGCTCTTTTGCCGGCAGGGATTTCCTCCTCTAATAACATTTGTAGCTCTGCCATCTTACATCCCTTTGCATTTCTCTCCTCTCTGTCCTTTTCACTGAGGCGAGGCGGTGATGCTGTGCTGTGTTGCTGAGAGAGGGGCTCCCCCGCCTGGCATTGTGGGGCCGCTGGCCTCCGATTCACAACAGCCCGTGACAAATGGCTGCTACGTCATAAATGGTGGACGCTGATTGGCTGAGAAGCCGAGGGAGAAGAACAGTAGACCAATGACATCTCACTGTGATGACGTACAAGACCATAATATAAATGTAGGCTAAAATAATATAAATAATAATAAGCTAATAGAAACAAGCATTTATTTTTATTATCTTAATAAAATGATTGTAATAGCACTATGTTTTAGGTTTCGTGGAATACATTTACATTTAAATATTGATTTATTTGCGGGAATCAATTAGGCTACATATTCTATGGGCCTATCACATTTCTTCCTCTCTTTTTATTTTACTTCCTTCTAAGAAAAGTACAAAAAATTACTTTTAAGAAAAAAAAGAATATGTGCTACATACAATATTACAAAATTAGACCTTTAAAAGGCACAAATAAAAAGCAAAACAGTACATGACTGTAAATGTGAGTTTACAGTAACAGAACAATACAAAAACCATAAACTTGATCATCACATTCTTCACCTTCGTAGCTGTTATTAGGCTACTAGCCTACATAAATGAATTATCTAGTCTAAAAATATCGCAGAGTAGCAAATTTTTCAATATTACTAGTACATATTTCCAAAGTCTAAATGATTCATTAGCAAATTAATGTACAAGCTTTGATAAAGATGGTAATAGAAAGGGAGATGTCTTCATAAATATTCTAAAAAGGAATTATCTCACGCGACACTACATTTCCCATAGATCACCGCGATTTAAATGCCCGCTGAGCAAGGTTTGTGGGACTTGAAGTAATACGCCCTGAGTCTCACGTTACTCTTTGCCGCGAAAAACTACATTTCCCAGATGTCTTTGATTATCGCACGTTGACTGTTTGGCTCATCCTTGACCGGAGCCGAGATTGGCTTTCTGCTGCACACAGACGCCGTGTCAATGAAATAATTATTCGGCCGATATGAACTTTATGGTAAGTTTCTAATATATCAGCTATAGATGATATATTCCCGTTAAAGAATATAAATCGTGGGCGATAAACCAAAAAGGGCACATTTAAATAGGCCAATTATTTCCAAAAATACCCTAGAATAAAGAGGAAACAGTCTGCATCCTGCGATGAGACAGGTGGAAACTACCTACAGTGATGGAATATGTGTTTTAGAGTCCCTCGCTGATCTTTTTCATTATCTGTTCCATATTCTTGATGAAGATGTGAGGACTGCTTTCATGTCATCCTCTTTGGCACTCAGCATGGCGCAGGAGGAGGAAGGACGCAGCCTGGAGGAGAAATTTGCTGCTGCAGTTAAAGTGATCCGGAGTTTGCCCGAAGATGGTGACAACTTATGCTAGTTCTCTACTTCACCCCAGTCTGTCAATGAAAGTGACTGGACTTAGCTAAGCGTTCAGTGATATGTGCATTACAGTATGAAGTCTGTGTTAGCCGGTGTGTAAACAGGTGACTGACCTACATGCAGAGCTGCCACTCTTGGCTAGCCCTCTATTGATAAAGCTGCAGTAAGAGCTGATTAACTGAATCAATTGTTTCTTAAGACTGATAAGGATTCACACGTGTTTCAGCACAAGATTTCAAGCCTTTATGACATTTTCAAGCTGTCCTGCTCGAATTCCTCTTCATTTGTGATTCTTTCATTTTAATGTCTCAGGTCCTTACCAACCATCTGATGACATGATGCTCATGTTCTACAGTTACTACAAGCAGGCCACGCTGGGGCCCTGCAACATCCCTAGACCAACTGGCTTCTGGGACAGTCGCGGCAAAGCCAAATGGTAAATGGCAGTTTTAATAAATGTATTCAATAGCTAAATTTAGAGTCATGGCTAGCTGTGACACAGGAGACAGAGGACAGACAGATTGGGTATTTGCATGTTTCACATTAACTTGAAAAAAAAAAAACAGAGTCCCACTGCCTGTCCATTTGGAGTCAAGGACAAAGACAAAGTCACTCCACATGCCTGCTATGATATTATTCCAAATGCATGGCTAAATTTAATATTACTGCAAGAATATCTAGTGAGTAATCCTCCAGGAATACATAATAAATTTGGATTGCTGAGATTCCTGCACCAAACTGTGACTGTGCTGTTATTCAATGTTCACTTTTTTCTCAGTGCTTAAATGTTGAACTAAGACTTTGTGTTGCCAGGGATGCATGGAGCTCTTTGGGAAATATGACTCAAGAGGAAGCCATGAAGAATTATATTGAGGACATCCAGCTGGTAAGTCCTTTCATGGGAAACTGTGGAACAGAGGCAGCAGAGAGAATAATAAACAGCTAGCAAACTTAACATAACTCTTTCCATGAATGTGTGGCATAAACTACATATTTATAACACATTGTCTTATAGCCTGAGTCTCTAAAGACGCTGTATGGAGAGACAATTGATTTGGACATGACTTTAGTCAGTCCACCACACTGATGCAGACTAAGAAACTCCATTAACTTTATTTATAACTTTAACTTGATATTTAGTAGAACTTTAGCAGAAATGTCAGCATGTTAATATGTAAGATAGTGAAAATGTTAACGTGATACTTGCTAAACATGCACTTGTTAGCATCATCAGTGTGGGGATTCTAAGATGTACAGCCTCACAGATCTGCTCACATTAGCATTGTTAATGAAAATGAGTCACTTGATTGTGTGTATTACAGATTTGTTGAAGTGACAAAACCTTTTAACAGCAGAAAATGCTTTTTCAAATGCTGTTATTCATTTTTCACCTCATTCCACCTAAGTGGCACTCAGTTCCTCCAGTTACCAGCTGTTTTTAATCAGCTTTAATTAGCTGGTTCAGGAGATACATCGTGAATCAGTCAGCCTTTGCTACGTGTAATTATATCTAATGAACTTGTTTACTGGTGACCTGTGGACAGTCTTACCACAGCTGTTACTACAAAGGCTCAAATCATACATTTTTGCCCAATCAGTTTTGACATAAAATGTATTATGTATGTGTGGTTTCAGATTTTGGAGACCATCCCTGTCTCAGATGAAGTGTCTGACCTTGTACAGAAGCTAGGGAACTTCTACACAGAGGTAGACAAAGAAGGAGAAGAGGCTGAAGAAAATGAGGTGGACCGGAGACCCTTCACCAGGCCTTTTGCACAACATGCAGGTAATGTACATGATCAGCTGTGCCATAATAACTCCACAGAGGAACTCGCATGAAAGGTAAAAAAAAAAAAGGTTACAGCCCAAGTGTTGTTAGTCTCACACATGACATTTTTCTCATCCTGAGCCTGTCTTACATGTGTTTTTATCACTAGATGAGCTGGTTAAACAATTTTACACACCAACCATGGAAGGCAAGTCTTTGGTGTTTGCAGCAGTGTGGCTGTAGAATTCATAGATTGGACCCCAGTGTGTGATTTATCTTAACCTAAGTTGCTGCCTCGTCTTAATTTGAGTGCCAGATGACAAATAATTGCATGTTGTCCTTGGCTTGCACTGACTGTAAGAAATTAGATCGATGTGTGTGATGAGTCTCGTATGTGTTGCAGTTAGTCAGTGTGCTGGTTGTCGGCTTACATCTTCATTTGCACTTTCAGTGTAGATGCAATCCGTAGAAGCTTTTAACTGCAAAATGTTCTGTCAGTCCACTGTGTGTATGTCTTTGCTTTGTGTAGATTTACGCCGTGCAACATATATTTTGTAAAGGAGCTAATCAAGAGTGTTTTCCTCACTGTTCAGGCTATGGGGATCTGTGGGATGATATACAAAATGTCCAGGAGAATGACAAAGACGGCAGTGCTCATGGCATAAGTGTCAGTAGCCAGGAGGAGAAGGGGAGCAGAGAAAGTAGTGAGATTGAGAGGAAAGAGGAAAGTATTGATTGGAAAAGTGAGGAAGATGAGAATGGAGATGAAGAAGACAATACAGACGATGAAGACCGAAAGGAGGAGGAGGAGGAGGAGGAAAAAGGTACAGTCTGTAGTTGTAGTTGTCAGCTGTTTTTGTACTGTGTTGTGGATGTTACACACTGAGCCGGATCATGGAATTTAAAGGGTCAGGCTGGTGATATTTTATATTTTTTTCAGCACCTCATGAGAAGATCAAAACAGTGCAAGATGTGATTTATTCTGTGCTGTAGAGCTTTGCTGACTTTTTGTTTTTATTACCGTAATCACTGATTTTGTGTTAATCTCACAAAATCATCCTGCTGCTTTTAATACATACCATTGTACCAAATTTGTATCAATTCACAGCAAATGAGTAGTTCCTTAGTGAAAATAGTTCCTAACAAATATTCAAATTACCGGTGATACCCTGCAGATAAACATTTGTTTAACACTAGGATGCCTAGGTGTTACAGGGAGTTATGGTTCTTAGCCTTTTTTTAAAAAAGTCTTTGTATTTGTGAGCCGTTTGTAATTTAAGGTACATCAGTCTCTCATGCATTTTTTGTTGATGCACTTCTTTCTTTTCATCTTCATCCATGTTTGCCTTACTATCCTTAGATTAAAGAGGACATAGAGAAAAAGCATTTTGCACTGAGAACATCCAGGGTGAGATATGGCTTCATAAAAGGCAGGTAAAAAGAACTGCACATTTTGGGAGAAGGTTGGTCATTCTCTCCTGCTCTCTTTTGCATTATCTCAGACTGGAGTCCTGACCCGAGGTTGCTGATGGTGGAGGACAAGAGGTGGAGGTCTGACACGAGGGGCTCCAGCAGCAGCATGGAGCCAAGCGTGTCCTCCTTCACCAACGGGACACACAGCTCCCTCAACAGCGAGGTAGAGGAGGAGGAACTGGCCTGTTTCATAGATCCCGGTGTGCAGTGTAACTCCTTTATGCACTTTAATGGACACGTGAATGGTGAGTTACCAAGTAATGCAGAAAGTCTTTGTATCACTTTATAACACTTTATACACAAAAAGCACAGGATGTGAAAAGGCATGTTTAAAAATAGCTTATGCTAATGACTGCACTTCTCCAGATTCCTTCTGTGTTAAATAGATAAGGCAGTGTTTATAAATGAAGATGTGTATTGAAGAGTGATAAAATGCACAATATTGTTCTTATTTATTGTTGTTGTGTGCTGTATTTGGCTTTGTTCAGATCATAATGATGCTCTTCCTGAGAAAAACCACCGATCCACAGACTCAGATAATGAAGAATTCTGTGACTCAATGGAGCATCTGGCCATGGAAGAGGTATTGTGTCTGTCCTCCAAAATGTACGCATTAATTAAAGGATTAGTTCTCCACATTTCAGGAAATACACCTTTTCTCCTTCTTTCAAAGAACTAAATAAGAAGCTAGCTAATTTTTCTAAAAAATTTTTAGAAATTTTTCTAATTTCTAATAATAATTTGCTAATTCCATTTTTTTTTCCTACCAAGGGGCTGTATACATCGAATATTCTGTCACCTGGATCAGGAGCTGCGTCAGTGCGGCAAAATGATCTTTGGTTTGAGAGCAACACAACCCTGAATGGAGGAGAGGATCAAGTGTTAATGGAAGATTCCTACCTTAAAGAAGGGATAAGCTCAGGCCAACACAACAGCTCCTTGTCGAGAAGAGGGAGAGGTGAGATTACAGTTGTCAAATTTTATTAATACTGACACCGTGTCCCTGATTTACCTTTCTCCTAAGATGTGCACTTAGTTCATCCTCCTAAGCATTTAAAGGCATCAGACACCTTTAAACACAAAGGTGACGTGTTGTAATATTCTGACTCCTGGTTCAGGCTCTTCATCGCCAAGAGCAAGCTGCAGCTCTCAGCTGTGTGCAAGTGCAGCTGCTGCTTCCTGCCGTTGTGTGTCACAGAGGAGCTGTCCTGTCAGTGCTGTCAGAGGAAACATCAATGAGCAAGTAGCTACAGCTCTGTTGAGGCTGCAGCAGGACATGGCCAATGTGTTGCACAGGCTGCACACTCTGGAGGCACTGACAGTGTCACAGGTGAATGAGAAAGTCGTTTGTCACATTATTCAGCCTATAATGATGGAGAGACATGTCAATTCTTTTTGCCATCACACAAGCTGTCGGTATTGTTCCCATATTTTTGAATATGTAATAATTGCAATGTAATAATTTCACATTAGACCTATATAATTTTCTGCACAGTTTTACTGGAATGTAACTTTGACAGTATTCATGACAGATTTTATTAAATACTTATTGATAAATTTCTTATTAAAATTTTCAGTCACGATCATCTTCACCGAGGCAGGAGGACTCTCTACCTGTAGCACAAAAGGTCCTTTTAAAACCTTTTTGTCAAATTTATTAGATTTTTATTTAAAATTGAGAGTGGTTTTGCTTTTGTTTTGCAATTTTATGACCAGTTAGTATTTAATGCAAATTTCTGGTCCTGTTTGTAGTTCCTGAGACCATCCTGGTGGCCTTTTGACTTCTGCCCACTCACAGTGGTGTTGACTGCACTCTGGCCTCTGATTGCCAATTTGCTTGTACAGGTTTACCTACAGAGAAAGAGAAGGTGAGCAAATGAAAACCACCCTTCTATTGTTGTTGATTCATCTATTAATTAATTAATTAATTAATTATTTTAAGTTCCACTACAAACTATTACAACTCTGTTTCACTTTATCTCCTCACAGGAAATTCCCCTGAAATGTCTGAAAATCGTCAGCATCAATCAAAGAATATAAAAACGAGATGAAGTTGTTGCACTTTTGGTGCTTTATGGCTTTTTTAAGCCACCACTACAGCCTGGGTGTGAAGAGACACCAGTGAAATTGAGAGACTACCTGAAATGTATGAAGGATCTTTCAGGTGTTTAATGGAAGATTCTACAACAGTGTAGCATTTTGACTTCTGGGATATTTGTAGGTGTTTGAGGGAGGGAAAATTTAGGCATTATAAATGCTGGGATATTTTCTGTTGCAAATAGTTTTGCAATTGCCAGCAATTTCATTTATGACCATAACAGATCAACAGAAAATTAATACATACGTATCTTATATAAGTGAGTCTCATTTTAATTGAAATAAATTCATGATTATAAAGTAGTGGATTTTCAGCTGTAAACTTTCCTCATTTCATTGCCAGTTGTTTTATTTAATAGCCTAATTTTTTTTTAATTTAGATTTCCTTTAATAGTTTTGTTAAAAGCTATTTTTTTCTGATAACTAAGAGCATCAACATTTTATATTTATTCTAAATAAAATAGGAACAATATATGGACATTTCTTTTATGACATATAGATATGGTGACAACAAATATTTATGTGTAAAAGTGTATATTTATTGAATGGTGTCAGTGCATTAGAATCAAAGTGAGCTATCAAGTATAAGGACAAGCGTTTTATTTATTTGTGTGTCTAGTCAGCTGTAGCCTACATTAAAAATGCAGAAGACCCTTTTTGAGCAAGGGTGTCCTGCTTTCAAATATACAGTTGTAAAACTGTAGATTTTGACATGCAATAAACACATTCTTGAAAAAAAAAAAGGCAAATCTTTTATTTTGATGGGACGTCGATTGTCTGCTATCCTTGTTATTTCTGGTTTTCAGCGTGAGAAATCATGAGCAGTAAAATCAAAGATATGAGTATGTCGTGAAAAATATCGCATTTCTCACATCTGGGATTAGTGTGAAAGTGCAGGTTTTCTAAGGTAACTAAAGCTTGAAAGACGGAACTCAAAATACACAGACAAAGAAGAGGACGTGTTTTGCCCCAAACCGGCAGAGGTCATATCCGGTTTATTTTCGGCTGTCAAACTACCGCTGAAGTTGACTTGCTATGCCTGCTACAGAGCCATAAAGTGAAACAAATACGAACTGAATCTATCAGGAATAGTGGTTTAATTTGATTAACTTCACAGCTGTGTTGTACCAGTGGGAATCAAACATGTTTTCTTTGACCGTCCAACCACAGGTAAGAAAACAAGACCTGTCAGGCCAAGCTAACATGTTAGCATTGTTGTTGTTTTGGTTCATCCCTAGTTTAGCCTGCTAAGCTAGCAAACTTAACCTTAGCTTGTTCTCCTATTAACCAGTCGACTTTTCGTTATTACTTGAATATGTAAACGTTGGGTTACATTTGACTCTAAGTCAATGGACATGGTGCCAGTATAATCTGTCTGACCGAAATAAAACGGAGAGACTTTTTGCCGATGAGAGAAGTCTAAGCTAACATTAGCTGCTGTTCAGTTGAGCGTTCAGTGTGTCCTTAGCTGACAAATGAGAAACTGCGTCAGTTTGACTAGCAGTTAAAGTAACGTTAACTTCTCGATCCATTGGTGTTAATCATCTGTATGTGGCCACTTTTATGTTTAGAACTTACCGTAACTAGATACAAAGTTTGATGTGGATAATGTTGACTTTGAAAAAAACAGCTCTTATGTAACTTCCCAGCAATACAAGCTGCCTTTGGACTACCTAACAAGTCGGGTTTTGCAGAGTAATTGGAATGTTTATGACAGTTGCAAGCGTTTCATGTTCTAAACATACCACTTAAGGTTTGTTCGATTTCATGTGATTGCAGCTGACTGTTCCTCTTAGCCACCTCATCAATGTCCTGCACTCTATGAAGAGTGCAGCGGGAGGCAGCAGCAGTGCCACCTGCACGTCAAGAAATCACATGGAGCACGCTTCAGACTCGGAGAGACACTGCTCAGAGGTAAACATTAGTGGGATGCAATCTGTAATTGCTGTATCAGTGAGAGATAGCGTGATGTTGCTCCTTTTTTTCATTCTCCCAAGCCATTATCCCCTTGTATGACAAAACGTGTGTGTGTGTGTGTGTGTGTGTGTGTGTATGTGTGTGTGCGCGCAGCCCATGTGGAACTTGCGTGAGCTTGGCTTATCAGACCTTGGAGCACAGCAGCTGGATGAGATGGTGAACCGTGTGTTACCACACTTCAGTCCACAGGAGGCGTCACCTCCGTTGGGTGTACAGGCAGCCTGGAGGACTTCACATCTTTCAACACACTCCTTTTTCTATAATAAACATGGTGAGAATGTGCATCTTTGTTATTAGCTTCCCATATTCTGCCTCGTAAGTAGGTTGATTGGTACGCGTGTGATAATGTTGGTGACTTCTGGATTCGCAGTAAAGACACAGTTTGCCCTTTTCACACGGGTCGCCATTGTAATTTTAAAAAGAGATTCGGTTTGGCATGTGCAGCTGAGACTTTTCATAGCAGAGCCACAACGCCAGAGGCATCACTTCACCTGCATGGATGTCATCTTACTGCTGTGTACCTGGGTGTAATTCTGACAAGATGAGGGCATCCTGTCAGGGACGTTCCACCGTTTCCCAGTAAATTTTAAAATCCGTCATGAGTGGACAAAGTGATGCCTCTGGCGTTGCTGTGTTGCTATGAAATGTCTCCGCTGCGCCCACCCAACCGAGCCTCGTTTTGGAATTACAGTGATGACCTGTGTGAAAAAGGCAAACTCCTTATCATTCAACAATCCAGGGCCTAACAATATGCAAAGATTTGAAACATGCTGTTTAACTTGATTGCACAGATTTGCAGAGTTTCATAGTAAGATGCTGGTGCATTTAATCTTTTTGATTTCTGCTACTAATTGATCGTCTTAACGAATGAGTAGGGCCTCTGTCATGACTTTTTCCTAAAGATTTCTCAGGTTGTAACATTTATACCTTGTCTTCTGTTCCCAGGCTTCTCATGTGGTGCAATGCCCATGCTGACCTCTGTTTTGAGCAGACAGCACTCTTCACTTCTTCACACTGTCAGCACAGAGCTACAACACTGGCCAGGTATCTATAGATCCGAAGCACTTCTAAGTAGTTAAAAGTAATTACTGATCAAAAGTTTTGTTTTTAAGTGTTAGTAAATTATTTAGAAACAATGTGGACTAACATTACATGACAAAAATCCCAATTGGTTGTCAGTGTTGTGTGTCCTATTTGTGCATATGCACAGTAACTTACATGTACCAATTTGAATATTTATGCTAATCCTGTAAAGTTATATTTTTGGAAACATTATCTGGCTGAAAGAAATATATGTACTCAATGTGTTTAAGTGTGGGTCCAGAGCAGAGGCTTTAAAACTTTAAGGAGCAAAACCAGACGATTGCAGTCAGCCATTGATCGCCCCCTGGAATCTGAAGGTTTCACACCGTCTTTTATGAAGGTTAGTACCTGCTTAAGTAAAATCCCTAAGCATATTAGGCATTTGTAAAATGTGCTTATTACATAAGCATATACATAACATATTTTATGTTACAAGCATGCTAAAGAAATTGTTTTAGACTGTTTACCGGTAAAAGTAGCTTTTGCAACAACAACAGTCATTTAAGGATTAGATAACTGCATTTTTTGGAGAAAATTGCTGGACCTCATTTCAAAATATTCAGCTTTTGAGTGAAAAATGCACCACATCACTGCAGTCTTTTCTCTGTTGTCTACTTAAATACAAATGGAGATGGGCCTCTTTCTCATTGGATCTTCTTCTTTTGTTGTCCAGTCTATTACTTGTCACCAACAGGCCTATTTTTAATGACTGAAATTGATGTTATGTTCTATCATAGTTAGCCAGTGGTATCAGTTATGCAGCCAAGTAAGCTACGGAAGTGTCAGCAGCTGCCTTTGCAGTTGCGTGACAACACAAAAGAAGCCTTTAGTTGCCCCTGCAGGTATCTAAAAATAAAGGCGGAACAAATGTAACTTGAGTTTTCAGATCTTCAAAGCGTGTCCAGTGGCATGGCCTGAAGAGTATAGGTGTGTTAAAAGTGAAGTAGTATTCTTCCTGTATGATGCAATCTAACTTGTACTTACTTGCAGGGTTTCCTGACCCGTGATAAAGGAATTGAAGTTGAAAGCCTAGACAGCCTTTTGAAGAACAAGAACTTACCTGATGGACAGCAGGATGCTTTCAAGAAGGGCTTTGCTGAAGGTTTCCTGAAAGCTCAAGCACTGACACAACGTACACAAGGCAAGTTTCAACACAAACACACCCGATAACTGAATCCATTATTAAGTATTAATCAGAACTCACATATAGTTTTCCTGCTTCAACCATTCAGACTCTCTTAGGAGGACTCGTCTCATCCTGCTGGTGCTGCTCCTTGTTGGGCTCTATGGGATCTCCAAGACCCCCTTCATATCGGGTAAATTCTCCTTTTCTCCTCTAAAGCTGCATGAAATCACCTGTAATATGCTTAAATTTTAATATATTGACGTATGTATGTTCAATATATAACCTAGCACTTGCCTGCTAATCTAATCTACAACCCCTATTGTAGAAAG
>JAQLOL010000004.1:5928368-5950974 GCA_029783665.1 Naso thynnoides
GATTTGCATAATAACAGGGTTGGCTCTTTCTGTATTGAGCAGAAACAGAAGAGGTTTGAAGAAAAGCTCAGTCAAAGTGCTTATTGAAGAACAGCAGGTGTAGTATGGCTCACTGGTTCCATTTCCACACTGTCACTGGTTTACAGTTGCTTATAGCCTTAAGCTGATTCCTTCTCACAGTTGAGGTAACATTAAAATTTGGGGTCCTTGATGACTGAGGAAATGTAGATATTTTAAAGAGTCCCCTGTCAATCTACAAATACTCTCTTTGTAAGGCTTTTCCTTCCTCCACTTGTGCTTCGGGATAAACTGGATAACACATGCAAAAGAATTTAAATAATCAGTTTATTGCCAAGTAGGTTTTCACATACAAGGAATTTTTTGCCTTGATTTTGGTGCACAGCTGTCACAATACGCACGGTAAAAAAAAGAAAAAAGTAAGCCTACTGCAAAAAGAAATGTACAGTAAATATGTGTAGCACACATCTCTTTTAAAATAAAAAAAAAACTTTAAGGTTTAAAATGAAGAAGACAAAATACGCAAAACATTGAACAAAGAATATGCAGTTGAAGAATTTGTGCATCAGCAAAAAAAAAGCACATTGTGTATGTTTTATTATTATTTATTTATTTATTTATTTATTTATTTATTTATTTATTTATTTTTTAATCTGCATTTTGTTCAATATGTCACAGCACTTGGCCCCTTAGCCTGTTGAGTTCTATCACTCAACACGTCTAGACTCAAATTATCTATAAAGAGCTATGGCACTCATCTTTTTGAGCGTTACATTGCAATAGGCCTATTTGCATTAAATTTGTTTGAATTTATTTTAAACAAATGTTAATGTACATACATCATAGCTTCAAGTGCAAAACCAAGTCTCGACGAATACAGTAATCAGTAAATCTATCGATACACAATATTCCTGTAATTTCAATATATTTTACTTTCAACCTCGTCAACCCATATGACGTCACAAGTCGCTGGCTAGGCGGAAGTTGCGCGAACGGCAGGCTGTCATCAGAGCTGCTAACTGCCTGCTGCCCCCAAAACAAGTGAAATTTATCTAGAAAAGCGTCGCCAAGTGGAGGTCACGTTAGCCCTCATAGGAATATGGATGAAGACGTGCTGACGACTCTGAAGCCGTTGATAATTGGTGAAAGTGGAGTCGGAAAATCCAGGTTTGTCCCTGTTAATAGCGAGCGCATTAGCTAGCTTGTTGTGAATGTTGATATTCCTCCTCTTATGTAAGTTCATTCCCCGCTGCTCAGCAGCTGTTGCTACATCCAACGTTAGCTGCTCGTGTTGTCCCCCAACCCCCTTTTTTCTAACGGTTTAGACCAAATGCTCACTGTCGATATTTAGGTGACAAATAACGTCACCGTCACACAGGCAGCTAATGTTGGAAAACTTTTTTTTTTTTTTTTTTTTTACTGGTATGTGTTCACCGGTTTAGGATAATGTAGCACATCCTGAGTCAGCTGTCAGCGTTAAAACTTGATAGTTTTGTGATCGTTGTGGAACCGACAGAGGGAAGTTATGACAGAGCTGCTGATGAGCTGACAAAAGCCCATTGTACTTTGTGTCTTGCTTATTTCCATGTTATCTTTGTCTCCATAACAGTCTTCTCCTGAGGTTCACAGACGATACTTTTGATCCAGAGCAGTCCGCAACAATAGGTTATAAACACGCATACACACACGTACATGTATTCAGACATATTGAAACTTCTATTATTCAAAACAGATAATCGAAAGACCTTTCTCTTTGCTGTCTCTCATGACCGATCAGGTGTGGATTTCAAAGTAAAGACACTCGCAATAGATGGGAACAGAGCAAAGCTCGCCATATGGGTAAGACTAAGTTCATGAATCCTTTGTCTACAGTTTATTTGTGTTGTCAGGAAAAACATGGTGAGCTATTGGAATCTTCCACAAGGTGGCAGTATTGCACAGCCAGAGTCACAGAAAGAAACTGAGTAGGAGGTTAAATCTCCCTTAATGAGGCATGAAGTGGCCTGGTCCGAGTATCCAATGAAAACACACCATACATAGTGAGGCCATAACCTAAAGCCTAAAAAGAGTTTGTGTAGGAGGATGAGCACAGCGTCCTGTGAAATCACATGTACCATGGCCTGAGGCAGGCTTAAGTCACATATCACCTGTATTACTTTAAAATAAAATACATGACAGTGCATTGGAGTATTGTTCTGTCCAATGGGTGAAAACAAAGTGATAAGCAGGCCCACACAGAATCTGCACCCGCAGAATTCTGACAACATCTCCGTGGATTTCCCGCAGATTTTAAATAAACAGACATGCTGCTTGTAAAACTGTGAGCATTAACACACCCACACACACCTCCACCCCCTTATGCATGTGTGTGACAGTCGCAGTGTTTTCCCCATGGATTTACTTGGGCAGGTCGCCTATTTGGCAACCCATTTCAGCCGGCCTATCTTATACTTTTATTTATATTTAATCAACTGAGAAAACAACACCGTCAGCAATCAGATAAGGAGCTGACAATATGCTGTCGCTCGTCTCGTCTGTAAAGAGAGATGCTCTGTTATCCCCTCTGTAAACACACTGGTCATAGTGCTATTTCAGACTTTTATGCAACTTACACCAAAATTAACTGCAAAGTGAGACTATGAGAGAGAGAAATATTTATATTTATATTTAGTTCTTTTGTAATGTGGGCCTGCTAACCCCACTGAATTGTTCCATGTACGAATTTAAAAGGTTGTATGAAAGTCTTCTAAATATTTATTTCAGCTTGCTTGAGGTCATTTTAGTTTGTTTTAATGTAATAATTGTGCTTATTTACACCCTAACCCTATCTTAGACCAATATTGTCCATCACATTAAAAGGGGAAAAAAATCTGCCAAATTTCGCAGATTGTAGTATTTGATCACTGCCGAAAATGAGAATAATAATCTGCAGAATCCGTTTGGGCCTGGTGATAAGGTCATATGTGTACTGTATACAAAATTATGTGTACACAACTATATTTAAACCAGAATTTTCCAGTTCTCTCCGTGCTCTGTCTCTATTTTATTGTGACTTTCCTGATTAACCTTGTTTTTTAACATTAGAGAATATGAAGGATAGAGTTGCAGAAGATTGCAAAATATTTGTAAGCTTTCCTCAAGCAGTGGCCAGTTTCACAGCAGGACAGTCTAGCAGACTTATCTGGAAAACTCGTCAAGGTTAGAGGCTGTGCATGCTGGGACTTGGAGAGTGCACCTGTTGGTCTTAAAAGTTTGGTATCATGGCGTTCTTTGCTGCAGTTGATCATACGTGTCTTTGCTTTTGCAGGACACAGCTGGACAAGAGCGGTTTCGCACCCTGACGCCCAGCTACTACCGCGGTGCACAGGGAGTTATTCTTGGTAAAACTGTGATGCTTATTAAGCCTCATAACATTTTAAACATCAGACCTAGAGACATAAAAATACAGTTTGTCTCTTCTTGCTTAATATTTGTCCGAAATCATACTGTAAGACTCACTAAAGGTCACTTTTGGTTACAGTATCAGTTAAATGCTTGTTTATACTGTAAATCAACAACCATCAGATATTTGCATTGTCCTCTTAACATTCTAATTAAAAGAAAGATATCATTAACCTTAAATATAAAATAATTACTTCTTTGTTCTGTGTCCTTGGTGTTTGACAGTGTATGACGTCACAAAGCGTGACACTTTTACGAAGCTTGAAAACTGGCTGAATGAGCTGGAAACCTACACAACACGCAATGACATTGTAAAAATGCTTGTTGGGAACAAAATCGACAAGGTGAGTCAGTAGCTGAGGTTACTTTGACACACAGAGCACAAGATCTTTCATTTGTGGTCATTTGTATTCAGTATAAAGACTCAGTAATGGGCTTAAAGGACCATAGCAGTGTTACTGCAGGTCACTGTCCTTTGTCTTTAATAAAAGTCACAGAAAGTACCTGAAAATGTGTGACAACGTTGAAAAGATTGTGTCAAAATCCCTCTTCAGGCTAATATTCACGTTAGGAAGGCAACACTAGTAAGGAACTATTTTTTCAGGCGTAATAACTTTTGGCTGCTTGACTTCTCGCCCCTCTCTTTCTCTCTCACTCAGTAACTCTTTGCTAAAATGCAGACGTTTTCTTTAGAGGGGTGAATTACCTACGTAGCAACTTTCACGTGTCCTGTAGTGTTTCTGTAGCCTGTTGTAACATGAATGGCAGTGAATGGGGTTTAAAAATGCAGACTGAGATCTACTGAACTATACACATGGTCAAATTTTACCAAAACAATTGTAGAATATAGGGGCTATCTGTGCTAATGGTGAGTAGTCAAAAATGGACTAGTATGGTCCTCTTAAGTGCGCTTTGGATTCATACATCCCTCTCACATTATTAATATTAAACACAGAAATACATCAGAAACACTCAAAAAAAAAAATTGTAAGTATGATCACCAGCCAGTGGTATCGTAACATTTGTAAAGGACATGATGTGTAAACACTCAATCATTTCCATGTGTCTTCCTTAAAGAGAGAATGACATAGGATGTCATGTTTTTTTGTGTTCAGGACGACCGTGAAGTGGACAGAAACGAGGGGTTGAAATTTGCTAGGAAACACTCTATGCTTTTTATTGGTAAGTATCCATGTTAGAGTAAAATCAGATGTCGTCAGACATGGTCATTTAAACTAATAAACCTCTAAAATGTATCTTAGGGCCATTAAAATGTATCAGGCTTTACTTAAAGTCAGACTTGTGATTGCATAGTTGGAACAAGTGAAGACATCACTTAGCAAGTCAAGCATTAAGTTGGGTTTCGTTGCGTTGTTTAGACTGCTTCGGCATTTTTTTAGTCTCCACGGTGAGAGCTTCGCTGAAAGATGCGGCCACTCCAGAAGAATTGCGTAATGATTAAAAACTAGCCGGCTTTCATTTATCTGATCTATGTCTACACGTGTTCCTGATTCTCATCTCCAAGTGCCCCTCTCTGGGAAATTAGGTTAACATTTGTCTGGAGTTTCCATTTTAGAACGGCTAAATTAAGGGGTTTTGAAAAGGGTTGGGCAAGAAGATATGTTGTGGATTAAATCTGCTGTGATGACGTCTTCATCACACTTTACATCTCCTGCTTCTTAAATGAAGTCATTTCATACTTAATATGTCACGTTAGTCAACACGTAGATATTTTTAATCTCTTTTATTAGTTTTACTATACAGTGAAAAAACAGATGTTTCGCTTTGTTTTGGATTCAAAAGCTGATGTGTTGGGGGTTTTTTTTAGGAGTGCTCTAACTTTTGTGTTACTGACCTTCATAACCCCTCTTTTGTTCAGAGGCCAGTGCAAAGACCAAAGATGGTGTCCAGTGTGCCTTTGAGGAGCTTGTGGAAAAGATCCTCCAGACTCCAGGGCTCTGGGAGAGTGAAAACCAAGGTCAGAAGCTCCGCCTGGGGGACCAGGAGCAGGGCAGTGGCAGGGCATGTGGAGGATACTGCTCCATACCCTGAAATCGGACAGAACCAAAAAGCACCAACCTGATAGGAATGACTACGGACCAGAAACAGAGTGGCAAAAAGAGGGGTGGAACTGGCAAGTACTTAAAAAAAAAAAAAAAAGTTGTTGGAGTATTTCTATCAGTCGAAAGGACTTTGCTGTTTGCACACTTCCTTTTCAAACATTACCTGTCACATGTCACTACTTTCTGTTTAAAACATGAATGAAAGGATCATGCAAAAAAAGCCTCTTGTTTAAGGACGTATAATGTTCTGAAAACTGACACAACCATGCCAAGTGTACGTCACACGAGTACATGTCTGGTTTGGGTTTATCTTCCTGGCAACAGCGACTCTGTTGTACATTAAGTGATCAGGTTAGTAGCATAGTGCCTATAACATGAACCAATTTGTAGGTTACAGTAACATGTAACAGAAGTTCCCTGCTTATGATTTGTGAGCTGTAAATGTCGACTTGTATGTAGCTGCAAAGTTGAAGTACAAACTGTTCCCCAGCGAATATATTTGTGACCTTGTTTTCATATGCACACATCACATGGATTGAGGGGAAAGATGGAATAGACTTGTTATGTGGAATTGTTCGATAAACTCCACTTAACATCTGTCATTATGCACCAGAACACTGTGAATGCCAAAATTAGACATTTCACAATGGACCCCAGTTACTGACTTCCTTCGCTATTAATCCATGTGTTATTATTAATTAATTATTAATTAGATGGTGATTTCCTTCAAATTATACATGTACATTTGGCTTTAAATTAAGCAATTTTCCTTTTTTTCCCCCTTCTCTCTGTCAATGGAAGTGATCATCTCTCTCTTTTAGGATTTTCTGCAACCAAACCTGTCTTTTTCCTGCATGTCTGATCTGGATTATTACGTCAAGGTTTACAGTATTAAGAGCTCTTACAATAAAAAGGCTCTTTTACTAACTTGAGTTCAGTTTTTTACCTTTGCGCTCCGGCAACATGTCGTGTACTCAGCTCAACCCTGTAAACTTGTTTTCTCCTCATTTATTTTGCAGTTTATGTGTGGTGTTTTGCTCCTTACATGAAAATCCTCTGACTAGTTGAAGGCATTTCTCACACATTATAGTATGAGAGCATTTCCGACCTTTGTTTGGTGTCATGTCGCAATTTGTTTGATTTTGTTCTTGTTTAGAATCTGTTGCTTTTGCTGTGCGCCTATTTGAATCATATTCAGCAATATAATGAAAGATATCTGCCTTAACGTTAAATGGCATTTGCTAGAGTTATGGTCCAGTACCATTTGTATTGTTTCAAACTGAAATAAAAGACATCCTCAAGATGCTGTCACTCAAGACTAATTATTGTTTAATTGCCTTTGGGAGCTGTCATTTAGTTTCCATGCTGTGTAAGAGTCCAGCTAATGAAAAGCAGGCTAACAGTGGAAAACAGGAGTGAGGTGCTCTTTCCGTAATACTTTGTTGATGACTCTTCTGTCTTACACACAGCACTCAGAATATTCTTTGCTCAAAATGTCAAAACACAGAACATAACCAGGACATGAGTGGAAAAATCCTGTTAATCATGTTTTGTAAAATAGCACTGGAGGACAGAGTGTGATTGGTGTCAGGATGTCCCCAGATGGAACAGGATACTCCCCACAAGTCTCTCCTCATGGTACCGCTTTCCCCTAAAGCTCATGTGTACTTCGTGTTTTCAGTAACATATATACACTGACCCCATATTGAGGTCAAGACATACCTGAAATCTCATTTGGCATATATGTTATGTTTTAGCATTTAAAACAGATGATGATTGTGTGTCTAACTTTGCAAAAAAAAAAAAATGTTTTGCTGCTCACGAAAATGAAGATTTGGCTCCAAATACCACATTTACAAGCAACCTCCCCTACTGTTTCTTAAAGATACAATCACCTTTTCAGAGAAAACTCTTCCAAGAAGTTAAATCCCCATGAAAAGACTGTTAGGACACTAGGGGGCAGTGGCAACAAGCTGTAAGCACAACACTGACATCAGCTTTTAGCTGCGGCCAGCAGCTCTATAGGTTGTCCTGTCAGTCGCTCGGCTGGCTGGTTGGTCAGTCCATTGAAATTCTCCACTTTTTGGCGACCACAGGTTTCATTCAAGGAAGCTGAAAAAGGAATGAATGTCAAGTGCGTGTGAAGGAATGTATATGTGTTAATGCCAATTGGCTAAAAGGGGGCGTGGCAATGCGAGTGGCCTATTGCAAAAAGGTGCACAATTTCCAGATGGATATATGGACTTGCACAGGATTTAATGCAAAGGTTGGTCATGAGCCAAAGGTCAGCTGATTAACTGTTTGGGCCAACTGGAAAAAAATGGGGGTGGCAGTGGGAGTGGCCTGTAACAAAAGGCGCATAACCTCTAAATAGATTCATTGTCACATGGCCAAACTTTGTAGAAACAAAGACACACTTACACGTTCATTGGTCATGGCTGTTACTGCACCTTCACTTAAGCCCCGCCCCCTCTCATAACTCATTAACAGTTTGTCGTAAACTGTAGACTCTTGTAGGACGTATTATTGCAGACAGTAACTTTAATTTCATCACTTTCTTTCCTTTCAAATATACAGTAAAGAAATGATTTAACATTCTAATAAGTACGAGGTATTTTGCATCCAAACAATACACTGCGTATGTAACTTTATGATGTATGATTATTTGATGCCTAAGAGGACGGTAACATTTTTAGCTGCTGGTCGCAGCGATTGCCACTTCATGCTTGTTAAGTTGGTAAAGGAAATTGTTAGCATCAGTCTGTGTACAAATACTTCTAACGTGGTACAACAAGAAATGCTAATGAGTCATGTTCACGGTAACCTGTGAAATGAAAGCTTGATATTTGTTCTCTAGTGAGAGCTTGATATTTAGTGTCCTTTTGCTCTGTTTTTTCATCTCTGTTTGGTTAATTTACAAGGATAAACTGTCAAGATCTTTGGCTAGTTGGATCATTTCTACACTCTAATTGACTAATGACTTGCATTGTCTGTTTTACAGCTTGGTTCTTTAGCACATCAAGGCTGTCCACTGTGGCCAGTAGTGTTACTGTCACACGGCGATGCATAGCTTTAGCAGTGATGGTGTTTAGATTTAGTTTTGACTTTTACATGTTTTACTAATTGTAAAGACTGGATGTAATATACAAACATTTTCTTCATACTCAGTATGTGATGCTGCAGTTTTTGCGTCACACCCAAGATGTGCATCTTCTCATTTGAAGTACCGGAAGCAATTGATGGTGTTCTTCTCCTGCTGTTGAAAACAAAAGGTTTCAAAGCAGACCATGTTTCCAACAGCACCAATTGTTTAAATTTTTTTTGTTAGAGTTCAGCATGCCTTTATGACAGTGATTAATGTTACCTTTAAAGGCTAACTTAGACTTTGATAATCAGAAAGCTAAGTGAAGCTGGACCAATTATTTCATATTTATTAACTTTTATTTAATAGAAATGGTTAGTGCATGTCCTGAAGTTGCATTTTGATTTGAAAGGTTGCCTCTACTCTGACGGATAGGCCTACTGAAAGCATCAGTTCTGCAGTTGAGATGGTTTGAGCCACTGCTGATGTTTGAATGTAATGCACTGGAGGCCACAACATGATGGCCAAGTCTCCACACCAACGGCTGTCACATGAATTTCACCCATTCTCTTCTGGTCACCCTACACAAAGTCATTTGTTCTGGTAATATCGACCTACAAGTATTGATTAGCCTTTGTGTCAGGAGGAAACGGCAATGTCAGCTTGTGCATCATGTTTCATGGAATTTACTAAAATGTGTTGAAACAAAACATCCAAAATTGCTTGTGTCCAACTGTGAAAGCTTTAGCTTTATAAATGCTCTTCAGAGGAACTCTAACCTCAGTACTCTGCTTAAAGAACAACCACTAAATACAGCTCAGTCAAACATAACTTTGCATTTTAGCGCAGCAAAGCAGTGATTTAAAGCAAACGACTGGACAGATTTCACATTACGTTTATAAACATAGCTGCTGTCAAAATTTTGCATTGGACGAAAATCCAGTCTCATGGAAGTTAATATAACTTACTGCAACAAACGGCAATAGGAAGACATTAGAAACATGGCAAAAACAGTAGAAAATATTCAAGATTAGGTCAGTTTTTCCATTTTACAATGTAAAAAACGATTGAAGATGTCAAAGTTTATCAGCATTACAAAACAACAAAGGCTGTACATATATTGCAAGACACTTAAGCATCTGGTATTCCCTTATGGAACAATGTGGTCAGACCAGATGCTCAAATTAAATGCCTACACACTGTTTGCCAGGGCCACGTTAACAGTCTGGACCTCAGAGATATGTGAGGACTTCTGGATAATGCGGCTGGTGAGAGTGGGCCCCTTGGCGCAGCTCTGTCTCAGAGCAGAGGTGGGTCCTGTGACACACATCCTGTCTTTGATAGTGGTCCTCGTAACCAAGAAGGGCTCTTGGGTGCAGCTCTGCCCCGTGCCTGCATCAGGCATGGTTACGCCACTCTGCTCTGCTGCGCCGCTCTGTCCCTGGGCCAAGTTGGTCAGAGCCACAGCGGCATGGATCTCTCTCCAGCCCTGATCGACTCGTCTCTGCTGGCCTCGGCCCTGCTGCTGCTCCCTGTAAATGTATTGAAGAAAAACAGCCACATATGAAGTGCATTATAAACTATCATCTCACCTCTTTCCTAAATTAAGCTTGTAGAAAAAAAAGACAGCTGAAGAGCAATTTCAAACATCCAAAGCAGAGATGCTGCATTTCGTTCTCTTGATGTAAAGCCAGAATAATATGGATGAGTTAGAGGCGGTGGCTCAAATTCAAGAGCAACTTCCAAGAGGGATTGTTAAAAGTATTACTTTTCAAGTTGATGAAAGTCAAAAGTGCAAACAGCTGATTTGATTGCAGTTTGAGCAATGACTAGTTGCACTTACCTGTCACATTTATTTGAAGTATAGTCCATTGTGTCTGCAAGAGAGAAGAGAAAGTCTCACCTAAGCATGCCATCAATCAGTTTACTTGATAGCAGTGAAATTGCAAACAGAAAAAAAATTCAGAGGGCAATCAATGTTGGATTAGGCTTTACGACCATATGTTAGTAATACATCATATTAATGAGTAGGAGTTTTTAATTTGCAGCATGTATGTTAGTATTAAAGGTCCAGTATGTAGTATTTAGGCGCATCTAGTTGTAGAATATGGCAGAAATTCAATTCAAGCATGTTTTCTTTAGAGTATAATCACCTGAAATGAAGAATCATTGTGTCACAATGAGTTCTGACATGTTGCGCCGACATGTTTTAACAGAAGCCCAGAATGGACAAACCAAAAACTGATTTTTAAGAGGGCCTTCTGCACTTTTACAAGTTGTATTGGCAGTGGTCACCGTAGGTTCTCCCACATGCTTGGAAGGGATATTCAGTTGGTTGCAATTTGCAACCTTACCACTAGATGCCACTAAATTCCACACACTGAACCTTTTAATGTGTATATTCCTGAATGACTGTTTGCATGGGTTTTGTGTGTGTTTTTGAATGTTAATGATTTTTAAAATGCAAACATTTGCATTTCTGACTATTGTTGCATTTGTGGATATGGTTACAGTTTGTCTAGTATGTCTCTTTGGATGTGTTTTACGGTGCCAGAAGCATTTAACTCAGTAAAGTGCATCTGTCTGCCTGTGCTCAGCTACTCTGGCCAAAGCAAATGCAATACAGAGTTTCTCTTAAGCTTTTGAGAGGGAAAAAGAATATCTGATTTCTGCACCGAGTCATGAGGACTGACAACATGTTCATTGATTTTGAACTCTGTGAGCACCTGGAAAGTTGGTCCACTTTGTCTCATTCCTTAAGCTGTCCTTGCACATCTCCATCTTTTTTCCCTTTTTTTTGACTTGAGCAGTTTTACATTCAGGGAGTGTCTCTCAGTTGAAAACCAAAGAACTCCAACCTATCTGTAGCAGAAGGAAAGATCTGCCTTTATTTCACAATGCCCTGAGTTAAATTACCATATCTCTGGCTATTTCAGAAGCGGGAGGAGGAGAAAAAGAACTTTTGGGGAGATATTATATTGCTTGTGCAACTTTTGTTTGTGGTCTGTATATAAGCGTGTAGAACATATTTTCCATTTCAGATTTGGAATATTGCCTTTCTTTCACTGGAGCAGATAGGAGATGGAAGCAATAGACGGGGAAATTAGAGGCCCACTGTGAAACACTGACTTTCAGTGCTAACAGTGCGAAACATTGCCATCTCAGATTTCTTAAACCAGGCAGGAGCCAAGAGCAACTACTTTTTGATGGTAAATCAGTTTGCCGTTTTATCTTTGCTATTGAATGTCCCAGAGCATTTCTCTCTTAAGCAATAACACGCTTTGCCAAGATAATTTCTTCAGTAAGTCTTTTGTATCTATTTCAAAGTAAAAACATTGTTTTACCAGTGGTGAGTCTCAAATTTACAGCAGGGATCAGTTACATCAAAATTTTACACTCGTAATGAGACTGCTGACTGCTGGATAGACTATTACATTGCACTTCAGAGGTGCAATGTAATTTCATGTTAGCACTTTTATCTAGATTATCTAGGTCAAGATTGTACGGGCATATTAAAGCTGGGGTAGGCATTTTATTTTTGGTGTCACTGGGCAAAAATCCATAATTATAGTTCAGGTGAGTTGGAAAGAACAGCAGCAACTGCACCTCTCCTTGGCTCTGTATTAAGACTTTAGAAAATGAAGACTGTAACATGCACTTTGCGGCCAATTGTGGGTCATTTTAGAGAGCAGGTGTTCTTAATGGTTGCTCTACACTGTGTTCATAGCAACACTTGACAATCGCTATGTGTTAATTGTTTGTTAAAACAAATAACATGCCTGTAAAACTGGGATTTGGCGACTGGACAAGCTGAGTTGCAGGCTGCACCATCAGCCAGTTTGTTCGAGCTGTGACAGGCCATTTTACACCGCTGCAACTTTCCCTGCAACTGTTTTGTTTTGTCATGAATCTTTGGAGTAAATTGACCTTTAAAGAGAGAGCAACATCTAACAAAATAAAACAAGAGCTGGAGTAAAAACAGGGAGGGAAGAGTGCAGTGGAGTTGCTTCTTTAGGAGTCTCATGCTATAGCTAGCTTGATTTCTAGACATTGCCTATTCTAGCTTTAACTTTCTTAGTGAGAGTTAGATAAGCAGCTCAATACCACTTGAATGTCTGTATGGCAAATATGATGCTACAGTCAGCAACCATTCAGCTTAGCTTAGCAGAAACAGTAAAACAGGGTAAACTAGCCTGGCACTGACAAATGTTCATCTACCAGCACCTGAAGAACTCACTAAAGAGGTAGTTATATCTCATTATACTCTTTGCTTCCTGACCTTGCATGTTATGTCATTAAATCTCTGCTTTTACACAGGCAAGCCAGGCCAGCAGTGTCTCCCCTTTTCCTTTCTTTTTGCTAAGCTAGGCTAACAATATCCTAGCTCCACATAGAGAGATGTATCAATCAACCCACTTAACTCTTGGCAAGAAAGTGAATAAGAATATTGGAATTTGTGTAAAACAAAGACAGTTTTGTGAGTTCTGAAATTTAGCTTTCTCTTGCTACCATAAACCCTGTCCTGTGTAAATCACTCATAGAAAAATTATGTCTACCTGGGCATAAAAGTCTTGGATGTTCTTGCACAATATTAGGTTAAATCCTCCCAGGATTCACGGTCAGTGACTTTCAGGCATCTCACAGTTGTGTCTTGGGATGCATGCCGGAAAACAACTGTGTACTGAGGAAATATTGTACATCTTATTTCCTCAATGCGGATATGTATTTGTGAATAAGAGACTCCCCTCTCAGCATGCATGTTTTTATTTAAAGTAGAGTGGATGGAAAATGCAGCAAGATGTTAATTTCTTGCCGCTTTGCGTCTAATAAAACACGATGCTAGTCACAATTATGGCTCTCCAGCCTTTTAAAGGGAAATAGAGAAATTGATACAAGTACCATATTATATGGTGTAACTTTCCTCACATTTCTGCACAGTAAATAGAAACATAGCCGACATATAATTATACTACTAGACTTTTACTGCCTGTGGGAGGCAAACTGATGCATTTAAAGTGTCCTTGTAAGACACAGTTTAGTGGCATCACTTATTAGTCCATCACTTGAGGTTTAGTGACTGCTTTAACCGTCTCCCGGGCAGAGTATAAACGTGTTAATGGTGTTAGTGCCTGTCATGAATCTGGCAGCCTGACTTTCCACTTCACCTCCACAGAGGAGCTGTACTGTGTTGCAAACACTCTTAATATGACCAGCAGGGATATATTAAAAATGTGCACAAACATTTCAACAGTGCTGCCCACATAGTGTGTGATGACATCGAGAACTCCCCAAATACTCAAAAAGCAATATGATTTGAAATAAGAGAGTAAAAATATGCTTAAAGAAATAGTTTATATTTTGGGGAAACATGCCTATTTGCCTTCTGGAATATTAAGATACAGCTAGATGACTGTTTATTTTGCTTAGCACGAAAACAGAAAAAGGGCAAACAGCTAACCTGGCTGTGTCCAAGGCAAGAAGCTTACGAGTCAAAAACCTCTAAAGCGCACAACTTAATATGGTACATACTCAGTTATTTCTACATAATCAGAAGGAAAAATGAGCCCAGTCCAAAACAAATCAACTTGTCTCTTTTATGCTTTCAATTTTTGAATTAAAGCAAACAAGATATGAAGTGAACTTTAAATGTGTTTTCCCGTTTCCATTCTAAATGTTATGCAAAGTTACCAGTGGGCTTGCTGTTTTTAGCATTACCATTGTAGCTTGTCTTTTGCAAAGCACAATAAAGCAACGAAAACTGAAACTTCTTCAATCTAAAATTGCCAGTTATTATTTGGATAGCTCTCAGACTGACACGTGCATGTCAGCTATTGTGTTATTTTTTAACAATATATCCATATGGTTGTGGATGCAAAAAAAGGTCACATCTATGTTTAGTCACTGATTAATGCACCACACAGCAATTGAGACAGGAGAAACAAATCAAACGCAAAAGTGCAGGTGAGAAACAGGTGCGGGCTGGGAGTGGCTAAATGCTGAAATGCTCCTGGTGGGTCCTCCAGAAGGAATTTCTACGTTTTCTTTTTCATCCATGAATGTCTACCTTCAGTGAGTGTGTGAGACCTTTCTGCTCTTTCTGACAATTTTGCCAGCTGAGCTTCTTTCAGCTCAAAATGTTTAAAAACTTCATGAAGCACAACGAGACAGAGAGGCTGAGTGGACTGTTTATCATTTCAACTGTGAATGGAGCCAAAAGTTGATCCAAAAGCAGATTGTCAAGAACTTTGCAACATACAAGATTCAGAGAATGACATTAAAACAGGTGAGTATACATCCACTGCTGTGCCTGAGCAAATGTGGTGCTGTGTATGCCTATGTGGTGTGTAAAAATGTGTATCTTTTTTTGCTCTAATATATGTTTGTGGCTACAGTTGCTGTCAGGTTTGTGTTGTTTATAAACTTCATTGTTGTCTGCTTTGGCAAAGCGTTATTCTGTTAATTGGCCGTTATGTTTTTTTGCATGTGCAGAGGTATCCATACTTAGTTTTATTTCATGTTTTAAACTCACTGTTAATTGTAAAGACTATACAGAGGAAGGATGTTGTATATTTAGAAATGATAATGGACAGTATTTGTTGGTTTGGACCTCAAGATGTTACATAAGTGTTGCTGAATTCAGGTAATCAGAATGTATTAAGGAGACCCTATTCATTCCAATTTAAGTTTTCAAATAGGACATGAATAACTTAGATTTACATAGCACCTTTCAAGGTACCCAAGGTTGCTTCTCGCAGTAGAAAAAGAGGTTTCAGAGACAAACAAACAAGACAAATCAAACAGCGGTACAAAGATGAGTGTCCAGGAGGGGGGAATCTGCACACTCGGAATACTCAGGCTAGACATTCAATTAAGACTGGCTACAGAGAAGAGGGGACCCCGAGAGGGACCCTAAGCCTGTTTCCAAAAATGTCAAACTGTTGGCGAAAATGAATTCATTTTTTGTATGTAATACTGTACCTTATTTGTTTAAGAGTTCAAGCAAGACAGAACATTTTAGAGGACTCACTATTTCTTTGAATATAATTTGTTGAAATGATCCAATGATAATGATCCTGTAATCATTTAATTACCAATCTGTGGGCCAACTGAGGTTAAACTGAGTTTCCGGAAACAGATTAAGCTTTGTCACAAACTATGAAAACATCCATTAAATAACCATCAGACTGGGACCAGGATTTCATATTTGCCAGGAAAGCGGTTCTAAAATAATATGAAAGGAACTTAAAGCATGTCTTGTTTAATTTAGAGTGAAACTTATGAGATATGTTAAAAAGTAGAACTGGGTACAAAAAGCTTTTCACAGCTCTTCTGATTGAATGTAAATTTAGACTGATTCTGAGTTGGAAAGTAACACTTGGGGTCGCAGCGTGCCAAAACGCACATGAGTAAAGGGAGCAAAGCTGCACCTTCAAACACTGATGGGAGCCGCCAAATGGATGTCAGTGACCTCGCTCTGCGTTGCCTCACAGCTGAGTGGCAGCTCCGACTGTCGCTCTACGAGACGTCTTCTGAACTTTACTGACAGGCAGCTCCGTTTCTACGTTTGGCCGAGGTTTAGACTTCTCACCCTGGGAGGAATAAATTCTCAGACATTCTGTAATTGTCCTTGAGACTGGACTGGACATTTCCACCATGGCAAGAAGCTGAAGCGGAACAAATGGCACATTCTAGTGTATGGAAATGATATTTGTGGTGTGCAGCGGCAGCCAGCACGAGCTCCATCCAAATTTAAAATGAGGGATTTCAGCGTCTGCACGAGTCTTTATTAGTAGTATTTGTAAAGGCTTTGGCTCCTGTGCATGAGCGGATTTGAGGGTTGTCAGTGCGCTGCACTCCCTATAGATCTGAAAGGGCACCCAGGTGTCAAACTCCCTCCCAGTTTCGCTGTAACTTTATAATTGAATCTCGTGGAGCTTCTGACTTTCAGTGGAATGCCAGAGATTTATTAATGTCAGGGAGCTCTGAGGAGCCATGTGGAAGTTTCTGTTCGTTATGTTCTTATATTACTGTACACTGTGGTATGTTAAAAATGAACTGAGGAGAAGCAGAGTAGTTAAAATGTCGTTTTACTTTACATTTAACATAAATCTACAATTAACCATAAAGATGCTTTAACTGTTTCTGTGGAGAAGGGTGTGCAATCATCACTTCTCCTCCCAGTCTGCTCTGTATATTGTTTTTGATTGCTTAGCCCATTGTTATTTTATGCACAATATGAGTGTTTGCATTATTACACAATTTCCCTGATCCTATCAGTACACATACTGAGGGATGATTTGGTGTTAAAGTCAAAATTTCAACTCTTCTCTCTGCTTTAATGTGCAGTGTTGTTCTGCACCGTGACAAAAACTGACATCTCTCACCCATGTGGTAGACAAAGTTGGCCTCAGTCTCGTAGGACGACGCCGGGGAGACGGCGTCTCGATCACATTCATTGGAGCTGAATGACTCAGAGTGGCTCCTCCTCTTGTGGGCCGAGGTGACGCCATCGGCCTTCGCCACCATCATGTGCCGCAGGGTGTCGTTCAGATACCGATTCAGTAAACTGCTCTTGTACTTGGATGGAGGCGACGCGCTGTCGTCGCTGTTGGCGGAGTCTGCCATGGCGAGCACGCTGCTCTGTTTCTGGAGATTGTTCTTGTGGGAAGATGTCCTGCCAAATTCTGATTGGCTGATGGGTGTCTGCAAGGGGCACTCATCATCTGTAGCAAAGGAGACAAAACTGTGACTTATTTTATGTTGTACCTATTCAAATGACTTGTATAGATATAAAGGCTAAGATGCTAGAAACAACGAAGAAAACACACAGTTTCACTGGGGGAAGTTTCATATCTGAATTTAGTCTTTCTTCACAGTTCCATCAATACAAAGACACAATAAATACCTAAATACTAGAGCATACCATCTGAATCTGTGTCATCACTGCACACACTCAGTCGCTCAGCATTTCCCTGGATGTATTTATTGTACAGTTTGATCCTCAGTGCCCAGCTCAGGTCAGGCTGTCTCACCGTGTTCTTCAGCCTCCGTCGGGCATTTGCAAACCAGTTCGAAACCTGCACAGATACACTTTGTCATAGGACAGCACAACCTTAAGTCTAACACATTGAATTCAATACGGACACATCCCTATAGTCATTTTTCTTCATTTTGCCTCTGCCGCTTCTTGCAGGGCTCTCTTACCTGCACTAGTGTCATATGTGACCCAAGGGCAAGCAGGACCTTCTCGGTCTTGGTGGGGTAGGGATTGTCTCGGTGTTTGTACAGCCAGTGTTTCAGCGGTCGAGCCATGTCCTGCAACACCTGTCTCTTGTGGCGAATTCTGACCCCACTGACACGAGACCTGGAGGTAATCAGAAGGAAAGACCACCTACAATCCCCTCCATAACATTTATATATGAAACATGAGGCTAAATTATTTTTATCTGTAACTTTCATGTGCAAAAAGCTGAAAATATTTATTCTGGTTTTTATAAACAATAGCAAAGGCAGAACAAAAACATGACAAAAGCATGACATAATGTCATTATATAATTATCTTAGACTTCGTATGACTTTAAAATACTGCTTTTTGAGTATAGAAATATCAAAGATACATATTACAATTGTAATACAAAATACGACTACCTGTTAAACTGTTCATCATACCATAAAAAAAAATATCTCCAACTCAGACACAAAAGGGCGTACCCATATCTTCTGTACTTAACGGGAGAGCTGTTTTCAGTGATGTCCTGGCATCGCAGCAAGTCTGTGTTGTCCCCATCTGTTAAACTGCTCTGAGGTAAGTTTACACAGTCCAGTCTGCTCCTCTCCTCTGCTCTCCTGTCGTCCTCCAAATGAAGCGGCGTGTCAGACTTCATCACAGCAACTTTGTTCATTGTTAAACACAGAAAGCTTTCCTCAGTCAACAGGTGCATCAGTAAACTTCCAGATGTGAGGAGAAACAGCAGGTTTCCATCCTGGTTAAACCTGATGTGAAGATGATTTTTAAAAACAGGGTAAAAAGTGTTCCTTGCTCTTCTCTCTGTCCTTACGGGTGCAGTGACGGAGCAGAATTGATGATGACAGACTCTTATGAGAGAATAATGTTTGAAAAGCCAGTGGATGTTGTCTGGTTTAGCTGAGCTGTGTGTGGGGAGTTCAAATAACCTGCTGCTCTACCGCCCATTGGCTCTACTGCCGTCCAATCATTTCTCTGGAGAGCTGTGTGAGGAAAGGCTTGCAGAGCAGCAGAGCCCCGGTAGCACCCCAGCAATATGAAAAATACTGCACATGTAAGAGTAACAGCAAATGCGGTCATTAGATTTACTAGTGAGATTTTGTCTGGTGTGACTGCAGCCTTTGCTAAGCAGTTTAACATACTCTCATATTTTCTACATGAGACATATGAATATCTTGTGGTATAAGCAAAAAATCATGTCAGCAGTAATACGTGTTTTACCAGGGGATTCTGGAAATTTATAGGTGTAATTACACGGTTGCTAATAAACCCACCAAACTGTGCTTCGTGTTAGGCAGTGAATCCCGCTGAGTTGAAGTAGATTTCAGTACAAATTGGCTCATCATGAAGTCAAAACACATGCTGGAAAATGAAATTGATCCTTGCCTACATAATCCTTGGTGAGTGTTGCACGTGTAGTTGACAGATTTGGGGGTTTTTGGTGCATTTGAGTGTCAGAATTGTGCATCTTTTGCACTTTCTGCAGTGTGAGCAGGGATAATCCAACCATAATGCTCATATTTGCCTGTTTGTTTCCATTTTGGAGCAACAGGGACTGTGAACAATTATAAAAGAGTGGTCTGACTGAAGTTTTTACGTCTTCATTAGGTCAACTATATGACAACATGTTGGCCTTAGGCCCAGTGTTCAAGAACACGGGGGTTCAACTATAGTTGTTAGCCACGTATGTCTGTCCTCTTCCAAACATCCAAACACTCTTATGTAAGACTGTTTGGATCTACAGTAATGACTTTACCAAGTACAATCATAACCTAATAATCTTAAAGCAAACATATGTGATAAAACGCATTTTTCCTCCCTGCTGATGAAACTTAAATGACTAAGTTCCGAGCAGCACTTGTTCAACCGTTAAACATATTAAAGTTCCCCATAACTTTCATCCCTGTTCATAATTCTGCAGTATCAGTGAGCAGGTTGAGTTTCAATGGTTTCAAAGCTGAAAAACACATGGACCTGAAGCATCCCCGTTAGGTGCAGTAAATTCCTCTCTCACATTCCTCGGCATCTGTCGGAGAATGCTACATGCTATCACACGCCATTTACTCCTGTCCCTCTGTGATGTGTTCACCGACGCAACTGTTGATATTAGCTGGGAACATACCTACTTCTCGCAGCCAGGAGACCTGTAAAAAACACATTGGACGGACATTTATCTCTTCTTGTTTGGATAGTTTGGCACTTGTGTGTGTGTGTGTGCGTGTGTTTCAGGTTCACAGACACCAGGCCTATCTGAAGGGGTTGTCCACATCTAGCAAAATATGTGTCCAAGAAATTAATTCTGTTCTTAAAAATCACGAAGAAGAGACTTTAATCTTATTATTTTTGGTGTCACAGGGCAAAAAATCCATAATAACAACCTTTTAGTGTTTTGTAACTCTGGTCGTCTGAAAGAATACTCGACTTCTGCACCTCTCTTGAGCTCTAAATTCAGGCTGTAAAAAAAAAAAAAGAGGACTGTGACGGCCAGTTATGGGCCATTTCAGAGAGTGAGTGTTCCTATTGGCTGCTCTTAAGCTGCATTTCTTGGTGACGGGTGATGTCCCTACTAGCTGATTGGCTGTTGGAAGAAGTGAAGTGTCTGATGTTCTAAAACTGGCCTGACTTGACAAACTGAGTTGCAGGCGACACCGTCACCGGGTTGAGTCGAGCTGAGACGGACCAGTTTACACCACTGAAACTTTCCCTGCAACAGTTTTGGCTAATTGTGAATCTTTGGTATAAACTGGACTTAAAAGAGAGAGTGACAACACACCAAATAAAACACGAGCCAGAGCAAAAACAGGGGGGGCAGGATGCAGCGGAGTTGCTTCCTTAAAAGTCTCATGCTGCAGTTAGCTTGACTTCCTGACGTTGCCTACCTTTGATGGCTTTAATGGATAATACTTCAAATAAAATTTCAAGTTCACACATGTCACTACTAAAGCTGGAGATTAGCTGCACTAAAAAATGTATATTAACAATGGTTCAAATGACTTCATGATGTGAGAGGTTTCGATTAGAGACAAACTGACAGAAAATAAGAGCACAACTCTTTCCTCAGTTCTAACATGCTATTTTATTATCTTTCAGTTCATTGTCTTGGTTTTACGTCATGGAACTGTGTCGTTCTGGTTCATTTTAACTGCTCTCATCAAACTTATTTCCAGCTGCAGCACTTTGCAAAAACCTTCAAACCCACTTTATAGTCTACCTTACCAGCACCAAAAGCAAACTGACAAAATTAGTGGTTAGCTGGTGAGTAGTTCAACATTTAGCAACTGAAAAACAGTTATTTGGTAAAGAAGTTGACAAAAGAGAGATAAGAAGAGAAAAATATTGTGTCATTTATTCACTCTGAAGTTGCATATTCTGGCTTTAATATGCCATTTCATCCAGAAATAGAAATTAGTTGATGAATCTTTCATTTGAAGGTGATTTGAACTCAAAACTGTTTCCCCTTCCTGCTTTAGGTTGTTATAATTCACTCTCATATCCTGTCAGCATGTGTCCTACTGTGCTGGTTGTGTAAAAGTTATGAATATATCAAGCAAAGATTAAGACATTGTTTAACATCAGTCAAACTAATTTGACATACTTTGAACAGACAGCTGCATGATTGAGCCAAATTATCCGAGACCAATTGACATCATACTTCTGTGCAATGTTTGAAGTGGGCACTGCAGTGAGCAGAAAGCAGTGGGTTTTCATTGGATCACTCCGGTGTCTTAAACGGCATCGTTATGATCTCAGCGGGTGCCTGCAGATTCTCAACGGTGTGATGAAATTATACTGCTGTGCTTTGGCTGAGGTCGAGCTTCAGGCCTGGCAGAAGTGACAGTCTGGTCTGTGTGTGTTGGTGATCAGGAGACATGTAAACGCACCAATGAGAGCATCTCCACTCATCCGTTTGTACCACTGTCTTCTTTGTGTCCTCAGTCGTGTTTGACACTGACAATAAACCGCCAAACATAAAATAAATAGCTGAGACCAAATGGCATGCTCTTTATCCCTGCAGCCTAATCCACTCTGTAGGGCCTTACCAGGCTCTTGCAGTAAGTTTTTATGGGCACTCGTAACTTTCTCTCATACATCTGCAAAGGCCCAAGTCCCTTGAAAGCCATTACAGTCTCCCCACATCATGCAGCTCCCTCTTCCGCCATAACACGACATGATAGACACATTAACACTCTTTCACACCCAATTGAGCACAGCATCCAAAAAGGGAGAGGAAACACCATGAATGTAAAGGAATGCAGCCGTGAAAGAGAAGATTAAGCAGCTTGTGTGTTTGAGACAGTAGAATGTGCACCCAGCCGCTGTTATGCTCACACAGGAGTATTTGAGTGTCACTAATGGAGAATTTTTGCAATTATTTTGTGGTCTTAAAGCTGGAGGAGGCAGTTTATTTTTGGTGTCATCAAGCAATATTTTGTAATAACCTTTCAGCATATAATAATTCAGGTAGTCTGAAAGAACACTACACCTTTGCACCTCTCCTTGACTCTGTATTCAAGCTTTACAAAAGGAAGACAGTGACGGGCACTTTGCAACCAGTTACGGTTCATTTCAGAGAGCGCATGTTCCTACTGGCTGCTCTATGCTGCGCTTCTTACCTACAGGTGACATTGCTACTAGCTCACTGTTGAAACAAGTGAGGTGGCTCACGTTCTAAACTCGCCTCTGGTGGCTTTACAAGCACTTTACAAGAGCTGAGACGGACCACTTTACTCTGCTGCAACTTTCTGTGCAAGCATTTCA
>JAQLOL010000004.1:5974165-5993603 GCA_029783665.1 Naso thynnoides
TTTGGTGCATGAACCCCCCCCCCCCCCCCCCACACGCACACACACGCACACACACGCACACACACGCACACACACGCACACACACAAATAAGCTATCCACCTGCACCTGTTATTCATTTACATTGCGTGTTTTGAAGGTTATAAGGTGAGGTAAGGAACCGAAAAAAAAGGGGTCAAATGTTAAATGGAGAGCGTGATGATGAGAAGCCTCCCATGGCGTCAGTCTATCAAACTATTTCATTACAAAAGCAGGACAAGGGAGGTGAAAACGAAAAGAAATATAAACCTAATGTGCTGACCTGCTACACTTTGGGCATACCTCTGTGTTCAGTTCTGCTCAGCATCCTCCTCAGTCTGACAACAGAGAAGAAAACTTTGGCAAATAATCAAACTTTTCATATATATTCATACTGAGTTATCTGCTTTAGATTTTCTTTGTTTCTCTTAGCTAAGAGGGGGATTAAAGCATGAAACGGAGACAGAGAAATTATTTGAGAAAGAAAGGAAATGAATTGTTTTCTCAACATGATATGCTTCTTATGAGATAATACTGCCCCCCAATGCTGGTGTGAGATATTGCAACATTACGGTAATTGTTCCACTAACCGTGTGGATATTTTAACAAATTAAAGCAGTCAGAGTTTTATCAGTAGCATTCAAAGATTGATTTTATCGTGAAATTCAATTTAACATTTTTACATGCTGGATTATTTACCAAAAATTACATCACATAAATGATGTAAACAAACTCATACAGGTTAAATATTGGATGTCATTTATTCAGATGAATTCATTTTTATCCTCTCTCATATCATGATTTTCATGAATACAAAATATTTTTATGCAAATGTGCAGAGCTCCATGTTAAAACATGATGATCAGATCAGCAGAACCGCACTTATTAGATAACAGAATCAATGTCTCAACAAGAAACGCAACACATTATCCACACTGACATGTATTGTTTGATATCTTAACATTGTAATAGTTCACATTAAATTAAATGTTGCTGAAATAATTTGGACCCCTGATCTCTTTGTGTTTCTGTCCATTTCTGCACATTTTTAAGTTGAAAAAATTCCAGCTCATGGCAAACAAACGAATTATAAACTGCACTCACCAGAGACTGTCCATGCTGTTAGACCCAGTTCAGGCAGGCCGTGCCGCTTAATATCTAAAGAGCATGAGCTGCATTTGAACATCCACTTGTAGAGAGAAGCTGTAAAGTGTTTGACTGCCCAGATTTTCAATGGGACTGTCTCTTAATCAGTCAATATGTGTTCGGTCTGACCTAAATCAAGCCAACGGGCAATCAATACAGCAATCAAAAAGAGTGCAGGATGTAATGTTCATCTACACCAGTTCACTTTCACATATGACTGTCACTGATTTAATGGAATCAGAAGTCAGCAGTTGCATCATTTCAGTACCCTTTTCTTTTTTTCTCTTTGGAAGAGCAATTTCACTTTCCTTTTCTAGTGATATTCTGGTTTAATCTGTCTTTTAAGGAGTGCATCAACTTCAACAAAGCAGGTGAGATTATGTTGATGCATGACACAATATAAATCCAATTACCTCTATAAAATAGGTTTGCAGCTTTTTATGAGGGGTAAGATCATGCAGTGTGATGAAGATTAAGACAGTAGGGGAGCTGGTCAGTGTCACTTCGATCTGTTTGGGGAACTGAAAACTACGGCCTAATTTATGGACCAAGATATATGTGCTGTGAAGTGAATTATGCAAAAGATTCATCTGTTAAGGTACTTGTCTGAATACTGAAGAGAAACGCAGAGTGTCTGTGCCGCTTCATTTCCACACTACCCACAAGTCCCCGAGAGAAAAAAGAATATTCGCTAGTAATACTCAGTACTGTTCATAAAGGGCAAAGTGCTCCTGCCGTTAAGATAACATAGCAGACTAGCGGACAAACCGTGGGTGTGTCCCAGAAAATGGCCAGCCAACAAGATGTGAACTGGGAGGAGTCCACAGCACCGACTAGCCGTTTTCAGCTGCGTCACGTTATCCAGAGACAGCGAGGCTGGGACCGGAAATAAAGTTACTTCAAAATAACAGTGCAAACTTTAAAAATGTCTTCTACTATGCGTACGAACTATGCGTTTTGTCCTAATGTGCCTTTCCATGCAATTGTAATAGGATTTTCTATATATAATCAAAAATTAGAAAAATACAAATGTTTATTTTTAAGTCTACTGTCCGTTTCTAGACTTCAGAATCAATATCACTTTTTTATTTTAGGAGTAAAACAATCATTATAACACGATTTATTAGTCAATTTAACATGGGATATTTCTTGTTATGGGCTAACGAGACAGGTCCAAATGCTTAGAATTGATAGAAACATCTTTTTCTCTCACTGTACGAGAAATACATTGTACTTTTAACGATGACAGGTAGCTTTTCAACGACTGGACTGTTAACCTACTTGACACAGGCACGAGACTTAAGTTAAGCAGCATTACTTCTCATTTCTTGATAAATTTTGACCGTTTTGTCCTGTGGTTACATTGAAAATTACGGCTACCTATGGACCGTGTAAGTGGCATTCTATAGTTCACCTTTTTTCCTTCAGTTTTTCTTGGTTGTGGTACTGTCTTAACTCTTTTTTTTCCATATTCGATAATCTTCACTTTTAATTTGAAAGGTGGAACCGGAACTCTCCAATGCTGAACGTTAACGCAGATGAGCCCGTCTTCTCCGTTTCCTACTGACTCTGCTGCTTTTCGCCGAGCTACATCGGTCAAACCAAGCGCTTAACGTTACCGTAACTACATGCCAAATGATGCGCTGAGGGTGGTTTTTAATAAAGACCGCCCGCTATGCTATGCTGGTGCTCGGTGCACGGCTTCTAGGTATCTGTTTGGCAGCATAGACTGAGTCTAGGTATCAGGAAGCTGAAGAAAAGAGAACTGTGAGAGCAGATAGACAGGAGGCCACGGTTCCCCCTCACACACATACATACATCACCACGGCCTTGATGGTGATGTATGCAAGGAAACCAACAAGAGTCAGCGATGGGTAAATCAAGCACAAACGTTAACATTTTTTTAAAACTTCCGTTTTTTATTCGTAGGTTGGTTAATCACGTTTGCGGGTGTTCGATAGCTTACGTTAACGTTATTAGTGCTAAGTTACTAGCTAACGTTAGCGTTAACAGTTTGCCTGCAATTAGCTATGGGTTCTGGATGTTTCCTGTAGCTAACTAAATAGCGTTAGCGTAGCGTTAGCCAGCTTACCTTTTAATAGTAAATCCTGTGTATATAGTGCAGAGTACATATTATTACTTGAAACAAATTTGGGTATTTCCTACCCGTGGCATAACGATCCAAACAGCTGTTGCTAAGATGGCAAATCAAGCTAACTTAGCTAACGGCAGCTAATTGGCTAAATATGATCCAGAGCCTATCTTAGAAATGTTTGAAATGTTAGTAAAGGTAGCCCAACAATTCTTGCTGAACGTTACTGACCTCCAATACAATTTAATGTGTTTGTCCCCACAGGTGCAACGACAGAAGGGATTCACAATCCTATCAGGTATGATTTGTTAGTCACCTGTCATTACTCCCTACTAACGTGACTAATTAAGGTGTATTCAATATTTTTCTCCATTAAAATGCTAAAATGAAATTTTCATATTTATTTAACAACCACACAAAAAAACAGGTGGCTGTACAGGGAAATTTATGGTTTGAGACAGGTCTCACTGTTTCAGCACCATGTGAAATCCCAATAGTTTTTTTTTTTTTTTTTTTACGCTTATAGATACTGTGGAGACATATAAATCATTAGTTATGTTATTTGCATTAATCTACGTGTTTTGTATAGTGATGTATTACTCCTTGCATAACCACATAGTGATTATACCAGCTTTGAAATGGCTTCCTGTATGCTAAATACAGCCGAACCCCTAAGACAGAGAAGCTTGGCTGTGCAAACAAATTTTAATGTATTGCAGACATGTACATCTCACACATGGTAGAGATGTGTTTCTTTTGGCAAGCAGAAAGTTTTGAACTGTGCAAAAGATGTTACGTTAAACCATTCCCAGTCTTGAGCTCTAAGATATTTTGGAGGAAATGATCTCTGTTATCACTGCATTTTTTATTAGTGTCAGTGGTGTGACACTTCCTTAATGAAACTTGCTAAATGCTTTATATGTTCCAGAAAAGTAAATGCTGGTATGAACTGCGTGTGAAAATGATATAAGTGTAACCTTGAGCACATCCCCATGATTTCTTCCTGCCTTGCTTTGTCCGATCTAGACCCATAAATCTCAGCCAAAGAGCCAGTCCAGCAGCCTTCACCGTTACGACAAGGTGCGCGATGGCTCATCAGACCCCACGCCTCCTTACAAGATGCTGCGACGCTCAGAAGAGAGCCCTGTCAGCAGACAAGGCGACGGTGCAGGACATGGCAAGGCAAAAGCCTCTCATGCGGTTAGAGGAAAAAATGGTAAGTGCAGGTCTGATGGTCATGTGCGTGCAATTAAGTTTTATCTCAAACGGTTGTTATTGTTATAAGGAAATATTAGCTTCTCGGTTCAGCTGTAGCCTCAGACAGATGGAGAAAGGCAAATGCTTGTGGCTGCAGGCAAACTAATGGCTCTCAGCCTCAGCTTCCTGTGATTAATTCGGATGTATGATTTTTTTTAAATTTTGTTGCTCTTCTTGTGTTGATGTCTGACATAATGTGTGGACTCTTCTTATAAGCACTTAAACTAGAGTTGTGCAATTAAAATGATAGGTTGTCACAAAAATTTAGTAGATAATGATGATAAGCTTTGGATCAGTCTTATCATAAAGCTTAATTATATGTGATAACAGCCCATAGTGTGCAGGCTGGCACATCAAAGTACACATCCACTTCTACCTCAAACCGTTGTTTGAGCTTGATTGTGTGAGAGGAAGAATAACAAGGGACACCAAAGCGACTTTTGCCCCTCTGCTGTCTGTTATGGCTGTGTGCTGCCTGTTAGCACAGGGCGTGGCTGAGTTCCTCACACAGACGGTGGACAGCAGTGTAGCTTCAGAGCAGAGCCCAATGTGGAGGCAATGAAACAGATTTTAAGATACATTCTTCTGGAATCAACAACAATACTTTCTACGAATAAACGCAAGTAAAGGGAGACATTATGATTGATGTATGAAGCACATGTTGAACAAGCAGAACACAAATGTGCAGAAATGTGACTTCTTCAGCCGCTCTGCCCTCAATGACTTGCTGCCTTTAATTCACACCCAGTTTGTTTTACAGTCACACGGAGCTCGTTATTCTTAAGTGCTGAAAGTGAACTTGTGTTATTCTCATAAGCTGAGAAAACTGGAGACAAAAAGATTAAACAACTTAAATTATATGGAGCTGGGTTGGACACCTCAAATAAAGTGTGAGGTGAGATTCAGGTTGTGCCAACCAAGATGTAAAACACAACAAAACTTTTCTATCGCACTAAAAGAGACCACAGCCTTTTCAATAAGTTACATGGCAAGCTGACTTGTTGTTCTGTTAAGGCAGATGAAGCATGTTTGAAAGCATTTATATACTTCTTATTAAAAACATTTTAAATAAAAAAATATATGCTAAACACAGCATTTTTTGAAATTATTCAGTCATCACACACAAAACAACAAACACAATAAGTACTTAGAATATACACTCAAATGTACAAAAATAATAAGTATATACATTCTAGATAACAACACAAAGTAGGCTAATTAATGTATGAAGGTAATGACTAAAAAGGTATGGGCAGAAGCATAATGCTTACATATGCCTATCCTACCTAAAGTCCTGCATTAAATTAAGCTGCACCTAAGAAAATAATAAAAATGAGAAAAGAAAAAAACAACTTATTTAAATTTGTAACTCTCAGAAATAGCCTTATTAGCCATTTGTTTGAAAATCAGTATTTAATTACATATTCTTAAATTTAAGTAAGCATCATTCCAAAATCTAATCCCAACAACAGAGATACATCTCCTTTTAATCCCTTTATTTGCTTTTGGAACGATAAACTTACAAACATCTCTTAAACCATAGTTCCACTCCTGCACTGAAAAGAATCTTTGTACTAGCTTCAGCAGTGACTTTGTTTTTGCTCTGTACATTATTTGCATTATTTTAAAATAAACCAAATCACTGAATTTCAAAACATGTGACTTTGTAATCAATGGATTTGTGTGATCATATTAACCAGCCTTATTGATGAGATGGATAGCTTGTTTTTTCCAACACGGTTATTGAATTAAAAGCTGTTTTAAAAGTTGATACCCACAGTTCTACACAGTACAGTAGGTAAATTAATGAACCCTCTGCTTTCCTCGGACTTAAGTCCTTATCAGGACACTAAGCATTTAATAGGCAGCATTGTCAAAGTTATAAAAAAAATCAACTTGTTGATATATTTTGTGATATCATCCTGCAATACCTGTAAGCCTCATCACTTTGGCAGAAACATGGGTTCAGATTTTGACAATAGTGAAACTTTTCCCCAGAAACTTCCATGGAGAACAAACTGAAGCTTAAAATTTAAGTGTATCTCACTCGATCAAACCACAGTGTAGCTACTAACATTGAAGAATGAGAAAATGTTTCTAATTCAGTAGCTACGGCTGCCACAGAGTGTTCAGTCCTCTGCAGAACATTGTGTTTTTGCTGTGACTTGATGAATGATTTTGTTGCAGGGACCAGCAGCTCTCCTCAGGAGAACTCTCACAACAACAGCTCCCACCATGGCGCCGACTCGCACGCAACTCAGAGCAAGCCTGCAGACAGGGTAAGACATTGTCGAGCATTATCTGATTCTATACCCCCAGCATTTCCTGTAGCAATGCTGTCACGCTACTATGGAACATGGTATGCGGGACATTATGTTGAGGCATCTCTTCCTATATGAAGACACTTTGTCTCAACAACAGCGCATGATTGAATTTTGACATTTATGTAAGGGGCTCCTTATAGAGAGTAGATGGTCTGGCAGCCCTTGTAAAAAGATCTAATTACGTAATAGTTATGTCTCACTGGTAGGACTGAACACACATGACACTTTGGTTTATTGGAATAATGAATACAGGCCCTCAAAGTTTAACATGGTGCTATAAACCAATGTGTTTTATTATTATATATTTTGATCATTCAGAAATGAGTAGACCAGGTTGAGTGTTGTGTATTTAACAGCTTAAAGTGACAAATGTGTGGCAAAGGTTCAGATTTCCCCTCATTTCTTCACCTAGCAGCCCTAAACAGGGCAACTCACTGAGACGATTGCATCACTGATTTAAAAGAAGCTGATAGTTTTGTAGAACATGAATAAAAACAGAATACAACCACTAGGCCTTTGGACCGCAGGAACTATTTCATAGTTCTAGGAACTTAGCTGTAAGAACCTCCTGTTTTTGTTGCATCTGCACCGCAGGTACCATGAACTATTATAGTTCTTAGAACTACGTTTTAGGAACTTATTTCACTCCAACTCCAGATTGGGTACTTAAGCCGCAAAGGAGGAACTATAGTGAAGTAAGTGCATGTTGATTGGTTGAACTTGGGATTCAGCATTGGCAACTGCCGTTTTAAAAAGCCGTAAGCTGTATCAACAAGACGACACAAACTACAAACTAGGACTGCCACTAATGACTATTTTTCTATCGATTAATCCGTCGACTAATTTTTCGATTAATCTAAAGATTAATTTTCTCCCCAAAAAATCTAAGTAAACATTCAATTTCTGACTTTGAGGTCATTTTATGATGACAAGTACAAATGTAAACAAAGACATCTGGTTTTGCAAAAGAAATCGTCAATTAGACGAGGTAACATTATGTCTGAACAAGCCAAGCACACATGGACACACATGTACACACACACACACACGCACACATAACGTGACGCGACGCGAAGTAAACTAAGCCTAAACAACTGGCCAAAACATTTTCCTAAAATGTCTCTCATTTAGTTGAATTTCTAAGGTAAGAAGTGTTACAGGAGTAACGTAACTTCTTTGGAGAATAGAGGAGTGCGTACATGTGTATGTAAGGAGGAGGAGCGCGGTGGTGAGTTATCGAATGAACGCTGTGAGTGTACGTCTGCAGGAGTAGGGAGAGAGTTAGTCCTCAGTTACTGGCAGTACCTAATGTATCGTGTAGGTTAAAGAGAACCTGTAATAAATGCGGAAGCTCCTCAAGACCAAGGAAAACTGTCCGAGTGTGATTCACCACTGCTGGAGAGAGTGAAAGTGGAGGAGTCATCATCTCCCCTGCTTCCGACTATGGTCTGGATTTAAGCAGAGAGAAAGCTAACACAACCAAACAACTTAATGCCGTGTATAACAGCTATAATAAAAGGTATAAAAAGCTCTCAACAACACTTAACGTTTCGGTGGTTTTGCCTTTTGTGGCGGTCGATTATCAGTAATGTTAACACCTGTATGCTCCCTCTTTAGGTGCTTGTGCTGCTGTGGTATGCCAGTGTAGCTTTGCACAGGATACAAACCACTTTGTTGTTCTATGCCGCAAACTTAAAGTACTTCCATATTTTTGAAGCCTTTGGTCGTCTTTTACTTTCAGCGGAGCTAGACGCTGCACACTCTACCGTTGCCGCCATTACATTTTCGCAGTCTGCGACTGACGTAATGACATAGGAAGTGCGTAGTGGTGTTGCAGGAAAACAGAGGCGTCTAAGGGACCTCGTATGTTACAGTATCTCAGCAGGAAAAACAGCTTCTATATGTATGAAAAGCCATGTGTCGACTTAAAAAATTGCCGTCGACTATATCGACTAGTCGCGGCAGCCCTACTGCAAACCAGAACTCGCAGCAAGACCGCCATTGTTTTGTCATTGTATCTTCTCTGAGATTTAATGACGTTCAGTATGAGATTCATGGTACATTATCGCCGCATAGTGAAGCAGTAATGCTGTAACGTTAGCCTTCATTCGTTGTTGTCGTAAAGTTATGTTGCAAATCACATAGAAGTGACATTAGTGTACCACCTACTGGCTAGTTTACCTAGTTTACACAGGAGGTTCCTGTTTGCGGTGTGAATGCCAACAGATAAAAAGCCCTTAAAGATTTTTTGTTCCCCAGGAACTCCTAGGTGGACAATTTCTCTCAAAAAGTTCCTATAGCTGTTTGGTCTGAAAACACCTATTTATAAAGTGTTCCTATGCCCTGTGGCAGTATCCTTTACACAATGGTGTGTTGAACCTCGTCCCATCCTTGCTTGAGTTTAATCCAGGCACTTTGAATAAATTTAGAGAAGCCTCACCACAACAATGTTTAAAAGAAGTAGGCGGGTTTACTAGCTCAATCAACATGTGCTAAACTTGCCAAAGGCTGACCACTTCCAGTTGGAACTCGTATATGTGAATTTCGTTCCACTTTACGTTTATCAGCCTTAATACATTATACTGTGTATAAACATACATGTATTCTCCATACCATTCTGTGCCCCCAACCGTCGTGTTTTGTGTTATTTTACCTTGTAATATACAGTGCTGTGAAAAAGAATTTTTATTAACCATCTATGCAATCCTAAAGACTTTGGGTAGCATATTTATACTTAACTGCATTTCAAACCCTGTCAAGTCAAATCCCTCCCTTGACGATATCTGAAATAATACATAATCCTGTAGGCTTTTTTTCTTATTTCACCATTTCAGTTCTACATATTATTTTAGTGGTTACTCACTAACTTGAATGTGCTTCCCTGTTAGTCCCATTAGTTCTTTTCTTTACACACACATTCACACATACACCTCTGCTCTCTCACTGCACACATGCCAGCTTGCCCCATCTCTTTCTGTTTTTATGTAATATAAAGAAGCTCAACAAAATAAAAGTCACATTATAGAATTCTTCATCAGTGATTGTATTTTTGTAACAGCAGGTGAGCCATGTGTAAAAGAGTCTTGTTTGTTAACCTTGACACTAATGCTTTGCTGATCTCTGTCTCGTCCCTTATGGCTCCAGGACCCAGCAGATGACTGGACAGAACACATCAGCTCCTCTGGGAAGAAGTACTACTATAACTGCAGAACTGAGGTCTCCCAGTGGGAGAAGCCCAAGGACCTGTTGGAAAGGTAAGCCCACTTTAAAGAAATTGTAACACATATACAATGAAAGACGATTCAGATTCCAACAAGATTCTCATTCTCACACAGAGGCAAACTTTATAAGATGACACAGCGTGCCTATTTGAACAGACATGTTAGTTCAGAGTCTAACTGCAGAATGCATCGTACACATCTTCACTGCTTCTTTCTGCTTAATCTGCTTCAGGGAACAACGACAGAAAGACTCAGTCAAGATGGCGGCAAACAGTTTCCCCAAGGACATGGACTACAGACAAGAGGCCTTGCAGGACAAAGCCACAGCAAGTAAATGCGGCTTTGTTACGAAACCTAAGCAGTGTGGTTCACATTTTTACATAGTCATCCTATGAATAATTGCTAGCTTCTGTTGATCATTCTTTGGATAAACATTGGTGATGCCCAGAAGCATGTAATTTACTACTTCATTCTACTGCGCGCACTTACTTGGAGTAAAGATCAGTATTTTGTTAAGCAATGCTGTGCTCTCCTCCTCTGTTCGACTCTTCAGAGACCACATCAGGGGACCAGTCCACAGCATCCAACTCCGGCCATTCCTCCTCTTCCTCTTCCTCTCAGAGCCTGAACTCCGCTCCTGGTGCTTTAAGTTCCACCCCCTCTGCCATGTCCTCCTCCTCCTCCTCTTCCTCCTCTTCAGGGCAGGTGCCCCAGTGTGTGCAGTCTCCGTCACCAGCGCTGCTGCAGGACCCAGCCCTCCTGCATCAGCTCCTTCCAGCACTACAGGCTACACTTCAGATGAACAACGGCAGCATGGACATGGCTAAGCTCAATGAAGGTGAGGGAACAAATTATCAAAGAAACACGGGATGACAGTAATTTCACTTCCACACACAGTAATGCTGTCTTTCATGGAGGCTTTTTCCTACTGTATCACGAGGAGTCAACGAAGTCCTAAATTTTGATTTCATATCGCACAGTGAATGTAGCGTAACCTTTCGTGCTTTGTGTGATCACCACCAAATGTCCCCTATGACCCGTATTGGCTGGAAAATAAAACATTAAAGGTCTTATAAACAACTTTCCATCAACTCTGCCACTAGACGTCGCACCACACCTCCCCAGTCTGGACGCATGCCGACCTTCAAGGGGTTTCCTGTTCGTTGCCCATGTAGCAAATCTTTCGTGTTAGAGTAATGAAGTCAGACTTTAAATTGAGACACAGATGGAAAGTCAGGGAGGAAGTTTTTCAAAGTCAGGTCTATTGTGTTAACACAACACGCCTAATTTCCTCCCTAATGGTAAGAAAGAAACGTTTCACTTCAAATAATATCAGCAAACGTACGTTGGCCAGTGCTCACTCCATGTAACACACATCTCTGCTTCACTTCATCGCTTAAAGCACAAGAAAAAAGGCAAAACAGCATCAGAGATCTGTTTGAGCTGAATACGCTGTGAGTTTGGTCAGAAGAATGACGGAGTTTGTCACCATGCTGGTCTTTAGTGAGGTCATTAAAATTATAGATGTTCTACAAAGCTAATGTTAATTACCGCCCTTTGCTTCTATCAAACGCTACTTGTCTTTCACTGTCACATTTGTTACACAACTTAGCCTTGCCATGCAGTTCAAACACATTAGTAAAATACACAGAGAGATGCTACAGGTTAGTAATTGATGTGATGTAATTGTTAATTGCCCACATTTTTTTCATGCACAGAGGGACAGCTACGCTTCCTTCTTATGTATCCTTCATGTGTAAAACAATGCCTCACATTGTTTTCGACAGAGATTGTGGGAAGTCAAAATCAAGCACTTCTCCACACTAACTGGCAACTACTGATAATCTTGATAGCTGACAACACAGAGACACCACATGTGGTACGGCCGTCATTATACTATAGGCTCACAAGCCAAAATTTATTAAACAGTCGTTTCACAGTCATAATATTTTTTGGGAGGAAAAGTTGCCTTATACTTTTATTCTGCATCTTTCTAAAAACTCAGTAGAGGTTGTTTTTTTAATTCTCACCAGTATGTAAATGCTATCCATATAACCTTTAAGTAACTATATCTGATGTACTCAGTAGCAACTACATGTTTATGACATTCGATGTTCTCTTTGAGGATTAGGGAAAAGAGCTTGTTTTCCACAGAAAGTCCTGCATTAGAGGTGTATGTAGCCTTATTGTTGCATAACTAGCAAGTATGTTTAGGTCTGTCTGTGGTGTCTCTTAAGGAGCCCTCTGCCCTAAAACTGTTTCAGTAGCCCAGTTTAACCCTAGAGAGAATCTTCAGGCTTGTGTGAAACTTGTTTTGCTGCCACAAAAGAAATAAATTCATGGGAAGTGACGTCTTTGGTGCAGAAACCCACTGACGGATTGAATCATCTGTCGAGCAGCAAAGACTTACTGCTGCCACTGGTGACCTGGAGCTCGAAAAAGACAAAAAGATATATGTTTACTGCTAGAGGAACTAATTTTGACTTCTGAGTCTGACAGGAGAGTCTTTGTGTGACTCATGTTTTTGTTTTTTTTTTGTTTTTTACCTTTTACAAGAAATTCTTCAAATGTGAGGACTCTGTTCTCCTTGGATTAAAAGTATCAGGTCCGGTGTGAAAGCGTTAAAGCCCTTTTTCAAAATCAGGTCATCTTTTGTTTAGACAAATGCGTTACGTTATGTTTACACAGCTGTTGACACAGTCCCTTCACACATGGTAAAAAATGTCAACATCTTTTCACACATTATCTCCATGTTATGATTGTATTATTTATGGCTGACTGAGTTCTGTTGATTCTAACCTGTGCGTTCACTTGTAAATCACGATGAATTTCTTGCTCCTCTGTGTGAACCTGAGCTACACGTGTGCTCGCAGTCAAAGTTCCTCCAACTGTTCGCTGGTAAAATGACATTGATGTGAACCGGCTCTCACAGCTGGTGAAAAGATTAATCTTTTCTGACTTAACCATGTGTTTTTCTGCTCTCACCTGTTGTGTGTCCTTGCTCATTCACCTGTATATGTGTGTGTGTGTGTGTGTGTGTGTGTGTGTGTGTGTATGTGTATATGTGTATACATTTCCTCTTTCCTCCCTCCAGTCTTGGCGGCTGCTGTCACCCAAGCTTCCTTGCGGTCTGTGCTTCATAAGCTCCTCACTGCTGGACCTGCTTTCAACGTCACTGCTCTGCTCTCAGCTGCTCAGCACTCCAACCAAGGTATGGCCTCCTCACTGTTTCTCCCCATCTGCTACATGAACACTTTCCTGTTTCTTTCAAAGGATCTTTCTCTCTGTCCTCACAGATCAGTTTGATAAGTCCAGGATGAGAACCACTTTGCTGTCACTGCCCTTAAGTAAAAAAAAAAAATCACCTTGTAATGCAGTTTAACTGTATATTTCACTTAAGAGGTTTTTTAGATTTATATAGATGTGGAAAAAACGGTAGAAAGGGTCGACACAAGTTGAACTTGACCTAACATATGACTGTAACCTTTCAATTTGCTCCTTGTCAGACTATTTGCTGCTAAGCAGAGTTCTCTGCTCTGCATAGTGACACGCTTTGGGTTTTCATGATGACTAGAACTGCTGATGTTGAAGCATGTTCTCGATGTTCTTTAAGGCTTACATTCTGTGTAAGACAATTGTATCAAAAGCCAACATTTGTCATGCAATGATCCACTTGTCTTCCAAACTAACTCTCTGACTTCCTGTTTCAGCCCAGCACGCCAGTCAGTCACCCGTCTCTCTGACGTCGGATGCATCATCACCGCGGCCATACGTGTCACCACGGAACGGCACACCACAAACCAACCAGAAATCCCTTCTGGGCGTGCACCCTGGCAGCATCACAGTCTCACAAACAAGAGTGAGTCGCATGACCCAAAGTCCAAAAAAAAAAAAAGTCCAATTCTATGATTAGAGCAGTACTCTCCCTTTGCTTGTGACTCACGCAATCTCTCCCTCTCCTCTCCGCTTTTTTTACCACTGTACTCGTCCGCTACATCCTCTCTGCCATCTGGTCTTCTCCTCAGGGCAATATGTCTTCAGGTAAACAAGGATCAGTCCCCCTGTCCCAGACCACAGAGAAGCGTCCAGAGGACCCACGGACTCTCCAGCAGAGAAGGTAGAAACGATCAGAAATCATTTCCTCCGCTATTTTGTTGTCGTGATGGATTGCTTGGAGGTTAAAGCAGCCAAAAAGAAAAACAAGAAGAACTTCCAAAGCTAGACGAACAGTGCGATTGAATTACAAAAACACACTTTACAAACTTTAACATTGTCCCAAACAGTTTCACATCAGACATTTCTTTGGTACAGTGTAGCTCCAAAGAAGGCTGCGTACGGCAAGGTCTGTTTATCATCGAGAGTATTGTCTGTAAAAAGCAGGAAGGAAAGTAATTTATTGCTGCATTTATCCAATGTGGAGACATACCATTGGATAAATGTGTATCCGTTTTGCAGGAACAGCACTTTCTTTATTTCTAATCACGCAGTTACATGGACTACAAGTGTATTACCTTGTTTGATATATAAGTACAGGATCTCACTTAGAATCATCATGAAAGTTAAGTACTAAAATCCTTTGAGCTACATGAAGCAGTGTTTTTTTTTTGTGGAGATAAAAATAATTGTGGAATAATGTGTTGTTAATATGCAGTATCTCTAATGTGCTAAAACATCGGCATTTCACTGGTAAGGAAACTGCAGTTAGATTTTATGACACAGTCTATAGGCATTTAATCATTTGTCCTGCACCTCCAGCCAGGAGATTCTGTGCACAGGATCAAACATATCTGGTGCTGCATTGCCCCACGTCCCCTCCAGCAGCGCCGGCCAAACCCAGGCCGACACCCCCAGCTCCTTCACCCCGACCCTGGCAGCTCATTTCGATGAGAACCTCATCAGACATATCCAAGGATGGCCTTCAGAGAACACTGAGAAACAGGTACTGTCCTCGACAGAGATGTTTGCATATTACAGAACTGCTCACCACTGGTCTTAAAAGCCACGGCATCATTACTGAGTTGCAGAATCTGAATCTAAGGGCCTTTTAACACCTCATAGTCTGCTTGTAATCTGCTTCCCAGTGCGCACCAGATATAAAAATGATTATTTGGTTGTTGTTTTTTTTTCCTTTTTTAGCTGGTGTGGTCTCCCTATTTTTAAACTCTGGTCCGAATCAGTTGATGATGTGCTGAAGTGAACCAAAATTCAGCTGCACTTTACTCATTGGCTCAAAAAAGTTGTGAAAAAGAATTTTTTCACTCATTAGTCAGAAGTGTCTGAAGTGGGAGCAATGTTGTAGATCCTGAACTGCTCTCTAGTTGGTCAGAATTTCCATGTGGGCAAACTTTGGAAATGTGAACAGAGAGATGACCAGACATCACACCCACCACGAGTAATTTATGAACGGAGAGGCAACTGTGGGGGTTGATTTGGTGTTGGTCATCAGATATTACATTGTTTGTATTCTCCACATTTGTCTGTGGTTACTCATGCTAGCATGTTGTTGTTGTGACAAGGGAAATGCTCCCTCATACGGTAAAGCACATGGCTGCCTACGGGAGCTGGGTTGGTCCAAAAACATGCAGTGCTTTCTGCAGTAAGCGTGGACCGAGGTCAGATCACGTTCTCGCTAAGAACGAACCACACCAGAGTTCAGCTGGGGAAATGGGGAAACACACTCTAGTTCAGTTTAATTGAACTAATTAAGGCTAATGTGAAAGCGCTGAAAAGATCCACTTACTCTACTTCCAATCTTTTCAGACGCATCATGATGCAATAAACCTTAATGGCTAAATCATCTCCATTGCGACTCAACAACTCTGTTTTTAGAGGAATGCCATTAGATGTGGTAGAAAGCTTTAGAAATTCAAAGTAAGCTTTTCTAGTGATGATAGTCTTTCTGTCAAACATCAGTATCAAGGTCAAGAAAAAACCTTCAGAAAATCTGAATTGCATTTAGTTCACAATCAGAGGATCAGGAGGTTCATGTTGCCCCTCGTTGAAGCATGTGAGTGTTCGTCATTAAAACCTATAGCTGTGACTTCACAATAAGCCTCCTTCTCTTACCAATAGGCGGCTCGGTTGCGGGAGGACATCCACAACATGGGCAGTTTGTACATGTCTGAGCTCTGCACGGAGATGAAAAACCTGCGCTCCCTGGTCAGAGTGTGTGAAATCCAGGCCACGCTGAGGGAACAGAGGTGAGGAGAAAATTGCATTCACACACAGATGCACTTGAAACTGATATGAACGTTCACATCATGCATAATATACTTTTTACAGAATCCTGTTTCTGAGGCAGCAGAGCAAAGAGCTGGACAAGCTGAAGAACCAGAACTCCTACATGGTGTAAGGAGCAGAGCAGAAAGGACTGGGATGGATGGATGAACATGATGGTTAAAAAAAGAGGAATAGACATGGACAGCGAGCTGCCACAAACTGTTTATTCTCTTTATTAGAGCAACTGACAAACGCTGTTAGAAGACGATTAGACAGCACCTGACAAGGTGACGCTCCATCATCCTGAACATGTCTTTTTTTTTTCCTTTTTTTTTTAAAAAAAAAAAATAGTTTTTCCAGTGTCCACCAAATGAATTCTTGCTGAAAGGTGAAACTCTCGGTTCACCAAGTCGGACACTTTAACCAGTGGACATAGAGGACCTGAGGCTCTTTTCAAACAGCACCTTTTCGGACTGTGAACCTTGGATTGTGTGTGTTGTATTGGGTTAACTTGTTTTCTGGTGTGTTTTTGATGTGTAGTGGTCAGAAAAATGATACAGTTCATTCTTGAGAAATTCAACTAAAACAGAAACCATCTCATAATAATTGGTGTGACGCCTGAGGAGGGCGTTGAACAAATTTGTTCTCCTCCTCCAGTCTTCTGCAATGGACTTCGTCATGCATTGAAATGTATGGATTCAGTGGCAGTGATGTTACTAATGTTATTTTTTATCCACTATTCTTGTCAGTGATTTTTTGCCATCCCAGTGTGCCTGCGAGCTGGTTGGTTTCACACTTCATGAGATTAACGAAAAAGACTTCTGGCCAACTTCTGAAAATACTTCAATGTGATTCACTTTTTTCTTTTTTTTTTTCTTTTCTTTTTTTTGTTCCCAGGTGATGGGAATGTGTGTTATGGTCCCAGTGGTTTAGATTCACTGGTTATGGCTAGTTTTGTCACACACACTCCAGATGTTTCAAAGCCATTTTGAAAAAAAAGCCTGCATTATTGGACCTAGGTTGGCTGCTAGTATGTAAGAGGTTATATTCATTTGTAGACCTGCTGGCCGTTTTTGTCTCCCTTCTTTTTGTTTTCTTTCTTCTTCCTTTTTTTTTGACAATTGTCAACCTTTTTTTCCCTCCCAAGTCAGATTTGGGAAATATTTCATTCCTTTTTGTTCAGCTCAGCAAGAGATAAAGGAAAAGTGATTCAACCTACAGTCACGCAAAGCTAAATTATTGTTGCACATGATGGATTACGTCCTTGTGGTCATAGTAAAAGATCAATGGAAAGACTATTTTTTCAAAAACAGAAACCCATAGTTTGTTTTATTATTTTTTTTCCTGTTCAGCTGTCGTGGCTGCAGCCCTTATATCAACTGTTTCCAGCCAGATTTGGCTGATATTTTTAGAGGGTTCATTCATGACGAGAGGGTATACTTTTTACAGGGACATCACATTAAACTGCAGTTGTACACTTCTTCACCCATAAAGCGACTTCCTTTGTCTCTCAGCTGTTTCTTTTCCTTGTCCTTGAGTAGTTTCCACCACATCTGATGTGCACACGATTTTTGGGCAGGGAGGGGTGGGGGTGGGGGGTGGGGGGTGGGGCTTTGTATTCCATAAAATATGAAAATAAAATATTACACCACACCTCTTGCTTGATGACTTTTACTTACTGCTCAGCTGTGCCAGATGTTGATTAAAGTCATGTGTGCTGTACACCTTGAGTGAATTTTCTGCTAAATTAGGCATTTTGTAATTTTGCTCAATTAAAAATGAGAAATCGGGCAGCTGGAGGAAGGTTTGGCTTTAGGAAATGTTCTATGCAGCAGGATCAGACCTGCACTTTGTTAATAACTTGTCAGCTGTACATGTCACGCTCTGCATTGGTTTAGAGTAACTTATGATCAGACACTTGAGAACACAAATATTCAGTGTTGACGTGTCTGAGGGAGCACAGCTTCATGTTTGGCCACAAGATGGTGATAGTGAGCAATCTTCTCCTCAATCTGTTTCTGCTTATGTGTGCAGTTTTGCTCTATCAGATTAAAAACCCATTACTGTACGTGTCACATTTAAAATGTAGCTTAAACCCAAACAGAAGGCTGGATAAAATCAGAATCGATTTGACTTGTGTTATGATTCCAGTCAGAGTCTTAAAGCAATTTACAGAAAAAGGCTCCTATGTGGTACATGATCATAAAACAACTGCTGATGTAAAAGACACAAGCATGATAAAAACTGATGAAAACAGCGAGTTTAATATGTCAGTATTTCTCCTGACTTGTGTATCTAGGTTGGCACTGAACTTGACCTTTGAGATTAAACACTTCAGCAGCTTTTCATGCTTGCACAGCTCTGCAGTGAGCTTGTGAACCTTCTGCTATAAATCAGCTCACACACTCTTGGCAAACTGTTTCAGAAGAGTCGCACTTACAGGACTTCACTGTGCTGTTTAAAATACACTTATGCAGAGACGAAAGACTCTCTCAACTTGCAGCCCGCATGTGGCCATAAAGCTTTCCATCTGGCCCACATAGAACATTAGGGATTAAAGGGACAGTTCACCCGAAAATGAAAATTCAGTTACTAGCTACTCACCCTCATGCCGATAAAAGGTCAGGTGGAGTTTTTCACTCCACAAAACACTGCTGGAGTTTCACACAGAAAAGGGGTTACGGTCATCTCCTAAACAATCGCAGTAAATGGTGACCAGGATTCACTGCACCTTTAAGAGGCTGACCTGTGATGGAGGCCCAGTCCTTCCTTAGAGTTATTGTTGATTAACTTGCCAACTCCTGGCAACAAGATAAAATAAATTAATTTGTTTAAGCCTTCTACAGAGTCGAATTATTCTCCAATTCTTAACTCTCTTCTCTGCTGATCCACCATCAAAATGCTCAGCTCTCAGCCCATTCAGTGGTGCTAAAAGCATCTGACTTTCTGCCAGCTGGGCTATCGGAGGTATCTGAGGAGTTGTTGAATAATCACTATCAGTACTAAAACTGATTATATTTGCTTCCTGGGATCCTAAAGAGGAGTTTATTTGTTGAATTAAGCACTCACTGTCTTTATGGCGTAGATTTGTATCTAGTTCATTCTCAAGAGTCACACAGATGGAGGCTAAAAAAGTAAATTAACCATGTAGGAAAGTTATTAT
>JAQLOL010000004.1:5998129-6014285 GCA_029783665.1 Naso thynnoides
GTTCCCACAGTGTCTGCTTAGAAAATTTCTGGCCCGTGAACAATTATAGTTAAATATCCCAAGTATAACAAAATTGTAATCACCTCCATTATATTGGATTACCTGCAGAATTATCTGAGACGGATTTCTCAAAACTTGTGCAAAAAATTATCTGCATGGCACAATTACCATTAGATACAAGAGAGAAAATGTTTTTGTAATTTTTTCTACACTGACCTCTTAATCTCTTTTTAATATTATTTGGAGACTTTAAACAGCCTCCCCACAGATTCCTTGTTTTAAAATTACGCCTGTATTTGCATATAAATTCAGTCTTTCAATGTAAAAGTAAGAACACTGATGAACTTTTTCTTTCGTTTCAGTTTCAATGTGATGCAAGAATGAGCATGAGCAAAGTGTCAGCGTTACTTTGAATCTTCTTATTTTTACCGACTCGGTAGTTGAGATTCAGTGTTACTTTGTTGCTTTACTGCAGAGAAAGTTTAATTTCCAGATCCAACTAAGTTGCACCATTCAATGCTTTGCACTGGTCAGCATTGGACCTTTTAAAACTCTGAGCCCCTAATCTTTTTTATTCTCTCTTCTACCTGCTTATTGTGCATTCAAAATTACGCCTGGATGTCATTTATTATCATTTAATCGCAGTAGAACGCTGAGACTTTTCCTAGTTGATGCATCAGCTGCTTTATGTGCATAGATCTCTAAATGTGCCAACTGGATCTGCTTCATTTGTCCTCATATACAGAATTATTAGATCAACCTGCAAGTTTCCACTTTCTGTTACAGCCTCCTCACTAACAAAATAGTAAACACTATTAATATTTATTTGTTTAATTGATCTGTTTAATTGAACTCAGAATGAAATCTTTAGTTTTAGGATTGGTCCAACCAGACACAATAAAGACTGTATTATTGGTTAAATCACTGCCTGCTGGTTTAGTGCTTTTGACTGACAGGGAGTCAGTGGTTCTTAATGGTTTTTGTCTTTCATGTTTGTATTCATAGCTGTCTTTTAGACAATTCATAGCAATGACCTTTTATACACTATCTGTAAAATCCCATCAGTTTAAGTCAACAATATTTATCTTTCTCCTCAGTTACAGCTGGTATGAATCTTAAGCCAGATGATACATACAAATGTCCTTCTTTTACCATGCAGAAGAGGAAAAATTAACAGAGGTCCTTCATAAGTCAGCAGCCAAAGTTTAGCTTCTGCATCCCTGATGCCCAGGCCTTTGTTCCCACCATATTGCTGTTCATGTATAATTCTTACAGCTCTATCTTTCCTGAACAATGGGCAAACATTGATGTCGTAAGTGAGGAAATATGTGCAGCAGGATTTGCTTGCAGTTTAACTGAAGCGCCATTTGTAATTGTTGAAATGCCTCTTGAAGTGGAGGGGCATGTGCAGGTAATGTTAGCTGTCAAAGGCTTACTTGCTAAAAACAGTACAGTACAAGAGGGCAGTAACTTCCTGCTTGCGTCTTTCAAACCAGGCTTTCCCTGATAAACCAGGGGTCATTTTTACTCTGTGTGACTGATTCACTGCTCTCTTTTTCACCCTTGAAAAGCTTCTACAAAATATTGTTTTGTCTGTGGCATTGGCACACAACTGTTGATATTTCAGTGTTTGTTTTGCAGAAGTACATTTGATCCATGCACTGGATTCTACGTCCCTGTTTTATTTTATCTCCATTACATTTGCTCATCTTTTAGCATCTTCCCTCCTGAGGACCTTGGTGTTCATTTTTGCTGCCTCTCCCTGAGTTGTCCTCTGAACCCTTTTAACCCCCGCAGCCCATCTATGTGGCACAATATGTCATCTTTGATAACTTCTGAAATAGTTGAAAACTTTTGCTTAACAAAAAAAGTCAGTGCTGCCTTCAAGTCCTCTGATCAAATATCTCCTAATGCATGTTTTTTAACTTCTTGGGATGTGCTCACAGGTCAGGAAGAATCAGATGTGGATGGCTCTGTGTTGCCAGAATAGACCTTCTGCTAAAGCTTTTGTGAGCGCATACCTCAGCCCAGGAGTTTTCTGGTTCTGCCTTTCTACCAGAGTCTCCTCTGCAGACTTTATGGCTGCTTGTGCATCTTTCTCTGTTTCATTACCACCAGTTTCTTTTCAGCTTTAATGCTTTTGGTTCTTCCAACACAAGACCTTTATGTGAGTAACCACATCAGCCTCATCATGATGCCTGAACCTGCCTGATTGCAAGAGTACGAGAAATGTTTCATTCTCATTTGGTATAAGCAAGATTTCACCAGTTTCTCTTCAGTATATGGCAAGTTTGTAAAATATGTCTGCCAAAGCAATTAAAATGTAACAACTAATATACTGCAAAACAGTGTATGAAAGATAAAAACTCATTGCCATTTTGTTTAAGAGAATTTTCACCTCCCATTTTCATCATTCTGTATTACATGGATGAACAATTTTTCCAACGTCAGCAGGGTTTGAAAACACTGTCAAAGGCACTGCAAGATATTGTCCTTCTTGCCCATGAGGCTGCTCAGAAACATTGCACTTCATCATTCCTTAAACCCTGATAGGCTTGATTGCTGTCACCTTATATAACTGCCAATATATCTCCACGGCGGTTTGATGGATAGATCCAATCGCTCTTGCCTTCGATCCTTTGATGTTGCTTCATGCAGCACAGGTTAAAGGTCGTCCTAGTCTACTCTTATCTGCTCTGGGTTCACTTTGTCCTCCTCAGGGGAATCACGTAACATCTCCTCACACGCTGAACCCCAGTCAGCTGCTCATCAGTCAGGATGTGTGAGACAATGGGTGGCTCCTGTGAACTATGGCCCCTTTTGCCAGCACTGTCCTTGGGGGACATGGGAAACTGTGTAGATGACCTGCTATGCTATATTTAACACTGTCATATGTTTATTTATGGTCCCTCTGACCCAAGTGAGCCATTAGTCCCATTTCTCTGTTAGACCCCCCCCCCACAGATCTTCAATTAGCCTTATCTCAACCTCTTGGCTTTTCTCCTCATCTCACCCTTTTCTTCTTGTTTTTCTAACGCCCTCTTTTTCCCTCTGTCCTTGTCATCTTCCTCGCCTGAACATCACCAACTCCCAACGACTTCTCTCTCATCGTCCCTGCCAGGGGGAGTCACATTAGAGTGACCGATCTCCCCTCAAACTGAAATCAACATCAAAGGGGGCTAAGTTCCGGTTGACTTTGTAAAACTTGTGATAAATGAGACACCTGATGGTCAGTGCCTTTTAAAGCTTACATCTGTTAGAGAGTTGAGGCATGTGTTCATTTTTAGCCCCACTGTCTGAGGGCGGAGCTCTGTTTGAACTTATATGACATTGGTAAAATATTTCTCTGCACCCTTAAGGATTTACATCTGAAGTTGGGAGACATTTAGAGGGTTGTTTCCTTATGTTGTCTTCAAATCTGATAAAAACAAACTTACCCAGTTGTGATGAAGCAGAACAAGATAAAAAGAATAAAACCTGTGATTTTTTTTCTAGGCTAAACTATAATCAATACTTATTTAACTATATTTAACCTAACAAATCATATGTATGCGTGGTCACTCTTGGTCATGAGTAAATTGTCATCTGACACAGTTTTAATGTTTGAGTCACTCAAAACTCTCATTGGCATCACCAGCAAGCTGTTTTTTTCAGTGAAAAAGATCTAAATACCAACTGTTGGTGTACAACAATGTTTATCAGACGTCCCAATGTTAATGTTCTTCTGTCTGCTGAGTGTGTAAATAGGTAGCAGTTACCTAAAAAGTTCAGGATACCAGCTTAAAAGGTAATAGTATGTCTGTGTTTGGTGTACACCGTATATTGCTACCCTCAAGTGGCCATAAAGATCAGTTAATTACAGACTTGTTCAGTTGTTGCTTATTAATCAGGAATGTTTATTGAGAAAATACAGAAATACTCAGGAAGCGAACCAAGTTCTAAAGGGCTTTAAGGTCCTTGTTATAAGTTGCATTGATGCATGAAAGCAGCAAAAACAGGTGCATTGCAGTAGGGTTATTGTCATATTGTCATTTCTCCAAAATAACATCAGAATTTTCCAGTCCTACCTAGAAAAGACTGTGGTGTCATGATCTCTGCAGTCCTGTGAGAAATGAGTCATTTACTACCAGAGATATTGTCTCATAAAATATTCAAATTACAACTCATCCACTCTGTGGCAGTGAAGCACCTTAAAAAACACAACAAACGGCTGGAATTGCCTTTTCAGGAGTGTCTGTATGAATCTTTAATTTGCTTTCATTCATTTCCCAGAAAGTTTTTATGTTTCCGAGCCTGAGAACTGTGAAATCAGTCTGTCTTAACACTGATAGCTCATCTTCGAAATGACTTACACCCAAATGCACAAAAACTTCCAATTATTTTGGAGCGTCGACGACTTATTGCACCAAACCCCAAATACATTGAGTTATTCAGTTGTGCAAACAGGCGTACATCCTGATTGAAAAAGTAATTTTAAAAAAGCAAATCAAAGCATTAATGGAGGCAAGATGTTTTTGCAAAGACATCTCAGGATAATGATGTAGTTTTGCTATGACACAGAGATGGTTTGCAATTTAGAGTAACAGGAAATTTCTTATGGTATGTTAAATATGACCTGATGTAATTTCACTTATTTACCTCAAGTCTGACTACGTGCTAGACAGAGAATACACATAATCCACTGATCTAAATAAAAATCCCCATAAGCACATGAAGAAATAAATGAATGGCACAACATGGCAGGTCACTGGTCTCGTCAGCATCATTAGAAACTGTAACAATACAATTTTACCACAAGGGAGCGCTGTGAGTCAGACTGATGAAGTTTCATAGAAAATGAGCTCCTCATGAGCTGCTCTGATCGAAGTGTGACAAAAACACATATCCATGGGCAAATTACTAATGAGAGTGTTTTTATTGATATGTTTTATTGTTATTTATGTAATAATTCTGAGATGCTCTGTTTGTTTTTAGCCAGAGGGTAAACTAAGAGTCAATAACAGTTTCTGAATAGGAGATAAAAGTACATTAAAAGAAGGATTAATTTGAATTGAAGCTGATTTTTTTAATTTTATATATTGTGGGTTTAACTATTAAATAATTTTTATAGGAAATGTTGTACTTATCAAGCTGCTTTTTGCATTTTTTACCATGTAGAAGCAAAAGTCTAGTGAAAGAATTCTGATAATGCCTGCAAGAGTCGAGCATCAGAGAGGAGCCAAATCAGCACCTAAAGCAGAGAAGAAGCTGCTAGTGTTTTCAGTCCACCTGTCTGTCTGTCTGAAGCTGCTGGTGTGTCTGTTCACCTGTCTGTCTGTCTGTCTGATGCAGGAGGGCAGAGCTCCAGAGAGGAGACACTCTGCACTCAGCTGACACTCACACCTTCATGCATGTTGAATGCGTATGTACATGGGCTGAAGGTCGGGGGGGCAGGCGTTAGGGGTGCAGTTTCCCTCAGGCCAGGCAGAGCGTGTGTGTCTGTGTGAACAATACAAAAATGCACAACACAAAAGGTCACTCATAACTGTGAGCTTTAGGGGGCATTTTTATTTTTTTATAAAGCAATAATTGAAAGAGATTGCAGTTACTGGATTTCACAGAGGAGCCGGGTTGAGAAAACACTCCAATTTTCTAAAAGTCTGAAAACATCTTTAAATTTGATGAGAGCTGCTTCACATCAGGACACAAAGGCAGAAAACAACACCAAAACTTTCTCTGTAAGCCCTCATGAAAGGATTCTTCATTCATAATTAAAACGTGTCTGAAAACTCCTGCAATCCTGAATCAAAGTGTGGAATCAAATCGCAGCTCCTTTATCTACTTAATTACTCTCTTACCATTCTGCATTTTAGAAAATCTGTTTATTCACAATTAATTTAATTCAAACAACTGGAGCTATAATGAATATTGCTACTTATCCTGTGATTTAAATGTGTGTATCAATAAAGAGATGATAGTAACTTTAACTGACAAGAATTCCTGATGCCAACTTGCAAAGGTAACAACATTTACGCGACCATCAGACTCCTCACATACATCCCACGTAAACAGTCCCTGGAGTTTAAAGAGTGACAAAGTCTGCATAAAGAGGAGACGGTGGTGGATGATCAGGTCCAACACATGTAGGAGACCGCTGTTTTAGTCCTGCGCGAAATCAAAAGTCGATGCAAGATGCCATTTTTCAGTTTTCCGTCATGGTTTGGTTATGAGTGGGAACCCAGTGGGTTTCACTGCCATGCAGACTGATTTCCACATAAACACACACTCAGGCACACTTCTGCACAACCCAGCAGGAAGCTGCCATAGTGCCAGATTTTCTGAGCAGTAAGCCGAAGTGCACGCTTCATCCTGTCCGCTGAGGAGGAACTCTGCTGTGCGTGTTAGAGTGTGTGTGTGTGTGTGTGGAGCTCACCGTGCCCTCCATGTCAAACAGACGCAGACCTGCAGCTTATGAGCAAAAATAGAGAGACATTGATGTATCCTGACTGGTTACTATGTTTTTACCGAGTCCTGACTTTGTTATCTTGACTTGTTATTGGCTGGAAGCTGCACACCCACTACCCAAAGACTGACACCCAAAAACTTCCCTGACACAACAAAGCAAGAGATATTATGCCTTTAAGGTTGAGCTCATTTTTGCTATTTCATGCTTTGTTGAATAGTTGAATCCACAGCAATGCATCCTACTCTATAAGACCAGGTATGTGTGGTGTCCTGTGAGAACAAAATATTTCTTAAAAGTCAACTATTCAGGAGCTCAGAAAAATAGCCCTGTTTTCTGTTTTGTCACAATGCATTCCCCTTCCAATCCAAGCAAGTTTTCACATTCATTCACCTTTAGAAGAAGGAACATTTTTTCGACCCATAAAGAAGCATTTCATCCCTCATTTTACAAGTAACTGAAGCTGTCAGGGGAAAAAAAGTGCAGTAAAAGCAGAACTTTTGCCTGACATGTAGTGGAGTACAAGCAAAGCTGCATTAAATGTAGATACTCAAGTACAAGTACCATAAACTGGTACTATGTAAATCATTCACTGAATGTATTTAGTTACATTTCAATTCTAAACAGTAGTATGAGTATTTTGTTGAGGGTATCTGGTTTTCTCCTTCACTTACATTTACACAACCTATAGAATTATCCAGTCATATACAGAACATGCACATGAACACCAGAGAGAGAAAGAGAGAGATAGAGCGTAACTGTGTTAGACAGGCATTTACTCAAGGAGAAGGGCAAGCTGCTGGGTGGTCCTGCTTAATGAGGGAAGCTTTTGGTGCAACATAGTTGGTGTGATTAATTGAGGGCGACATATGTGGAATTTTCGTGACCTTTCGCAGGGTTTTATAAGGAGCTCATATGTATTTTGTTTTTCATAACCATTTGAAAAACACTTTTGCTCCTGCATGTACTGGCGTCTGCACAGCTTGCCGGCCCTTTATTGTGATTTCACTGTAATCCCAGAACTTAATCAGGCAAGTACTGGGAATCAAGCATCACTTGCACCAAAAAACTGTTTTCAATAACCATTGAATAACCTGAAACCCCCTGAGGATCAATAAACTCAGTCCAACCCAAACCAAGAGAAAATCATTTTAAACATCCCTGAGCTGAGAAAATTCAGCAGGGGCGCATTAATGGAAGTGAAAATGCCACAACATGGTACACAACAGCTGGACTGAAACTGTTAAAGCTTAATAACAATAAATGACTATGAAATCCTCAGACAGCTCAGTGCAGCATTAGACCAGACCAATATGCCTTCTGGGAACAATGGCCAATTAGCGGGAGGATAATTGCATGGTGAAACTGTTATTGTTACAAAAAGTTACAGCAGATTTTGGAATGTGCATAGGGCTCTGAGTTGCATAGAATGACTAAGGAAATTTTACTGTCAGCGGAAGCTTAATGATGTGCTTCAACAAGAGTTTTGCCGCCTCAGCAGTGGGCTCTCTCCTGCTTTAACATGTGAACAGGGAGCGCTGTGGCCACAAGTGGCTAGCCTAGTATTTACTAAAATTAGTCAACATGAGTTAGTAGTACCCATGAAAGTTGAGTGAAAAGTTTTTTGTCACCTGCACAGGAAAGATTTGCACAGCTTTACCATTCAATGAAATTCTTACTTTGGATTTATTCAACATGCACAAAATTAAGATTTAAAAACAATACTATGTGATAATGCCACTATCTGCTATTTAATATTACTACCTTGCAGACATTCTGAGGTGACCAGAAACCAATCGCAGTGCACAGTTTTAACAGTAGTAAAATGTAAACTATGCATATACAAATGAAAATTACAGCATCAGTTAATAAATTTTGTTTGTGTGTGTGTGCATGTGTGTGTCTTAACCAGAGTTCAACCAATCAAAGTGACGGTGAGGGTCGGTGGGTGTGTGAGAGAGTCCTTGACGAGTCTGATGGCCTGTGAATGGAAGCTGTTTGTCAGTCTGGTTGTCCTGGACTTCACACTCCTGAAGCATCTGCCTGATGGCGGCACTGTGAAGAGGCACAGTGTTGTGAGTGTGTTCTGTCCCTGGTGATTTTCAGTGCCTTTAGGATGACCCTGGTATGATAAATCTCCTAGAGTGAGATGTACTAAACAATTTTGATCGAAAGCTGGAGAGCCTTCCTGTCCTGCATGAGCAGTGCCGTTTCTATACCTGACTGTGATGGACCTGGTCAGGACATTTGATTGTATACCTGTAAACCTGGCTGGCATGTTAGATTTTCATCTCCACAGAAAGTACAGTTGCTGCTTGGATTTCTTAATCATGTTTTGTACGAATGTAATGTGGAAAGTGTAACGTGTGTGTTGTGAGACCAGGAAAGATCCTTGCTGATATCAATGCCAAGTAATTTAAAGGGGACATATTATGCTTTTCTGTCTCTTTCAACCTATAAATGATGACACAAAGTCGGATTGCTGTTTTAAATGATGCCAAAGTATGAAATAAGTATGAAATAATGAGGTATGGGTATCTAGCAATAATCCCTCTGGATTGTTTCTGATGGGTCTGAACACTCCGTTTTCATCAATTTTTTTAAATCTCAGACCACTGGCGTGTCATGGTGTGCTGGGCTTCTCTATAGGTTCATCTGGAGGGTGTGTTTGAACTGGCCAATCAGAGCAGAGTAAACCTTTAGAGGCAGGGCAGGAGCTAAAACACAGATTTTTAGACAGGTGTAAAAATCCTGGAAAAATCAAGGCTGCTGCAGTCGGTTGTATGAGTTTTTTGAGCATCAAAGCATGTAAACCTGCACTAGTAGTAACCAAGAATAAAATATCACCCCAAAAAATGAGCATAATATGGCCGCTTAACATTTTTCACCCTCTTCACCTTTTCTCACCTTAGTTAAGTGATGCGTGCAACTCCTTCCTCAGTGATGATTTCCTTCGTATTATCTGCATTTAGGGAGAGATTATTGTTACAACACAATTCATCAGATCTGCTGCCTCTCTTCTGTGTGCACCTTGACCCCTGAAGTGATCAATCCGCAAGTTTGATGATCCTGGTTGTGCAGGAAGAGAGTTTACAGCACCCAGCGCACGCAAACTTCTGCCTGATGTACGATTCAGTTCTGGTTCACTGGATCTGTCTGACCTATCTTCTGAACTTCTTTTTACGCTTCTCAGAAATAATTTTTTAAAGTGACAGATCATAACAGTGCTTTGATGCCCTAATATGTACCTGCAAAATGTAAATGTTGGTAGGTGTTCGATTGGCCGTTTAGTTGCTTATGAATTCAGTTTTTTATTTGTGAGAAGATTTGAGTATTTTCCTTTCAAAAGTCGCAAAGCCTCCCTTTCATGCCAGACCACTTCGAGTTTCTATGTGATAAAGGTGTCAAAATGTCTTCAGAAAAGATTTTTCATCAAGTCTTTATGTCATCACATAAATAAATATCAATGAGCTGTGCGATGTGCAGTCCAATCAGCACATTCCCTCCCACTTTACGCTAGTTTGATTTCCAGCAAATGTCAGGATGATTGAAGTCCTCGATTGGCCCTCAATGCTGCGTGTGCTTTGGCTTCAGCATTCACTGCAGTTCACTGTGATTTAAGAGATTTTAGAAATGAAAAACTGTCGATCATAAAAGATTTGTCTGTTGGGCCAAATAATAGAGGGCTCAAACAGGAATCAGCAGCGGTGACTGTGGTGTGCGTTCCTCTCGAGCAGCTGTCTTTGATCTTTTCTTCAGATCAAGTGTTGGCTGACTGAACCGTGGAAGTGAACATAGCTCCACCTTTGCCTTTTTAGTCAGTCCCTTCACCTCCTCTTTGCCGCCTTCTCTCTTCCTTCTCTGTTATAAACAAATTCTTGGATAAACCAAAAGTCCGTAGGGAAGGATACATAACTAGAAACACTTGGCAGCTGGTGAGGGCTCATGAGCCAGGAGACTGTGTAGGCTGTATTGATGATACACTGCACTCTGCCATAAGAGTCATTGGCTCTGCTGACAAACACGTCCCTTTGTGATTTGTACTCTGGCAAGGCTGAACAAAGGTTGGAAAGAAAAAGAAAAGGACTAAATAATGATCTCTCAAGCATGCTTTTTCGGCAGCGTGTGCTTTCTGATCATTCGGAAAACAGCATTAAATGCTGATTCATTGTGATTTGTGTGTGAAGTGGTGTGCCGCACCAGCAATCTTTCTCAGTGTGTCGTCCCAATGCTAAATTACAGACCTGCGCGACAGACGTCTGATGATGCCAATTTGATTGCGAGAAACACTCAGCGGAGCAACAACACACTAATCACAGTGTGGAGCCGCTTTTAAAATACTCGCTGACCTTTGACTTGCCAACATCAGCGTGACTGGACAGAATGGAGCTCAGAGAAAGCTTTCAGGCAATTTATAAAAAAAGACTTATAGGGTTTATTGTTGGACTGTCTGTGAGCGACAGAGCTGAGGAGCACATGCCCTTCTTCACCTGCAGTTCTTGTTTTCATATGAACATTTTATTCTGCTAAAGAATCTTAACTCTGCAATGGAAAAGACCTTGCTGTATATCTGGCCTGCTTGTACAAGGCATAGATCAATAGTGCTGGTATAAGAGTGCACTCACACTAGGCAATCTGTACTGTGCTTAAATAAGTTTGACCCCAAAAGTCCAGTTTGTCTGACTAGTGTGAGTGCTCCACGGCACGATTTGTCGGCCCGGGCACGGTTGGAAGAGGTGGACCTCAGCACGGTACAAATGCACGGGGACAGAGCGCCAACATTGCTGTGACTGTTTGTGGATGATTCACCTGAAATTCAGGCGGACAAGAGCATACGTAGTCTGGATAAAGAGCAGTGGAAAAAATTTCGACTGTCATTTAGGTCACGGATACCAGAGAAATATTGAACAATGTCATTGTACAATGAAAAAATGCGGGTAAAAATACAGGTCGCACTCCATATATCAGGAAGCTAAAGTGTGCTTAAGCGTGGTTAGACTGGAGCAATGTGCGTGCAGGCCAGTGGGGGAGAGTAGATGGGGGACATTTGTGCTTCAGCACGGTATGGAACAACAGGGTCAGTGGGAATGTGCCCTAAGATTACTTTCGAGAGCCAGTGATAACCTGTATGCAGTGACAGCACTTTTGCATTTTACTTACCACTTACCGGCACTTAAAGTAGCCGGTACAGTTGTTTGATGTCCTCAGTTTTTCAATCATCACACTTCCTTTACCTTATGTCTGTATGTTTGACTTCACAACCAACAAATACAAAGCAAATTCTTGTTTCTTACTTTGTGCTTACCATATTGTGGTAATGATAGATCAGATGTTTTGAGTGGCAGTGAATTTTCACAAACACCAGATTGTGAGCAGCCCCTCCTCTTTCACTCAGTGCTTGTTGTGCATTCCACAGAGGAACAGAGCTGTCCGCCACCTAGCAGCTTTGGATGCAGGTTAAGATAAAAAATTAGCAAAACAAAGCAGTTTGCCTAAAGCCCCACCAAGGAACTCTGATTTTGTGTTGACTGTAGCGGCGTGTGTGGACGTGTGTGGTACTGCTTACTGTCATAACTTGTCGAGCGCGAGCATTTGTTTTGGAAGAGAGTAGAAAAAAACAAAAAACACGCCACTTACTTGGACAAAACCAGTTTGGCCATAAAATATTAAAATCATCTAAAGAAAAATATCCCCCTGCTCTCGACCATAGATAGTGAAAAAGAGAACAGCGAAATGATTGTGCTCATAAACAAAAAATTTTCTCTTTTGGTCTGTGTGCCAAAAAATGTTTCGTAGCGTTTTCACTGACTGAGCAAACAGGGCAAAGGCTGTAAAAGACAGAATAACAATCTCCAATCTCTTCACTGATGGTCTCAATTGCCAAAGGATGAGATGTGAGGCATCAGTATTAAATTTAGACTGCTTCATAACCGGTTACAAGTTTCTTGTAGGGACCCTAAGTTTGTCACAGAGAGACACAGGAAGGTTTATGCAAGCCTCTGTTGCTTGCTTGCCTCAATTTAACTCCTTGAAAGACAATAATACAGCTCACCTGCACACACTTATCCATTGCTGTGAGAGATGCAGCACATGAAGTGTTTGCACAGCAGCTGTAAAGGGAGGTCACAGTGAATATCACTTGTTCAGGCGCTCAGTGCTGCCCCAGCAACACATTTCCCAAAGTTAATTCTCTCTCGGTTGTTGATTCTCAAATTGTTTGACTCTGCAGCCACAAAATGACAAGTTTTGGACATACATTACTTCCTTTTACAAGGATATCTGACTATAATGAGATACTTTCAATGTGAGTTATAATATTATCCTAGTATTTTAAACCCAGACAGATAAAGATGGACACAAAAGAGCAAAAATGAATCTTAAAAAATGTGTTCTCTGGGAGTAATAGAGGATGCAAGGTTGCACATTGTTGTAATGACACACTGAAAATCAAATGAAGTTTGTTTCCTATAGATGACTGAATGCTTCACTAAATTAAGTATTGATCCCCTCTGAGCTGGGAGCTCTGCACAACAAATGTGCACATGTGAAGGAAGGTGGAGAAGAAGCAGAAGAGGAGGAGGAAGAGGAGGGTGTGACTGTCCCTTGTGTTTAGGCTTGCTTTCTTTTCCATTTCCCTTTATTTAGCCTGATGCTTCTTGGTTGTCCACTACATCACTTCCACGATGCAAACTGAGCTAAAGATGGGGAGGTCAGCTTTCTGGTAACAGCTAGATGGGAATTTCCTTTCCACTGCAATTTTACTTGGATAACATGAACAAAACATCGATGTTCCTGTCACTTGAGAAGCCGTGTGGGTAATGCCGTAAATCTGCCCTAGCAACCAATTGCGGCTTATTTTAATTCTGTATTTATCTCATGTGCCAAACAGAAAAAATGAATAAATCGGGACCTCAAGGTGAAAACACTGAATGGATGTTCCTATAAATCTATGACCTGCCTTTAGAGTGAATGCACACATATGCACATAAAAAATGGTCATGCAGCTCAGTTGCGGAAGCTTCTCATTCAAGGTCATCATCTTGTGCAAGTGCCGGCTCCTGTGTTCATTTGATTAAAGTAACAACCAATGAGAGTCAGAGAGGAGAATAGATCCCTCTGATAAATGGACAACGGTGTGTGCAAAACATTCACCACATTCCCTAATTACAGTATTCACTTGCATTCCTCCCACACAGTAAAGCATGACATAGAGACAGAATGTCCAGAGAAAATGTATGGCGATCTCACAGGGTTTGTACAACAGTGTAAAGACGGCCGTGTCTTCATCGCACCTTCCCAAGACACTTCATTCTTTACTCACAGACCTGAAGAGAAATACACCTCGACTCCTCTGCCTCACATTGTGGTGCTGAATAAGTAAAAAGGGCATTATTGTGAGGCATGAATTACTCCGTCCACCCCTCTAACATGTCCCTACAGGTCCTCATTATAACTAATCCTGTCAGTGGCTGTCTGTGGAAGACAATCCTACTTGTGCTTGGTTTAATTGCACTGAGGCCTCCTCTGTGTCTTTCAGCCAAACGACATCAATAGCTGTAAAATAAATGCGGGTCGACATGGGAAAGTCGATGGTTGAGAGCAACATGACGAGAATACGTGCTTTTGAATGCATACGTGGATTAAACTTCTTTATATTGCCTTTAATTTTCGTCCTAAACTACATAAATAACATTACAGACACTTAAAAATTCAGTGTGAAGGATTTAGGGGGATCTCTTTGAAGAATATGTCAGAAATAAAACATAATGTTGATAAGTATGTTTTCATTTGTGTATTATCACCTGATAATGAAAATGTTTGTGTCTACCTTAAAATTAGTCTTTTACATCTATAAAGGGATCGGGCCTTCTTGTCTGCAATGTTACATGAACAAGATGTTTGATGAAAGGACAAACCAAACACTGGCTTTTTTGGGTTTTATTTTTTTTTACAAGTTTGTGGCTCTTTTTGATGCTTGGAAAGGAAAGGGTGAGCAGAGAAATATTCAGTTGCATGCAATTTGCAACTTCGCCGCTAGATGTCGCTAAATCCTACACACTGGACTTTTCAGATAAATACCAGACCAGCTTTAAAAAACCTGGCAAGTGTTTTGACAGCAGTTTTTGCAGAGATATCCAGTTCATTTAAAGTATGTGAATAGGATGTACTGTGCAGTGGATAGCATACTTGCCTTATGTATCCTATCCACTGTACAGTAGAGTACATTTGAACCTGCAGAAGACAGCAACCTGGAATTACATTCTTGGTCACCTTGTATGCTGCATCAAAAAATGATACATCCAAACAGAACAGTCTGCCATTCAGATACAGAACGACAACAAAAAAATTAGTCAGTGACATATTTGCACAGACACACATTTATTCTTTGAATGGAAAGTGAGAGCAGTGATTGAGGAATCACTAAAATCATAGATGCTGAAGCTAACACTGTGGGACTATGAGCCCTTAAAGGGGTCAAATTATATTTTTCTGTCTCTTTCAGTCTCTAAATGATGTTACAAAGTCAGATTGTTTTTTTAAATTATGGCCAAGTGTGAAATAATAAGGTAAGGGTATGTAGCAGTAATCCCCGTGGACTGTTTCTGATGACTCTGAATGCTCCACTCTCATCATTTTTTTAAAATCTCAGACGACTAGTGTGTCACAGTGTCCTGGGCTTCTCTGTAAGTCTGGAAGGTGTATGTTTGAACTGGCCAATCAGAGCAGAGTAAGCCTTTCAAGGTGGGGCAGGAGCTAAAACAGAGCATCTCAGACGGAGGCAAAAATCCTGGAAAAAACAGGACTGCTGCAGTCAGCAGTATGAGAAAACAGATGAGTTTCTAAGCATCAAAGCATGTAAATCTGCTCTAGCAGTAACCGAGAATAAAAAATAAACCCCAAAAAATGAGCAAATTATGGCCTCTTTAAAGTGTTCTCTACAATAGTTATACTCAAGGTCATTAGAATTTGTTACATGTGTCCCATGTTTTATTGGCATGCACACACAGACATGCACTGACAAACACATTAGTAATTTATTAAGGACCATTCCTTTCTATGAGTGATCTGACGACTGAAATTGAAGTTTAAAAGTTGATAAGCAGTGCATTCTGGGTAATCACTAAGACTACTGTATGTGCACATAGAGCTGCTACTATTAGACATTATTTTTCATTGGTTTCATTGACACAAGGCATAGATTTAGTCGAGTCAAATGAATATTTTTGCTTCATGACACAATGTCAGCAAATTAGTTTTTAGTCAGAGTCATTTCACTCACCATAATTGGCTGGGTTTGTTTTAATCAGCACGGCTTGTGTTGACAGACCTCAAGATTCCTCATGTGGATGGACAGGAAGATCCAAACATGCTGTTTCAGTCTCAAGCACCCTTTCCACCCAATTTACTAAGGAGAATTAATTATGGAAAAAATTAGAGGAAAAGAAGCCTCTGCAGGTTTTTTCCCCTCTCACCCCTTTTTCTGGGCGACACTCGCATCGCTGCTCACACAGCCGAGAGGAAAAGAAGTGCAGCTTCCACCTCATTTAATGATCGCTTTAGTTACACAATCCCACCTCTGACCCCTCTTCATTCAAAGTGCCGCGCTTTTTTTGTTGATGATGTATAACCTCAAATCACAACAGCTAATAGAAGTCATATATCTTCATTCTTTCCACGCTGGATTTTTTTCATGTTGACAGCAGAAAAGATAGA
>JAQLOL010000004.1:6036581-6047170 GCA_029783665.1 Naso thynnoides
CACTTCCCTGCACTTTAAACACATTTGTGTTATGACATTTTATAAGATTGAATACCAAACATTAGATATTGCACAAAACAAATGATACCTAAAATTCCTATTCTGTTAAAATAACAGTCTGACAGTACTTTCTCCAAAAGTTGAGATAAGAACATCCTTCAAATGCTTATTCATAGCAGGATGAATATTTACTATTTCTCTGCTGAGAAACAGATTACCAGCGCCTGAAAGTTTACTGCCTCTGATTCCTGCTCTCATATTGTCTAGAGAAAGTCCAGTATTTGCCTTTGTGAGTGGTCCATCACCTCTACTAGCCAGGGCAGAGCTGATGCAACAGCCGTGTAAAATCCAGTTGGACTGGCAGGCTGCTGCTCTCCAAGCTTCTGTAAAACCTTCTTTCTCCTTTCTCGTTATTAATGACTTGCTGGTGAGGGACTTCATGTGACCCCTCATGGTTATAGCCAATCATCAGCCATCAAAGTGGGCCACTAGTGACACTACAACAGGTTTGTTGATGTCTGAAGATGGGGCTTTGGTGACATCATTGGTGTCCTCTAAGGATGGGCCCAGCTGGGGCAAGGTGGTGGCCGGTTGACCCAGGGAGGCTACCATAAATAGGAAGTCATTCGTGCGACGGTGACCAGTGACTCCTACACCTCTTATGGCCTTGGTGGCAACTTTGGAGGAGCTCTTTAAGCTGGAGCCTCGGCGGGGCGCTTCACAACACAGCAGGGCTTGGAAACATCTGTAAAACTGGGGCAGCATACAACACAAACGTGATCAAAGTTTCACTATAATGCAGTATTACACAAAAGACAACGCAGGATGAAATTGTAAAGACTTTCCAAGAAGAGAATTGCTTTAATATGTTCCACTGATACACTGAATGTAAACATTACATTGCTAACAATTTTAACATTGTATTGCCCACACACATCAACCTGATTTAAGCTGCTGCTTTTGCCTATGAGAAGTTAATTTGCCTCACAATTTGCACATTTCTCTCTCCCTCTCTCTTTCGCTCTCTCCCTCCAGTCAACCTTGAGGCAAATTGCAGATTATTATGTCTGATCAGACCCCTGTTCTCTGTTGCTATCCTACCCAAAGTAATACTTTGTCATCAGAGTTACTGTGTCACCTACCTTTTCGCGTGGAACAATACACCAAGGGACAGATTTTTTTTAAAGTTCCTAAAGTAGCCCAAATTAAACATTCAGCTGATTACATCGTCAATTTCGAGTGTGGATTGTTGCTGAATTTTTAATTGGGGAAAAAAAAAGGATTTTTCTAATGTGTGTTTTTTAAGAGTGGCAAGAGAAAAACACATGAGAATTTTACTCAATCTGGCTTTTTCTCCTGGGTGAACAAACCGCCCAAGATTTTCATTATACGCTCAGTAATTTTCACAGTGCAAGTTAATGTGATGAATGAATCTCGTGTGAGGCAAGTTCCAAATGTGAGATTTTGGAGTACAAACTGCAACCCATAGCAATATCAATTAAACTTGCTGTTGAAAAATTAGGGCAGAAAAGAAAATGTTTCACTTGGCTCATCAACTGCTTATTTAAGTGTAGCAATAAGTGTTATTAATTAATTTGTATTTATCCAGTATTTTAAATGTCACCCAATGACAATTCAATGTGTATTGTGAGGGGAAACAGTTCACATAGCATTAACAAGGTGTGTTTTATCAGAGCAGAAAGTGGACTGCATGCTAAGTGGCAGAAGGAGAAAAACACCACTCACAAAGTTGTGCAGCTTTCAGCAAATTGAGAGAAAAGAGTAAAAAGGAATTCCATGGCTTTGGAGAAAAACAAAACATAGATCATCAGGCTGCACTCACTGGTATAATGCTGTATCTACTTTGTCTCATCAAACTCACTGAAGAGAATTTTGTCTCATAAATATATTTAAAAAAAACAAAACAAAACTTGGAAAGCTAGTCAGTCACCTTAAATGATGTGGATTAAAAAGATTTTTTTTTCTTCTTTTACCTTAATTCAACCAGAGAAGTCTTGCAGAGAGCAGTCTTTGTTTTTTCAGGTTCATAGTTAACAGTTTCACACCTTGAAGCTGCTCAATATAACCACAGCACGCATCCTCTGCTCCTGTGACACATCACTGGAGCAGTTTACGGTTAAGGGTCTTGCTCAATGTGGAGAGAAGACATGGCAGCTGCTGTTTTTTTCCTCTACCACTCAGTTTTATGTGATGTGGTCCAGGGAAAAAAAAATCAAACCACCACCAACACCACCAACAACAACAACAACACATAAAGAAAATCTGCATTCATCCACTCACAAGGCTGTTTCTCTCCCCTGAAAGTCACCACTATTGTGCTGAATCATCTGATTTATACTAGAACCCTGATTTATAGATTGTGTGGAAAACTATACCTTTGTTGTCTGCAATGTTCAGATAAGTTGACAAGTGGTTTTTGTTGGCTTAGTCTGCATAGGGCCATCAAATCCATCGACAGTCAGTATCTATGATGCTATTGTAGATGTATGGAGACTTTGTTTTACCAATAGCTTTAAACAATCTTTATTTTTCTAACAATTAATGAGCATGGTGCAACATTTCACCAAAAGTTAGTGTTTGATGTAGTTCACCATAGCTCTGCGAGAAACTGTCGCATAGATTAATAATAACAGGCTGCATATTGAAAGTGAGGCATTCCTGGCCAATGCAATGGGTGCTCTCATGCGCCGTAATGACTGTGCAGCAGTTAACTTGGGAAATGGCAAAAGCAGCAGCTGTTGTCTCCTTATTTCTTCATGCTGCTATGAGGCAGCTCTGGCTAAATATAATAATCATTTGGAGATGACCAGTGATGGACGGAGATATCCCTCTCCGTCTGTATCACCTAAGAGGCCTCAATCTAGTGAAATAGAAAAGAAAAATAGGGTTCCTGTACCTTATCAGCCAGTTAAAGTGGGTCACTAGGTGGCAGCTGCATTTTAGTCATTGGCTTGATAAGATGGGCAGATTTAGGGCTGAGAACTGTACTACAAACCAAGAAGAGGGGTTAATCCCCTTCAATTTGATGTTCCCTGTATCCAGGCCAGTCAGAAACACATATACAGGCCCCCCACTGAACAAACTTTGACTGTATCTGTACATCAACTCTGAACTGGCCCAACAAAATTTTCACTGTCGTCTCAGGCACTTGCTTTCTAGTCATTAATGAATATTAGGACACAAAAATTGGCCATCATTAACTTCTTTTACTTTCTTCCTTTATGTTTGCTAGGTACCTTGTCTCAGTCAGCCACTGATGGTATGAGACTACAGTGACTATTGGGTTGTAATCAATAGAAAGGAGCTTTCAGGGCATGTGTGCTCAGTCCATCCTGCAAAATACATGAGCAACCTGCATGGTGTGGGGTTTAAAGCCATTGATCTGCTCTTCAAAGTTACTGTGTTCTTACCACAAACTATTATGTCTTGTCACATTCTTATAACTTGTATGCATTAGCAATATCCTCCTCTCATGCGCTTCTCAGATAAATTTTGTCAGGCACAGTTATCGCTTGATGGAATGTTACTTAAAAAGGTGGAAGCCAAAGGCAATCAGCACTTTTCCCCTCAATGTTCTTCTCTGGAAGTTCCTCCCATTTCTGTTAGTGCCCTCTTATGAGAATCATTCAAGTGTGTTGACTGGACTGCTCATAAGCTGCGGCCTCTCAGTTCTGCCCATCTACCTACTCTGAAAGTACATCTGACGCAAGTGTTGAGACTGGAACTTGCCTCTATTCATAGACCAACAATCAGAATTAGCTTTTTTATCATCCATGACCCTGACTTTCCCCCAATTGAGTATTTTTAATGCAGCACCTAAAGCTGGGGTAGGCAACATTCGAAAATCAAGCTAGCTGTAGCATGAGACTCCTTAGGAAGCATCTTTGCTGCAGTTGCATTTCATTTGTTGTTGCTCTCTCGTAAATCCAGTTTGCACCAAAGATTTACAACAAGATGAAACAGTTGCAGGGAGAGTTGCCGCGGTGTTAACTGGTCTGTCTCAGCTCGACTCGAGCCAGCTGTATAGCATAAGGCATGTCACTTGTTTCAACAGCCAGTCAGCTCTTGGCGCCATCACCTGTTACTAAGATGTGCAGCGTACAGCAGCCAATAGGAATGTGTTCTCTGAAGTGACCATGATTGGCAGAAAATACCCTGTCATGGTCTGAGTAGGTGTAGAAGTGTAGTCTTCTTTCAGATCACCTGAATTACAATATGCTGAAATGTTATTATGGAATTTTATCGTGATGACACCAAAAATAAATTGCCTAACTTACCCACCCTTATCTATACCTTACAGTAGTTGCAATCCATTAATAGTGCAGAAAGCAAGAATTACAAAAACAAAGTTGTTATTGAACATGATTTTGTGTAAAGTGCAGTATTAACATTCCTGTGTGGTGGAAAAAGGTTGGTTACAAGCTTCTGTCATGCTCTCAGAGCTAGGTTACTCAGGAAGACAAGAAATTCCTGAAAATGGCCATGACTTCTTTCTAATCAGATACGAAGCCCTCTATAAGAATGAAAACACAGCAGTCACCTGTTGGACCCAAGAACAGAACAAGCATCAATTATTTCATTGCATTTATACGCATCCCCAGTGTCAACATGCATCTCAAAGCTATTTCTGTATTCTAAGGTTCAAAATTGTGCAAGAACATTTAACATGAGTAACTTCATTAAAGACATTTCTTCAAACCGATAACATTGTTCAGTGATTTCACATAAAATGTTACAGGACCACACCTCAACAAATGCTGTGTTATAACTAGTGGCAAAAATCCGAACATATCAAAATATTTTATGGAAAGAAAGGACGGGCTGTCTCCAAAGGAAAGAGGAAAGGCAATGCAATGTATACACCATCTGTCAGCATATAATAAATAGTGAATCGACCCCTGGATACATTTTTCAATCTAAGGAACTGATCTGGGAGTCTCAGGATTATGATTTCATGCAGATCTTCCTCTTTTACACCATCCTCTTCACATAACAGAGCTCCTGTGTTGCCCAGCTCAAAGTACGGGTACCCTCTGATGGACAGATAGGAAAACTCTGAATAATTGAGGACCCCAGCTGCAGGTTGAGAGCCTAACAATGCATTCAGAGTAGTGATTTTCAACCAGATCCAAGACATACACACAACAAAAGCATGCATTGGACCAAAATTTAGACCATTTCCAAGGTTCTTCCTTAACATCTGTTAATGTGGCTTTTGAAGATGCCCCTCTTAAGTAAACGTAGTATACTTAGTATACTTTAAGTTTCATGTATACTTATAGTCTACTACATTTTCTTATGAGTGCAATGTATGATGAAACTTTACAGCTTCTGGTTAGAGTAGAGATGCAACAAAAATCAACTATCAACAGTATTGTTATTTTGTATGTAGAGACAGAGAAAGTCAAGTAGATGGTTGATGGACTCATCCATTATTTAAAACGTAAAATTCAATAAATAACTAACAGGGAGATACCAGGCAGACATTGTAACAAGAAGGGATGTTTTGTTAATGTGGCCTTGTGCAGGTACTGAAAAGCAGTATCAACATCCTTTTGTTGAAGAATCAGAGTATTCCACGTTTTTTATTTCTTTTTTATTTTATTCATGCAAAGATCAATACCTGGATGTATTTACAACAAGTATTGCCTGTGGCACTGGTTACATCTTATTCATCTCCACCATAGAGATCCATTTTGCCCTGTCACACTGTTTCAGCTGAAAATAGTCCCAAAAATTACATTAATTACTAGAGATGACCCCTAATAGTTGAGTTTTTCGACAATTTGACTTAATGAACCTGATTTGACTAGCAGTCTCGCAGTCAGATATTAGCAAAATGCACATTTATTGTTGTTAAAAGGTCATCAAAATGCAGACTATTAAAATAATGAGTAAAAAAGGATGGAACCTGAGATTGCATGAAACTTTTGCAGTGTCCATCTTTTTGATGGACAGGGTCATCAAAATTCCATCACGTTATTAATTTTTTTTTAAGTCTGCCAAATATAGTGAGTTGGAGTCTTGCCAATTTTTTCCCTCTGCTAAACAGACAGTTGGCAGTCATATTGCCATGATCATAGCAACATTCACTATCATTTCATTACAGACATGAAAAAAAAAAACAAAAAAAAAAACCTGGCCAAGTGAGGAGGGCTCGCTGTATATTCTTTTTTAAATTATTATCAATTGATAATAAAAGAGCACACCCTTTCTGTTGAAACTCTAAATTAATGAAAAATTACATTAAATATTTTAGTATTGATGATATATGTTGTTTGACCTGAGAGAGAGAGAGAGAGAGAGAGAGAGAGAGAGAGAGAGAAATGCCTCAGGACATAACCAGAAAATATTCTCCCGGTGCATCTCTTCACCACACATAAGTCCTTTTTGTCAGTCTATCTGTGACCTATAGGTCATCTAAGAGTGAAGCTAGTGAGGAAATGTAAAGAAACGAGACAGTCACCACCTCACTGTTGTGCTGATGCACGCTCTCTGCTCCCATCAGCTGTCCAAACAACACACTGAAGAGTGTTAGGGAGATGGAAGAGAAAGGGATGGATGCAACAGACAAATGTTAGTGGATGAAGTTAGTTAAGACACAGAGGCATTCAGGCTGAGGTCAAGAGAAAGGTGAAGGCAATGACAGGTAAATAGATAAAGCATGACAGGAAGATGGGAGTATTTTGAAGAGAGAGAGTTGGAGAGGAGTCAGGGCGGGTCATCTCTGACTGCTCACATCAGGTCTGGGTGATGTTTTCTATGATCTGGGCAGATGCTGTATGGATAGAGGACGTCAACAAGATGGCCAAATGTCAGCCATCAACTCAGACAATAAGGCCTTTATCTATTTTTAAAGCACAGAACGTCTGCATAGATCCAGTACTTTTCAGTTTCTACGTGACTGTACACAAGGAGATTTTCATTATCAGTTCACACACATTTCGCAGGAGGAGACATCAGCTTTATTTGTTGTATAAAAGTCTATCGTAATACAAAAATATACATAGATCACTCAATTTTTCTGATTTAATCAGTGTGTAAATCCACTGCAGAGCTAGAAGAAAAAAAATCCTACTCTTTTAATTGAGGTCTTTGCTGACATTAATATCCAAAACATTGCAGTGTTGTCACCACAGGCTGAGAGGAGTTCAATTTGAGACAGTCAATCACTTGAAAACATTGCTCGTTCTGCAGTCTAAAATATCTAAATTAAGTGAGTCAAAGGCAGGAAGCATTTCATTTGTAGTGATACATAAAAACGTAATATAAAAGTGAAAACATCCAAGTGCTGTAGCCCATAAAAATGAGTGCCACACAGGCAAATGTGAGCAGAATGACAATCACAGAATGTGCCAGGAAATATCTCTTGGCATCCTCTGGCACATTCTTAAAACAGTGACAGGGCTGCAGTGTGTTTATGTTGTGAGTATCAGTCATTTCCTCACATTGCAATCAGAGGCTAAAACATTCAGGTCTTACAGTGAATATTTCCTGCAACATCTCATTTCTGTGATATGGGCCATTGAATTAATACGTCATATCAGATCCGTTCCTTGCCTTGGCAAATAAGTTTATCCAAGTTTGTGTTTAAAGTGGCCTGAGGAGTGAAATGATTCTGATATGGTTATGCTCCCTAGAAACCAGAGAAAAATCAAAACCTTGGTTCTTGACAGTGCTGTAATGCTTTAACAGTGTTGATGGTTATTGAAAGACCAGGTCAAGGCGGCTGCAATAGCTACAGACAGGACATTTAAAACAGAGACAAAATAGGACAAAAATCTCAAAAATAAGTATAAAAGTGGCAATTAGAGTTTAAATTCTATACACGCAAAACCCCACAGACACTCCAGATATTGTCAAATCAGTTTTTAATCTCCACGGGGAAGAATACTTGACAGCTATGACTCTGCTGTCGCATGTTCCAGTTTGAAGGAGTAATGTAGGAGCGTGCTTTATTAACAGATGATGACTATTGGAGACAGTGACAAAGCACTGGGAGCATTCGGCAGTGCTCTTTATGTGTCAAGCAAGTAAATAATTGAGTAGGCAGAAGTCCAAGGATGGATTTATAAATGAAGTGCAAAGATCTGTGTGTGGATAATAATGTCCACTAAAGAGTAGAATAGTGTGTGAGGGGTTTACAGCCAGTTGTAAATCTTGGATTTCTGTGGTTAGATGGTGTCCAACAGATGAGAGTGAGCTGAGGCTTTCATGTGCAAAACAGTCCCATAGTTCAGGAGACACGCAAGTTGCAGCAACAAGCTGTTTTTTAGTATTAAAGAAAAAAAACAGGATTTGCTTTAAAAAAGAAGCCCAAGTTTAAATTCAATTTCCTTTAAAGATAATTAGTATAAATTTAAAAGAAAGGCTTTCATCAATTCTGATGTGTAAATATTTGTGGGTGGTTACAATCACGTGCATGGTGCAGAAATGATGCAGGGAAGAACAGCTGGCGTTCTTGGTTATGTCTGCATTTAACACTGGTCTGAGGAGGAACAGGTGCAACTGAAGAGAGTAAAAGCAGACAGCAGATGGTCAAATAGTGGGGCAGCAGTTTTGCAGAACAATATGCAATGCTATCATCAGCATAAAGATCTGCAAATGCATTCATATTTTGAATCTACGTCACTTACATAAATAGTGAAAAGGTTGTGTCTTAACATTAAACATTGAGGTACACCTTTTGCGACATAAATAAAGCTGGAGGAAAGAGCGCTGAGCTGCACACAACGCCCAAACTTGGTGGTCCTGGTGTGACAGGCCTAGATTTGATTTAGAGGGGTGGGTAGATGACAGAAAGTGTGGCTACTGAAGGCATAAATGGCAGGGAGTGGGGGTGGAGATGATTTGCCATCAGATAATGTGCCAGACAGAGAGCTCAAGGCTATAAAATGTTGAAACAATTAAGCATCTCAGATCTATTTGACACAGAGAAAAATTCAGCAACAAAATTAGGAGGCAGCTCTGAAGAGCAAGAGTTGGCACAGTGATTTTAGGGTTTGCCAAAATCTTTTACAGCCATTTAGACTGTCTGTGGTCTGTGATAAATAATCATTGCTTTTGGCTTTTTTAATGGAAGCAGTGCAGCACTTAAGCAGATGACAGGAATATTGCCAGTTAGCCTCACAGCCAGACTTCTGTGCTTCGGGCCAAAGCTGATTCAACCTGTGTTGAATGAAGGGGCTTGCAAGCTCAGAAGGAAACCAGGGGCTATCATATCCCTTCACACCAAACTTTGATTAGGGGCGTGCTTCTTCATGAAGTAACTCAAATTGCCATAAAAATATTATTCCACTACATAAAAGCTATCATAGTTAACAGAGTAAGATTCTATTATGAGGGTGAAGAGTCGAGAAAAAGTTTGATTTCTGTCTGCCCTCAAATCGCTGTTGAGTGTTCACTTTGATATTTCTATGTAATTACATCAGAAAAAGTACAATGTTGTGAATCAATATTATCTCTTGGTCTTGGTTAATACCTCTGATGAGGAGCCAGTTTGAGCTTTAACCTTGTTATATGTATTTCTTATGTAATAAAACAGACATTTTACTGGGAATATTCAACCATGTTGCAAGTACTTTTTGGGGCCAAAAGCCCATAAAACTGTCCATGATGTTTCTGCTATTCCTTTTAAGCAGTTATCTATGCAGTGTCCGGCTGCAGTGACAGGTTTTGGAACTTAATGATGAGTTATCTTCTGTTTAATAGATTTAAAGAGATGATGCTGTATGGAAAAATAATTGCACTCATACAGCCACAAAATTATAGCTCAGCTAAGTGGGCCTATTTAAATCCACTCAATCAGGTAATTGCCACTTTGAAGGTCACTAAAAAAAATGTATGTATCTCAGGCATCATCTACAGGCATGACTTAAAAACAGTGTAACAGTACAGACAGTAGTTATCAGCGTGAATTAAAATATGTTTCTATATTTCTAATTACAAGATTATCATATTAAGATAATATTAGGTATTGGAGCTATTAGGTAAATAAGCCAAAAGACTCCAAAAATCATCTCACAAATGCATTTTATATTTAATGTCAAGTGATGGTTGGAATTCTTAACACAACCTGCAGTCAAACTGTTTTGTCCTTTTTACCATTTCAAAAATATGCGAGGGACAGTCCTGCTAAGGATGTGAAGTTTTTGTTTGTGGACCCTTTTTCATAGTGCCTGAATAATGTTTGTAATGTTTTTCATAAACAAGTTGCCAAACACATTCGAAACAGTAGTTTACAGTTTATCATTTTAAGCTCTGTACAATATTACTGTAACAGTCTTACAATTTCTTCGTCAGGACTTGGCTCATATTTTCTTAACTTTGGGAACTTTGATGAGATGAGAGCACTGTACTACTGACCCTGTAGTGTGGTTATCTTAGTGTTACTTTATTATATCCTAATAACAAAAGTTTTTTAACTTAACTTAAACTTCTTAACTCTACAGTGATTAAATTTTTTCTAATTTTGGTTTGCATTAAATTATTTAATAGGGATGCACCGATCCGATATTCGGATCAGATATCGGCTCCGATATTGACTAATTAGCTGGATCGGATATCTG
>JAQLOL010000004.1:6051325-6062492 GCA_029783665.1 Naso thynnoides
AGGAATTTGATTTTCCTAGATTTTACTTTGGAATTTGCACTTACACTACTGTTTCATAGTGTTCTGTTTAAATTATTTTAGTTTTCCTAAATAGGGTTTAACCTGAGCCTGGCCATACAACAATGATAGTTATCACATCACATCAATACAGAGTTAGCAGTATAAAGCTGTAAATAAAAATATACTATGTTTTTTTATGCGCTGGTATTGGATCGGTACTCGGTATTAGCCGATACATGTTTGGGTATCCAAATTGGTATCAGGAAGGACAAAATAGTATCGGAACATCTTTGTACTCCCCCATAAGTTGAATGTGAGAAGTCTTGCAACAAATAAGATACAGTGGAACAAAATTATTTTAACAAAAAGAAAAGTTTAGATTTTCCTGCTTTCTTCATAATCTGTGGGGATTCTGTTTAAATTTCAGCCCCTCCTTAAGCTCAGTGCTGCTTTCAAAAACACACCAAGAGAGACAGAAAACTCTCAACGGTCAAATCCAAAGCCCAGTTTCTGATTACACACCGCGTGTATGTTGCAACATTATAGCTGACGTGCGCAGTGGACATGTTGATTCTGCATTCAGGTCACATTGTATGTAACTACAGTGTATTGACAAGAAAAAATACTTGTGTCAACCTCATTGTCAGAATAATAATTACGATCAGTAGAGAGTTTGCAGCTGCTGACTTCACACACCTGGGAAGTGGCTATACACACACGCCATCTGTCTGCTGCAGTGAATTTGTGTTTGGTTTAATACTTATAATGATAGTGTGCATTGGTTTTCCGATGATGAATGCTTGCTTCAAAACTAAACACAAACCTGAATACAAAACAAATGCAGTAGGCAAAGTGAATGAATGTAAGATGAGTGTGAACAAGAGAATTGGATTTACCTGCAGGGGGCCTCAGGGCTAAAAATTTGCTTTTGGCCCTCTATTAACTTCTCCCACCCTCTGTGCATTGTACATGCATTAGTGAATAATTTGTGATTAGTCTGTGGTAATTTTAACTTTTCTTAGGAATATGCAAGGTGTTGTGCAGTACAATCTGAAATAACAAAGGCCTTAAAGAAAGAATAACATACAGGACCCTCTACAAAACAGGGCCTCAAAATGAGTTATAATACAGTTGTCAACTTAGAGCTCTGATTATTGCAGTTCATGTTGTACTTGTGTAGCGCATACAGTGCCTTTAATCAAAATTAGAGTTTAGCAAAATGTCCCAAACTAACAGATTGTCACCCCTTTTAAACAAGACAGAGTGTAATTAGAGCAAAGAGCACATTTTTCCCCATCAATGGACTGTTCTAAGAGAATGACTTCAGATGCCTGGAGAGGTAAAAGTATCCATAACTCCACGACAAAACAAAAAACAAATATTTTATGTAACAGAAGTATTTTTCTAATCAACTGGTGTCCCCTTGGTGTTATCTCCACAGAAATACACGTCAGGCTCAAAGGTCCTGTGGATTTTTCCCACTCTGCTCATTTGGTAATCCAACCTTGGTAAACAATCAAATGAGCGATTAAAGCCAGAGTGGTGTAATAATTTATCAGTCATAGTTACTCACAAATGTGTTTTGAAATAATGTTTGAATCACTTGTACGACCAACAGCTGCACCAGCAGTGAATTGAAGTGATGTTCAAAACTTTATAGGGAAGAAAGCGATTTAAATGTAATCAATCCTTGTGATAGAAGACACCAGGAAATTATGGCCTAGATAAAACAAACTGAATCATCCATTAAACAATACCTGTCTTCTCTGCCTGCCCTTTTAGGGCAAAAAAGTGTCAGTACTCCTACCGGTTAAGGAATGTGTTTCATTAAATCTGATTTAAATTCACCAAAGACCTTTGATGAAAATAACCTAATCTAATTTTCAGGAAGAAGAATCTCGGATCCACTTCAAGCATTGTTCTGGACTCTGTTCTCTGTCTTGGCTCAACCTGAAATTGCTAAATAAAAAGGCTCCAACTGAAGGGATAAACAACCAACCCTCAGTCTGTGGATTTAATTTAAATAACAAACTAACAAGAGCTGCATGATAAATGTGACACTACTTTTAAGGTCTGCTGTGACTAAATATTTGAATACAAAGGCTTTGTGTCCCCTAGCCCTTCATCAATAATTTAGTATGTATGCACAGCTAGTTTATAATCAGAAGTGGTTCTCCACATGTATGCCAATAGAGGCATAACACAAGGAATGACTGATGAAATGTGTCTGATGTTGGAGTTCACTTCCCAGCCCTGACTGCCTTCTAGCTTTCATCCTGTCTCCCGTCTCTCTGGCCCTCCAGCCAAAAAAGCTCAAGTGGGACCCGCATTGTCCGGGCCCAGAAAGTGTTTGTCTGCCTCTTCCTTTCAACTCATGACAGATGTACAGTTCTGTGTTTGCAGCATTTCTAACACTGCTGTTTTGAAGTTTCAGGTGTATGTTACAACAAATTTAAGAAGTCACTTTGTTAATGCCTAGTGAAAAGTTATGTGATCCTACATGGATAGTTTTGTTGTTCTTGGGGGTTCAACTTAAGCGCCTGCTGCAGGCATGTGTATTTACTTAGCTGTGGCTGCTGAAGGAGACATGCATGGTGCACTCTAGTTGTCAGACAGATTACATGTTTCAAGGTTAAATGTGTTGCCTTGGCTAGTTTTGCATTTCATATTACGAAAATTGCAGCAAGCGTGCTCGGAGTTTAAAAATGTGGCAGCCGCTTTCTGCTCGCCATTGCTGTGACTCATTCCTTGAACAGGCAGCAGAAGTACGTTGCATTCTCTGTCTTTTTCTCAGTACTCTGAAGGTGCAGAAATCTGGCACTAATTGATTTATCATGAATCTGTATTAGGTAGTACTAGTGTGTACCCTTAAACGCTTAGTATCCAACCCCAATCATGCAATTTTTTAAAAAGTAACAGTTTCTTTTTAGTGCAATATTTTTCTTTGTCATCATCTTCTTCATCATTGGATCACAAGGACATAATTTAAATTATGCAGTGCTAAGAAGGCACTAGTAGTACTTCTGATTGAAAAATAAAACAATTGACAGGTCTGTACGTTAGCCTAACTTTTTTTGTACATAGCACCGGTGCTACAGAGACTCATAGTTTTTTAAAGTACAGGTCAAAAAAATTTGTAGCACTATGACATCTCCAGAATCTATTAAAACAACCACAGTTAGTGCAGTTCATCACAAAAACTGATGTGTAACTGACCAAGGACATGAATGTTGCATGCAGGGCAAACAAAATCCAGATTGAAATGAAAGGTAGAGGAAACAACCAATAGCTGGCCCCGACGACTTGCTGAAGTTAAGGGGACTGTTCACTAAGAATTGTGGGATTTTGAGTCCAATGTACAAACTTGCACATATGGGGAACTGTAGGAAAGACTATAGCTGCCAAGTGGAATAGCATGGCGCACTGAAAAAAGCTTGTCCTCTCACACACAGGCTGTCTGGCTGATTCATTCATCGCACAGACAGATTATTTCATAGCATGCGCAATGCATATGTTGAACTGCACAGCCCTGATTAACCTCATTGATCATGTAAAACCACTATAAAAAAATGGGGTTAAAAAAAACTTTTCTTGTTAGGCGAGGTGTCCTAAAAGATGACACGGTATAAGGCTTTGACCTTAGCCACATCCCTCCCCTCCTCCCACTCTCACCTGTTTATTCATGAAGACATAGATGACTGGGTTGATGACTGTGCTCGTCTTGGCCAGGACTGAGGGGATGATGCTTGCCTCAGGTGTGACCAGGCCTGGCGGCCCGAAGGTGGCCAGCAGGGCCATGACACCATATGGCAGCCAACACAACAGGTAGCAGATCACCATAATCGCCACCATAAATAGCACGCGCTGCTCACGTTTTCTGCTCATTGATGCATTGATCCCGCTGACCTGGGGACAAATGAAGGAAAGAAAGGGAGAGGAGGACGATGGGTAAGACTTCATGGAGTGAGCAATCTCCTTTAGTGACAGGATGTGTTCAGACTTATAGGTTTTTGACTTTTGCTTCCATGAGACATCCAAATGTTCCCTTATGGGAGAGAGCAGTCAAAAGAGGAGTCTAGGAAGTAAAAGGCTGGAGTGACAGAATAGCATGCAGGTCAGACAGGGTGAAGTCAGAAATTGAAAGGTGTACAGAGAGGCGGAGAGAGCAGGAAATGGACAGAAGAGGGGGCAGGGAATCTCATCTCAACATCTGCTGAAGGACTCTAATCAGTGAGGAGACAGAGGCAGTCTACAAAGAAAATGATAGAGATCTTTGCTATTGCTGATCACTGAATTTTATGGAAATCTTGATCTAAGATATAAATACTAAGTGATGCAAACACTTTAAGTAGTCGCACATTGTTCTTTGAAAAACAACAAGCAACAAATATGACCCTGTTTAAAAGGTAAAGTAATCAGCCTCTGTGAGGATGTCCATCAACAGACCCAGGATGACCCTAACTTCACGTCGAACAGTGATTTCAACGAGGAATTCAACGCTTTGTTTACAACTATGAGATCACACAGCAGTCTTACAGTGGATAACCTGCAACATCAGAGTCGTCCTCCCCACACCCTCCGCTTGGAGGATTTGGCTCCATTCCACTTCTGTCTGGTTCCCAAAAGAAGGGTTTCAGAAAGTGCATATGCATTAGGGTTTTCTTTTCTTTCTTTTTTTTTTTTTTTTTAAAGGGTAACAAAAATTGTAGCTTGCGCCCACTACATGCACAGTGTTTCATCCATGCGGAGCAGGAATGGTCTCTTTTTTTCTAGCACTTCGTATCTTAATCTTTGGAGACCAATTTTTAAAAAGTGTCAGAAGTGGCAGGTAGTCTTTGTCTTTTTTATTTAATTATGAGATTAAGGCAATGCATGGCTTATTCTTGAAAGAGAGAATTCTGGTGGTTATGAGATTTATGCTTTGTTGCATTTTTCATATAATCATACCGTATATTTTATTTTTAGTTAACAAGAGAGATGTTGTTAGGGAAGCAGCAAGTACACATTTGTTCTTGTGTTTTTAGTTTTAATTATTTTTGATTTTTGATTTGGATCTCTTTTAGCTCTCTGGCTAGTCTTCCAATAGTCCATGTTAAAAACAAAACATCATACAAGATTTCAACAATTAGAAACACATAATAAAAAGACACACATTATTGTTAACATACTCATGTCCATACAACAAACATACATGCATTTACCTTGCATACATTTCCACATATCTTCAGATATACCTATGCATATATTTATTTACATTGCCCAATTTGATCACCTTCTAATACCTAACACCATACCAACATTAGATACAATAATGCAATACCTAAAATACAATTCTTAGTTAAATTACTGTAATGAATTTCATAATTTAATAGTTCCCATACTAGTAAAAACTTGGCATTAATCCTAACCGCCTTTTTGAATTTATTGATTTTACAGAATAATGCAATTGAGTGTTGTCTCACTGTCTTCACTTTTCTCTCCAACCCACAACCCAAGATAATTGTTGCTGCCCTGTTGAATGTGTTCTGCAGCCTCTTCAGATCTCTCTGAGCTGCACTGCCCCACACTGCACCACAATAGTTTATATGGCTGTAGATTAGACTATGACAAACCATTTTGAGAATATCTTTAGAAAAAAACTTTGCAATTCTTCCAATCATACCTGCCATCTTCATCACTCTCTTCGAGAGATTGGTAACATGAGTCGACTATGAAAGATTGTTTTGGATTTTGACTCCTAGTAACTTAACCTCTGTAACTTCTTTAATTTGAACATTACCGTCTGTTAAGTACCATGGCTTCCATTTCCTCCTTTTCCTTGAAGTACAAATGTCTTGTTTTATTTACATTTCATACTAATTTATTGTTTTCCACCCATTTGACAACATGCCTAAAATCATTTGATAAGTATCTGTGCAGCTGAGTTTGTGAGATTGCTAGTGCAGTGATTGTTGTGTCATCCGCAAACATATATGCATTTGACTTGGCCAACACTACAGGAAGATCTTTTGTGTATATAATAAATAACAAAGGTCCAAGGCAAACTCCCTTGTGGGATGCCACAGGTGGTAATACGTGGGGAGGAAAAGGAATCATTAACATATACTGATTGCTTTCTATCCATTAAATAAGACCTCATCCAATTGATGGCATTCTTGCTGAAGTTATAATAATTTAGTTTTTGTAGGAGAATAGTATGGTCTATCAGATCAAACACTGCTGTCAAGTCAAGTAAAATCAAGAAGAAGTAAAGACACTAATTTACCTTGATCAAGTGCACTTAGTCACCCATCTGTCGTACCTATCCAAGTGGTTTCAGTAGAATGATTTTTATGATATGCATGTTGAACGTGGGTTAAAAGATTATTAATTTCCTTGTACTTCCAAATGTGATCACTCACTACTTTCTCCAAGATTTTGCTTAAGGAGGATAATAAGCTAATTGGGTGACTGTTTGGAGCAGTGAAAGCTATTTTGGGATTCTTAGGAATGGGGCAAACTTTTGCATGCTTCCGTTCTGTTGGAAAATTTCCTTTTTGCAAAGAAAGGTCAAACAGATATTTCACAGGTCTAGGGATATATGAAGCAGCACATTTTAATAGTCTGTTGTCAATAAAATCGTATCCTGGAGATTTATTATCAGGCAATGAAATCAGAATTTTCTCAATGTAATCTAATGATATATCTGGTAATATAATGCTGCAGTCTTTCCCTTTCATAAATTTTTTGTCAATTTCACCGTACAATGATTTATTTAATACATTACTTTCCATTTTAGATCTGAGGACATTTACCTTTAATTCAAAGTGATCAGCAAAGTAATTCGCAATGTCCACTGGTTTTGTTCTGATCTCTCCACCAGCCTCCACACTAACAGGACTTGTACTATTTGACCTGCCGAGCAGGCCATTAACTCAAAAGCTGTTTTATAATATAGGGTCTTTTTTTTGTCAATACGTTTTCACAACAAAATTCTGTCAATTCATTTTCACAACAAAATTTCTGTATTTTCTGTCTATCATCATATCAGAATCTAATCCAGACCAGGAAGCTACAGTTTTTGCCTCATCACTCTGAGCTATTGCTTCTCTAAGTTGCTGGTCAACCCAGAGAGAGGGTTTGGCTTTGATCTTTTCCTTATAGGAGCATGATGGTCAACAACATCAGTAAACAATTTTGAAAAACAATCAACAGCACAATCTAACTCATCTTCAAGATACACAAAGTCCCGTGGAACAGCAGCCAAGTCATTCTGAGTCATCTAAGTTAAGATTTTTTAAAACTCCTCCTTAATGTCACTCTAGAGGGTCTTTTTGACACATTGTTATATTTGGTAATGTACACAATATTATGATCTGTCCAAGCTAACTGGATTGATTTAGCATTAGAGCGTTTATTCGGAGTGTTACGGATTATCAGGTCAATAATACTTTTAGTCCTACTGCCAAACTTGTATCTTGAAGATCTTGTGCTATCTTGTACCATTTGAAATAGATTACAACTTTTTATGTATTGCTTGAATTTTATTTTATTCCCATCAGAGTGAGTACTTTTCCAGTTGATACTAAAGCCACCCAGCATAAATAAATCTTTTCTTTCATCCAGAGCAAGATCAGTGCTTTCACATTTTTTGTCCAGGTCCAACATATTTGATTTAGGGAGGTCTGTAAACACATCCAATTAATGCTGTTTGTTGGAAAGGAAAATGAGTTTGAATCCACAGGATCTCAAGTCCATCCACTCATAAATCATCCTTCACTTTGAACATCAGGTATTCTTGAATATACAGGATCAAACCTCCTCCTCTTCTGTTTCTGTCTTTCTGTATAAAATTGTATCCCTTCAAATTAATTTGTCCATTTGTTATTATTTGGTCAAGATGAGTCTCAGTAATAGCAACAGCATGCAGATTATTCCTCTGGACAATGGTTAGTATTTTGTCCACCTTATTTACCAAACTGTTCAAATTAACATGAGCAAAATGCCTAACCCCAAGCCTTTCTTTGACAGGTGTAAATTAATAGGTTTAGTATGACTAAGTCAAGTTGGATTAATATGCTAAGAAAATACCATGCAGACATCAGACAGGGCAGAAAAATTCAAGTAAAAAGTCAAAATAGCCACGGTGTGATCTCCACGTCCCTATAGTTTCCCGTCACTTATCAACCACTAAAGAAACTTTATGATTTTTGAGCCCATGTTCCCTGAGAATGGGAATTAATTTCTGCCACCTTTCATTAATCTCCGCAGGGGAATTGGTCATTCATTTAAAAGATTGTGCCCTTAAGCGCCTTGCCTCATGACAAATTCCTTCTGTTTAAAATGCTTGAACCGAGCAATGACGGGGCAAATTTTTTTCCCCTCTTTCTTTCCCAGCCTGTTGACCCTTGCAAAGAAAATGTCTTTTACTGATTCTTGGGTTAATAAAATCCCTAATAGCTTGCTCTGCTTCGTTAATGTCCCTCTTGGGAATTCCGGAAAAAATTAAATTCTCCCACATGGATCTACTCTGCACATCGAGCAGTGTCTCCTTTAGCTGTTTATTTTAATTTGTCACATGCTCCATTGTTCTCTGAATAGTAGCCGCAATACCTTTCAGATCGTCATTCTCCTTCCTTCAGATCAGCAATTTGCCCTTGACTGAATTCCATACTTAGCCTCAGGTCACGGAGATCTTTCTGTAACTCAACAAGTATATCCAGCTTGCCAAGTCTCTCATTTATTGATCACATCAGGGATATTTCCACTTCTATGGTTTGTTCCCTGGCACTTTCTGAAGATGGCGACCGTGCACGGGCCGTCTTGGTTGGGGGGAGTTTTTTGTCGCTGCCGATGGCTTAATTTTCCTCACGGCTTGGAATTGTTTATCTTTAAACTTTCCAAGCCTCAATTGACTCCGATGAGCCCGATGAATCCAGTTTACTTTATGCAGAGGTGCCTGCCCTCCGATCACAATCACTATTTCCGTGTGATTTGTGTGTACATAATTGCAATGTGTCACTATGCCCAGAAAGTACAATTACAGTGTCTCTATAGCGGGGTTATTATGCACAGTCACAACATGCAGGTGGGACATGTTGGAGATTTTTGGATGTGTTTTAGAGGCTTTAAACGGCAGTAAAGGCATCTCCCTTCATTTCCATTGAACATGCATAAGTGCTCTAAGATTAAAAAAAGCCTAACGCTTGCTCCTCATTCACACTTACTTTAACATAAATATAAATCCAAAACTTGACAGAACTGCCATGCTTAGTTACATTTGCAAGGGTCTAATTGGACAATCAGTGTTTGGGGCAAGGGTTTAGTTAATAGTCAATTACAACAGAAAGTGGAGACAGTCTGTCACACTGAGGCCATTGGGACTAAAAGAAATTCTTTCAATTCCTTCTGCATAAATCTCTAAGCTGGCTGGACAAATGCAGAGAAAAGGTCCAATAAACAAGCTCCTGGGGTGAAATTTAGATTTTTATCTGGTTTGCTTGAAAGAGGCCAACATAAACTCAAACAAACCAAGTATATTCCAACAATGGCCAGTATGTCCATAAACAAAAGGTAACCTGCTAAGAGCAAGGTGACAGTTCAGTGCCATCTGTGTAAAGCTTTCCTGACACATTGGGTAAGCTGCCCAGAGGAGGGGAAACACGTCAGTCTTTTACTGCATTCCTGTGTTTTTGAAAGTTTTTCGAATCCACCCTTGTTCAACTGAAAACGTCACCTGTCATTTAAGCTCAAAAAAGTTTCTATTCTACTTCCACTTAAACTCTGTTCCCATACTGTGGACTTTCTCACGTTGTCAGCTCTGGAGAATAGGTGGCTAATACCTTCAATCTTGGCTCTGATTAAATAAATGAAGTGGCAGAGATCAGAGACAAATTGAGGAAATGAAACGTAAGTGCTGTCTGATTGCAATCAAAGGCTGGCTGGCTGGCTGTTGAAAGGAGCTATAGCTCACTAATTGACTGCCCTTACAGTGAAACTGTTTCATATGCTAAACAGCATTTCCCAAAGCTGTATAATTAATATTTATGCGTTGCGTCCATGTGATGGAACAATCTGTTGCAGCTTTTTGTCAAAATGTTCAGGACTGCAGGCTTGGTAATGAGCATCAAAATAACAGAATGTTTTTTGATGATGGATGTCATGATTTTCACTAAACAGGCAGTGACTTGAGAACAGCAGCCCCTTTCCTTTCAGCTCAGTGTCATGAGAGTTTGAAATAGAGCTATAGATTATGGGCAGTGGTCCAACGCAGCGCTGATGCTCATAGACTGTGGACAGAGGGGTGGGAAAGAATTTGTCAAGAATAGTTTGATGGGAAATCTTTGCGGAAAAAGAATATCTTCACAGCGTTCACCGATTAAATTAAATATCTTGTGGCTAATTTTCCTCTGCAGTGACAGAAGGAGCATTGACTCCCCTTGAGTCCCTGGTGAGCTGTCAGTTATTCAGACAGATCATTTGGCCAGTGAGCTGAAATGTTAGAATTAGCTTTGAACCAAACCAAAGGAAACAACATGAAAAGATTAAAGTTTGTGGTGTTGGTACATTAAATTACTTTGTGCTTTGATTATGTCTGTCTGTGTGTGCCTCTCCTCTAAATTCGTTGACATTTGTAGTCTGTCTTTTTCTTCAAATTGCAAATGAACCATATGTGCATGTCTTTAAGTCCCACCAGAAAAAAAGCCCTTTTTTCTACCACTGACATTTTGCTTGTCACATATTGGCTTGTACCAGGGCCGTTGACACCAGGGGAACAATGGCTCAGTTGTTTTAGGCTCTGAGTCAAGGGCTTGCTAACCTTTAAGTAATCTACTGGAATAATTCAAAAATACATATTTATGGAAACTTTACATACTATTTGTAAGTCACATAAAAGCGTGTTAATTATTCATTGTTTTTTGTTGGGTTTTTTTTTTGGACAAAGTTGTCAAAAATGTTAGTTTCCCACCCTTAATGTAAAAAAAGGGCATTTTTGTCTGATGCCATATCACTCGTGCTAGCATCAGCCACCGATGCTCAGCCTCTCTTCCTCTCCTCCTCTTCTTTGCTGCAGCTACGTGTATCTCCAGATTCAAATGTTTCTGTCAGAGGCACGTGTTAGGCATTTAAACAGGCTAATAACTGGACATCAAAGTTAAAGATAAGTGCTAGATATTAGTGGCTTGGG
>JAQLOL010000004.1:6109221-6131343 GCA_029783665.1 Naso thynnoides
TTGAATTTTCAAATAATAGTTAAATAGTTTCCAGTCATTCTTGAGGAGTATTAGCAACTGTAACTCTACATAAAGCAGACTTGTCGGATAGACCTTGATTTCTGTGCTTCATTGTGCAGTTCATTTGAATAATAAATTGTTTTTTCTACTGATCTATTGATCACACACAAACTGTTAACTGTAGTCACGATCATGTAACATAAAAGATGGTAAGTAAGAAACAAAGCTGCAAGTATGATCTAAAACTTGTCTTTTCTTCCAGATTGAGAATTGCACTGCCTTTAATTATCGCAGGTAACTTGACTTTATGGTTGATGTGGCACTTTTGTGAGCAGGATTAGCCGTTAGGAAGTATTGACATCAGGTAATGTTTGTCTTCTGCTTGTTTTTGTTTTTATGGTTGTATAGTTTTGTGGAAATGAACTCTTCAATTTTGTTTTCATATCTTTCCTGTAAATCGTTATATTTCCTCTTCCAGACTGTCTCAATATCAGGTCTGGAATCAGTACATTTGATTTGTTTATCCTGCCTCGCAGAAAAGATTATGGAGGCCTTGGTGTTTTGTTTGTGTTGACATTATGCTGGCCCCAAAGGATGTGCAGCTCAAGGTAAAAGTGTCACCTAACATCGCTGCCCTGCATTCAAATAATCCAAGAGTAGAGTGTATACAGTAGATCTTTGTATGCAAGGAGTCGAACCACTGCCATATTGTTGGAGGCAGAAAACACAATGACATCTCGCACAATCAAAGAGAGGAAATGGATTGAGAGCAAAATGAGTGCAGGGGAGAGCGGATGTAGGGAGAGGAATGAAAGGTCATCAAACATGAGGGGCTCTGCTGCTGTGTCCAAGAGTTTGCTACAGTTGGTACACATGTTTTTGTTATACAACACTTTTCTCTAGTGAAAGTGTTTTTTAAACCCCCATCACATTGGCATTTTGTTCCGCCCTTCTCTCTCTCCTCCACTCATGCCTTCTTACTCCCTCTATCCTTCCCTGGCTCCACCTTCATCACGGCTGCCCTCTCCTCTGACACTGACCTTGGGAGAGTAGCCGCTGCTGCTCTGAAACTTAATATGCCGAAGCTTTAAGGAAAGCTCAGATGAAGTGCTGTACCATGGATCATATAGATTTATCATCCACAGGTCTAATGCATGGGTCCACCACACCCCCTAGTTTATCTGGACACATGTGTCACTTGAGCCCCATACTTTAAATGCTTGACGCACAGCCTGTCTTGACATGATGTAGGAGAGAAGAATATATCTTGGACGATGGGCTGGAGAGGAAAAGCTGTCTGAGAATACATTGTGAGAGGCCGGTGAGAGGCAATTCATGATGCAACACAGCATCTTGTGGCAGACTGATAAGTGTCAGATCAAGTGTCTGTCATGTACCTGCTTGTCTGTCCCCAGCTTCAGGTTTAGAAAATTCAGTTGTTATGAATCTCAAGGCAGAAAGAATGCATCTTCAAAGAACGGTGTGGTGTTTTTTTCCGCCTTTAGTTTCACAGTAGAGCAATGATGATCAATAGTTAGTGTGAAAGCAGCTCCAGAAGAAACTACATCCATGCACTGATGGACCTCGAGCTGTAATGTCTTAAAAGAAAAAAAATCAAGTACAATCTTTTCATAGTTTTGTTTTTCTCTTGTGATGTACTAAAATTCACTCTTTGGTGTAATTGCAGTCACATAAATAGGTAAAATATTACACATGTCCTTCAAATGGCAGCGGACAGTAAAGCACAATTGTAATATGATATGAATGGCAAAAAACATTTTAAAAAATCTATTAGTCAGCAATCTCTTGAAGTTGTCAGGTTTTGTAAAAGTTGTATTAGCTTTCCCCATTTTGATCATGATGCTGACTCCTTTTAGCTCCGCTTTTGGTCCTCACCAACTCCTAATGGAACCGTCCGACTGTGTAGCCTGAGATCACAGTGTCCAGCCAAACAGCCTTTAGCAGATTAACTTACAACTGAAATTGACTTCACCAAAATAGTTTTGATGTCAACTGCTTGTGGATAAATTAATTAGTTTTTATGGATTTATTGACTTTATTTCTCTGCTCACTGTAGCCAGTGAATCTGCCTGTAATGAAACAGAGTTCATACACAAACCGCAAGCCTTGATCAGTCAGTCTACATACGGATAAGTTCAAAAGACATACACAGCGGGAAATATGTTTGCAGATTGTTGTTGGTCTTTGTGTGTCTTCCTTTAACTCGAACCAGGATGTTCTTTTTCTGTCTCCAAATGAAGCTCACTGGCAGCTAAATGAGTTAGAGTCATCCCTCTCTCATGCTTAAGATAAGTTCGACAAATACTGTTATTGTTTGATCCCATGTAATCATAAAAAAATGGTTAGTGTAATTTTAAGGATAAACACAAATGGCTTGTTTAAACGCACACTCAGTGTAACTTGATTATTTGCATCTGTGCTGGTCAATTGATACTTTTTCTAATCAATAACAATTATTGTCCTCTTGTTGGTTTCAACCTCACGTGGCTCAATACTGTATCAAGGAAGAGAAGGACGAACAGCAAATAAGCTTTCGCTTCATTGGATTTCTTCATAGATTCTTTTCCACAAGGCAAAAACAGAGAGCCAGGGGTGGCTCACAGGAACATGTGACATATAAATATATTAAAAAAAAGAAGTTAAACAAATGCTGCTGACCCTCCCCTCCTGTTGTTGAAGTGCAGCTCTCCCTTGTGTGAAAACTATGTAGACATGTTCACACCTGCCAGCGGTGCAAACCCCTGTGGTGCGACCAACAGGCTGATATTCATACAGTGCAAACAAGTGACACTGACTGTTCACTTTGGCTGAAAATGTCCCAAGTTTTATATCAACACTTGCTGCAACAACCAGTATTATTTGCAGAAAGAGTTTGCTTTGGGAGGCAGAATGAATCTTACATTTTCCAGCTCGGCTCTGGCGTCTGTTTTCATCTCTTTTGAGAAGGTTAAAATGAACATGGTCAGACTGTGAATTGCTCATGACTTATTTTATGTCTGTGTTTCAACAACAGGGAATTGTTAAAGGGTGAAACATCATGATGTGGTAAACTGCTGCCTCTCTCTCTCTCTCTCTCTCTCTCTCTCTCAGGAATGATTGATAAGCTTTTGGCCTAAGGATGAAGGAGCTGAGTCTTGTTATAGGCATGCGAGGTTTTCCTCTTTGAGTGATTACACAAAAAGTTTGAAATGAGTAACATCTGTGGTTTTTCTGTTGCAAGTCAGCACTGTCTGAGATATTTAGTGCAGACATCCGTTACCTCTGTCTCAAGCGTTTACTCAAGGAGGTCCACAAGGACATGTATGCAGCAGTAGGGGAGGGTGTCCCTTCTTACACAGCATGTTGACGGGATGCTGAAGCCAAATGCGGCAGAGAGAAATGACTGCATGAAGGCTGAAGTTGTCTCAAGTTAGAAAAAACAGAAATACCACAAAAATTAAGAGAAGGGTTGAGCTGCATGTGCTTGTAATGAGAGCTATATAACTCATCTCCTAACTTAGGTCATGATCTTATCAATCACCCCTCTTATACTCTGTTGGTTGAAATATGTAGCACTTCTGGCTGACCCTTAATCACTGGTGTCACGGTTGACGTGTCTGTCAACTTTTAAAAGACAAAACACCTGCTGTGGAGCCACTAACTCTAAAGTGCCACACAACAGCAGATTTTTATTGAACGGACATGGTGTTATTTCTCCTTTTCACACACTGCAGACTTCGAGTTTTTAAAGGTTATCTTAAAGTGAAAACATTTATGTGCAGATGGTTCATTATCATAATTCCCCACATAACTTAGACATGTTACGCTTATCAAAATATATTTTAAAGGGTGACAGTTAGTTGACATTGGATCAACATGTTTTTTCTTCTTAGTGTTTGTCCTTTCCACACTTTTTGGTACAATTGAGCACAAATCACCATGAACACAGCTTTCATATGCCGTTAGTGGAAAGATTGATCAGATTCTCCAAAGCTATAAATACTGTATCTTGATGTGTTTATTGATAGAGCGGGTTCAGGTAGAGTGGGTTGTCCACTAATCACTGGGTTGGCGGTCCAACCTCCGGCTCCCTCTGTCCTTCCTTTGAATTGTCCTTGATCGCTCAGATTAGTGGACTGGAAATGAGACATTAGCTGTTAGAGTCACACACGTCACAACGGTTGTACTGATAAAGCTGGTGGAGTTCTCACTAACTAATTCTCTGTTAATGTAACAGAAAATAAAAACTGTAAAGACATATTAGCTTATTGTGAGAATTTTGCTCTTGGCAAGTCAAGATACCAATATATTATCATTAACCTGCTGATACAATAGTAAAAAATTACTGCCTAAACAGTTATGAATAAAGTGCTGGAGATTACTAGTCAGCCAGTAGCCAAACTGGTAGCATCATTTTTTCAAGCATAGTAAAGCTCAATGTCTGAATGAACTATTATTTTAATGTAGTTTGATGTAGATCTTTTATTAAAGTTATTTTAACAGTTTTACAGGTCTATGGTGTGAGATAAATGAATCCTTTGGATGCCCAGCAGGAGTTTTGGAGGATTAGAAGCATCCTATGTGCGAACAGGTCCAGCTGCTCGACTTAGTTTTTGGGAGTTTTTATTTGTTCTTTTTTTTAATTGCCAAAATAGACCAGAGGATCTATTGGGTCGATTTGAAATGGCTTTCCCCCAGTGTGAATTAGTCCACTTCATTCTCAGAGTTGTGGAGGTTTTTTTTTTTTTTTTTTTTTCCAGGCTGACTGATTTCGATTCCCTGTTGGCAGAGGACAGTTTCCTGTGCCAGACTGGGAGTTTTATTATTTTTGGAAACCATAGCAATATATTTCTTACTAACACAGCAGTTTTTATTCAAGATCAAGATCTATATTGCTGAAAAGTAGGGTCCAGGAGTGGAAACTGTCTCACCAAACAAATAAATCTTTTTTCTTTTTTTTTCTTTTTTTTTTTTTTTGTTTGTTAAAGGCTGCAGACTTCACCAGTTTCAGTAAATGAGCATTCTGCAGATTATTCCACTTTTTAATTGAGTAATCACACAAGAAATGCTTTTGCCTCTCCCAAAGGCAGTAGCAAGAAAACGAAAGAGAAAATTAGACCAGTATCTTTTAAGCATAAAATAAGCATTTGTGGATATATACGTGTGTTTGTGTGTGTGTGTGTGTGTGTGTGTGTCTACATATATATATATATATATATAATTTAATTCAATTTAATTTAATTTTAATTATATCACTATTGTGTTACTATTATCATTAGGCCATGATAACCCTGTAAATCCAATATCATGACAGCCAGGGATTTTCATCCAGAAACTGATTATTGTGAGAAGTCCACTGATCCATTCTGTTGCACTTTGTCAAAACAATGTAATGGAAAGTGTCACGTGTCATTATATTATCGGGTGTAATTTAATCCCTCATCCACTTAAAAGACATTTTATCACATTTAGACAAATTATGACACTCACTGAGTTGCAACAAGTTCAGTTGCTACAGCACAGAGGGTCATTACATCAATACCAGGGCAGTGGATTGAAGACTGAGTCAAAGGTAAATAGCTTGTGGCAAAACAAACCAAACTGAGGACAGTATCTTAAAATTACGAGCTCTTTCAATGTTAAATAAGCTTGACGGGAGGAAAATGGAGAACAGTATGTGGAAGTCTTTATGACTGCTGAAACTGGGACATTGGGGACAGATGAATATCAAAGGCTTTCAAAAACCTCCGCGCTACATAAAAGCAGGCACTTTGACAGTTATTTTCACCATTATTTCTACAGATGTAAGGACACAGACACAAGAAAGCAGAGCCAGAATGGCTTCAAAGATAACGGTCCACCTGTAATATAGTCCACACTAATAGACTTGACAGGTTAATCAGCCACATCATTAAAGGTACTAATGAAGGGCCATTTTATTGAAACATAAAGAGCATCAACCAGTGCTGGAATAAAGCACTGGTGTAATCATTCTGGATCTTTTATGTGTCTCTTCACAAGGAGTTCAGGGTGTCTGGGGAACAGAAAGCTGTTGGGGGGGTTGGCTGTATCACAGGTACATGAACTTGAATTGCTTGTGCAAACTCTAATGGAAAAAAAAGCTTAAAGCTAAAAAAAAAGGCATTTAAAATTCCTAAAATTATAACCAAACCCAAGCCCAAATATTGAGGATTTTTTAAATAGGGAAATGTTACTATTGTTGTTGTTGTTGTTGTTGTTGTTGTTGTTGTTGTTGTTGTTGTTTTTGTTGCTGTTGTGGGCCTGACACATACACTGGTCAGCCAATATCTGACACATCATAGATTTATTGGTGTAATGATGTGTCAGATATCTGCTCATACAGGTAACCTTTTATTTATTTATTTATTTATTTATTTAAACAGAACATGTAATGACCTCAAGATGCTTGGGGTAATTTATTGAATGGTATATGGTTTTTGTACACTGATGAAGTAGTGGTGGTAGTGGTAGTAACAATAACAACAACTACAATAATAATACTAATAGTTATAAACTACTTCTGAAGTACCAGAAGAACTCCAAACTCCTACAGTTTTGGAAATGGGTTTTGAGCTTTTAAACATCTCACGTTACACCTTTCAGCCATCAGATGTAACTGAAAAGGGGCAAAATTTAGTTGTCCTTCAGTTCCAGGTATCTTTGCTCTTAGGTGTCTTAGGTATAGATTTACCCCCACCCTTTATACTCAGGAGGCAGTCCGCTCATCATTAAAACCTTTTTTAAAGATCACCCTTATGAAAAGTCTCATAAATCTTTGTCAGCTGAACCCCTTTTCAGGTCAGCAAGAACTGAATGAGGAAATACTATAAGTACAGTCTGAGAGGAAGCAAGTGCTAAAAGCACTGAGGAATTAGAAGTGCCTTTTTGGGTGGTAATTGCAGAGAAACCTCTTTTCATACTACGTCAAAACAATATCTTTATCAGCATGTTTTCAACAGCTACCATCATATTACAAGATGACAGTATGTCAAAATAAAAATAAAGTTCTTTATATATGTGTTGCTACTAGTTAGATGGAGGTAATGTTTACGGCGTAATGGGGTCACATTTTGTTCCAAAGACATATTTAGACTGCAATGCTGCCCGTTTTTTAACAGCACTTTTGTCTGAGAGTTTTCACATAAGTGCTGCTTAACCATAATACATGCATCTCTTCACCTATCAATGGTAAACTTTGAAAATAGCTACTCACATTTAAAACATCCTGTAACATGAAGAGCCCTTAATGGTTTATTGTGGGATAATTGCAGTGCCATTTATAGGCAGAGAACAATGGCAACAAACTTTTTTGTAAGGCACCACTGAACATAACAGGAAAAATAAAAGCCTGGTACATGCTCTTTCCTTTTCTAACTATAACGTGATGTGTTTGGACTATGATTTCTGGTGTTACTTATATTGTTTGTATATTATAAAGTTTGTAGTGTTTGCAGGCATTAAGAAATGACTTAATTTCTGGCAAACTATTTGGAATCTTTCAAATATATGGATGCTAGGGCAGTTAGTAAGGAGTGACTACTTTTTCATGTCACTTTAATACTCAATGACAGTATATGGGTGAAAGGGGCACCTCAACTACAGATGTAATCAAGTTTTCAGCTGCTTGATGGGAAAAGAAGCTCCAACTGTCTTTTGCACAAATGCGATGATGACTCATGGCAACACACAGATCTCTGCTTTTAAAAAATTCCTCTTCTAACTTCCACAAACAACTGAGAAAGCATGTAGGCAAAATACTAAGGTCATGAGACAAAACTACATTTGAGAGGTCTTAAAGTCAAATTGGCTTGGTGGTTTACAACGGCTTTCCCATCTACATCAGCTCCCATCAACCACTGTCCTGCCAGATGAATTAAAGCTGCAGCAGCAGCAAAAAACCAAAAGCTAAATAAGAACCCCACTGCTTATAAAATTAACTTTTCTTTTGTAAAAAGGCAATCAGTTGCATGGAAACCAGTAAAATCTGCCAAGCTGATGATGCATTCTGTCAGATGAGTCTGACATTTGTTTCATTCAGACAGATTTACACCCATCCTGGCCCATGGAGCATCGGTCACAACCCTTTATTTCATATGGGGAAAATTGGATATGACGACTATCAGAGCGTCACCAGTCCAGATTTAAAATGTCCTAAATGTCCCAACGTGCAGGTGTAGATTCTGTTGCCCCTATTGGTTTAAGGTCTATCCACTTGGTTCCACAAGTATTTTGGATCAACTGCTTTTTTTAAACACCATTTGGAATTCAAAAACGAACTGAGAGGTCACAGACAAACTTGCATTTGTTAAATGGTCTGGCAAGCAAGGAAATTATTATTATGGTTGTTTCTTTTCTCAAAAGTTTAATAGGCTTGTTTAACAGCATGATAAAAAATATGAGAGTTTTTTTTGGAGGGGGTCAAAACTAAATGAAAGCAGTTCCTGTGGAAAATTTTTCAAATAGGACATGTACTTTACCAGGATTTAGATATCGGTAAAAAAAGCTAAGTGATCTTCCTCTTGCCCTGTGTTGTGTCAGTATGCAAATTGAGGAGGGCCTCGCACAATACCTGTTCTTGCCCAGTCAGTTTGTTTTCCAAGCACTCTTACAGTCTTTGCACAGACTCAGCGGTCAATGATTGTGCAGTTCTGGTCAGGTCTTCTCCCTTTCATAAAGAGTTGGGACCCTCGGGGGAGGTAAAATGTACAATGTCAGCAGTGACAGTTTAAATAATTGTAAAATGGAATTGCAGTCCTGTTTTTGGACTTGTGGAAGGAGATGTACAAACCAGCCTTGCTGCCACAAAAGACAGCTGTAACCAGGTCAGAGCCTTTACTGCTGTCATCCAACCACATTTCAGTAAAGTCAACAATACATGTGTTATGTAGGCCTTTTTCAAAAGGATCCTTGTGTTTAAATGAGGCTCCTGCGTTTAAATGAGACTCAGGCGTTGTTGGTTTTTTCCGCAGCATAACTCAACTCTCTCTCAATTTCAGGATCTCGTGGCTGTATTATATATTGTAATATGTCTAATAGATTTTTTGCCACAAAGAATGCAGAATTTTAAATGATTTTGTCTTATTCTTATAGATTTCTTGTCATATGTAGTTCTTTCAAAGGGCTGTCCAGCACTACCATCAACCCTTTCATTTAATGGTTCATTTCACGCATTGTGTTAATGTAATGTTAAACAATAAAAGGATCGGAAGAAGTACTTGGTTCTTTTACCTAATTAAAAGTAGCAACACCAAGTTTCATGTAAAAAAAAAAAGTCTGTTAAGTAAAACTCATCAATATTGTATTTTAGTAAAGTTACAAAGTACAAGCATCGAAGTATACTTGAAGTACAAAAACTCAAATTCTCAAAAATACCTGAAAAGGAACGGACAGTTTCCATAGCTTTACATAACAATTTATAATAAAATAAATTGTAATTCATTTGATAACTCTACAGTATTTTGTGTTAAATATCTGACTCTACAAAATGATAAGTAGACTTACCACAGATGTCAAAATAAATGTAGTGAAGTAAAAAAGTCCTATATGAGCTTCCAAAATGTAATGGAGTGAAAACAAAAGTCGTATAAAACTGAAGAATTCATGTAAAGTACAAGTACCTACAAATTGCACAATACTTGTGTAAATGTACTAACATTCCAGTTCTGTTTGACATCCAGCAGTGAAAGACTTTATCCAACAATGATTCATGTTGAGCTCATTGGAAGCCAGTCCATGACTCAGTATTACTCTGACTCTGACTTACTTTTTAAAAAGAATCACAGTTTGCAAATGTCTTGCATATCAACTTATCACTACCACACCAGTAACATTTTTATGTGAAACTGCTCCAAGTTACTGGAATTTAAGAACCAAAACATTTCAACTTTCTCATAAATATTTTCAGCACCTTTTAACATTTTTTAAATTTCTGTTTTTAATTGTTCATGAAGCAGCTTATTTCTGCCAGATGAGATTTGATGTCTTAAGATATTATAGACAAAGTGAAAAATATAAATGTGTCCCTTAAATATACAATATGTAATTTCTATGGCTAAGTCAAAACAATGTAAACAAAAGACATAGATTGCTGATGACTTGAAGTACTGAATCTGTTGATTTTATTGTCAAACCGTCACCGTTACAGATGAAAATCTCTGTGCCTGACTCTGGCAGTAACGTTCATAGACCTGGAAACTCTTCTCCGTGTGGCGCTCGCTCTTTACAGTTAGACTGTTTACAGTCCGATGCAAGAATGGAGTTGGAGTTGAGAGACCACATCTACCAGTGGACCTTTTCACAAGTAGCCAGCTTACACACTGTTAATAGTTAACAGTCTCCTGTTAATTACGCAGACTACAACCACAAACCAGGGTTTTACCGGTACCAAGATCACCATACCCTGCCCTTGCCTTTATAGAGACTATGTTGAGTCATGTTGCCAACTTCTTTTCTCACTCTGACTGATGTTACCCCTGAAGTTAACAAATAAAGGGTAAGAACTAAAACCCAACGTTGCCTTAAAAAAAATTACAGATTTCCATCAGTTTGATTGTTGTTGAAATCATTTGGGATAATATAAGTACACAACCCAACAAAATATGTACAAAGATTTAGTTGCTTTTAGACATTTTAATGTGGAAATCTTAACCTTAAAGGGGACATATTATACTTTTTTTTGTCTCTTTCAACCTATAAATGATGTTACAAAGTTTGATTGTTGTTTTAAGTTGTGCCAAGGTGTGAAATAATGAGGTAAGAGTATGTAGCAGTAATCCCTGTGGGCTGTCTCTAATGGCTCTGAATGCTTTGTTCTCATCAGTTTTTTTTTTAATCTCAGACCACTGTTGTGTCACAGTGTGCTGGGCCTCTCTATAGGTTCATCTGGAAGGTGTGTGTTTGAACTGGCCAATCAGAGCAGAATAAGCCTTTAGAGGAGGGGCAGGAGCTAAAACAGAATATCTCAGACAGAGGCAGAAATCCTGGAATTAACAGGGCTGCTGCAGTCGGCTGTATGAGAAAACAGATGAGTTTTTAAGCATCAAAGCATGTAAACCTGCTCCAGCAGTAACCAAGAAAAAAATATGATCGTAAAAAATTTGCACATTATTGCCCCTTTAAAACTTACCCTAAGTGTTTCTCGCTGGAAGTGAATGTAGCTATTAATTAACGTAAACTGTAGATTTAAAAAACAAAAAACCCCTCTGTGTTTTAGCTCATTACATCCACACATCAAAGTAAAGTGAAAATTGTTTAAGACTGATGCCTCTTTTTGTCTCCCTATTTATATTATTAATTCTTGGAAAGAAGGTTATCTAAAAAAAAATAATTGTTGAATGACCGATAAGGATGGAATTTTTTCCAATTCAAACAACCCATCTCTTATTTTACAAGTTGGCAAAGCACCAATCTACAGCAAATCATTACATGGAAATACTGACATCAGATCCCAAACAGAAAGCAGTGGAAAAAACAAGCTATGGCGTTTCATCTTTTGAACAAGCTAAACAGCACTTTGGTGTGTGTGAAGGAGAAAGCTAGAAAATATATGACAGCGAACAAATACAATAAATGGGCAAATGGCATTTATGAAAGTATGAAAGATGCTTTACAAGTAATAGAGTAACAAATAAGCACAAAGACAAACATGCAGCAGATGCTGGTGGGTGTATTCTTCAGCCCCCAGAGGCGCTGGTTTAAAAACTAGATGGATGGATGGTAAAATGAAAAGCAGACAGAAGAGACATAAACATTACGGTTGGCTTTTCCACAATAAAGCACGCTAATTACAGCAGAGATCTAAAGACATAACGATCTGAGAGGTGATTTATCATCCTACTAAGTGCTGTTACTGTGCACAATAATATTGCTGTGTCGTTTGCTTTTATTGCTTGTAGACAAAAGGCCTTGTGATCCTGTTTGCTCCCTTGTGGCATTGTCCATTCTTGAGTAGCGGAAAAATGTTTGAAGAAAGGAAAGCAATTAGAAAGCAGGTGCTGCAGAGAAAACAGGCTATGGTTATTTCAAAAACTCTCACACAGGCAGCAATATGAAATGGTCAATTCACACTCTGATAGAATGATGAATTAATAGAGAGCTGACACAGATATTTTAAAAACCAGAGTAATATGATCACAGGATGTGCATTTGGCCTCCATCAATAACTCGGCAGCAGGAGGTCCTACAAGCTTCTGCTAAGTCAGCACCGCAAACACCGCAATTGCATGGGACAATCATGCTTTCCATTTAAATGATATGTTACTATTATGGAACCAGTGAATCAATGAAAATGCTGCACAGCTTTCAATTTCCCATCAGGGATGTGTGTTAGTGTTTGTGTGTGTGCAAGTGAGGCTTTTGGCATGCAGGAACACATGTTTCAGTTACACCCTCACGGGAGCAATGTCCCTCCTACAGTATCATCTTTTCATTCAAAAGTCATTACTCTTTGTCATCGACAAGAAATGAAGCAAAGCGAGCAAAAGAATAAACACATGGTGAAGGCTCTCTTTTTGTGCCTAAAAACATTCCAGATCGACAGCAATTTTCAAAGCGACAAGTTTTGGAAGCACAAATCTGTGATGTATCAATGTGATGCAGTTATTCATCAATTACCTGAGGGAGCTCTTTTGCCATTTAATAAACACGACAGATATAAGGGAGCGTGAAATTGCAGAGTGCTGCTCTGTTCTTTGGCAATGAAGGAATGAAGTGATCTGCTGGAGGAAGGGTAAAACTGGGTGCTGAGATTAATAGTCATGTGATAAGAAAACAGAGTTGTTCATACTGCTTTATTGTCAATTGACTGAAAGAAATTCTGTCAAAGGAACTTTTTTAATGAACCAAAGCAAAGTGAGAAACATTTTGCTCTAATTAAAACACTCCTGAAACCAGCAAACAAGTCACCATCTGAAAAATGAATATGCATATTTTCTTCCTACAATTAGCAGGATTCATTTGGATTTTTTTTCAAATGGTATTGGTTTTGGATTTGATACCACATAAATCACTGTTTCATCTTTTTAGCTTCTTGCCTTAACTAGTTAGTTTGAAAGTAGAGCAATAGGAAATAAGAGAAGACAGAAAGGAGGGTTAGGTCACCAGGTCAAGGTTCAACAACCATATTGGAACCAGGATGTCTTAGTTGTGGTCTGTCTCTAAGACCGCTGGGACACTAGGATGCCTCACTGTTTGCTGAATTCATCCACTGATCAGCACTGGTTCAGTCAAAGCTTTTCAACTGCAAGGAGGCAGGATTTCACCACCTGTTGAGGTGTTATGCATTGGGCCCTATAAACTCTTGTATTGTATTAAAATGGACTAAAATTAAATTTCCACAAATCCTTCAGGGTTGAGTGATCAGACTAATATATCAGCAAATATGAGTTCATCGTCTGTTTTGTTTTTGTTTTTAATTTTTTCTGAGACTCACTCAGGGAATTAACCCAGTAGCACGAGGGCACTAACAGCAGAGAGGGGCAGCCTGAATAAACAGCATGAGGAACCAAATATCCATTTTAATTCTCATTTTATTGCCAAAGATTTATAAAACAAACTCTGAGCTTCCCTTTCACTCATGTAGTGTGACACCGGGTGTAGATTCCTCAATAAGTTCTCCGACTCTGTCTTTGGACCAATAACTATAAATAAATAAAGAATGCTCACTTTTGCCTGGGAATGGAAGTTCCTCCTTCCGACTGCAAGAATGATATTGAGTGGGCAGTCATAATGTGCATATCTAAGACCAATATTTAAAACTGCTGTTGGTAACTTTTGCTAAAGAGCTAACGAGCTAACGTTAGCTGTGACGTAAGACTCGTCGGGAAGCTCCCTCCCTGTTTTTGCTCCAGCTCGCGTTTTATTTCGTTTGTTGTCGCTCTCTTAAGTCTAATTTGAACTGAGACGCAGCTATTGCAGGGAGAAGTTGCAGCAGATTAAACTGGTCCATTCTCAGCTCAAGCTTGAGCTGGCTGTTGTCGCTTGCAGACACTCTGTTGTTGGCAGAGTAAGAGTCAAAGCATATGGCATGAGCAGCTAATCAGCTCATAGCAGCGTCACCTGTTGCTAAGAAGTGCAGCGTAGACCAGGCAATCAGGAAAAAGAGAACAAAGAGCATCACTGATTGGACAAATAGAATGGGAGCAACAGGATTTTTACCAATCCTGAATACAGAGGCATGGGAAAATACAGAGAGACTGCGATATTCTTAGATCACGTCATGTACTAATAGCTGTCTATGATTATCATAACATTTTTTTCCAAAAAAAACACAAAGAAGATATTTTTGTTTGCTTCAAAGTTACCAGCTGCACCGATAAGATCTCCTTATTTTAGGCTGGATTTTAAAAAGTAAGCTCTATTGTTGTCTTACAACTCATGGAGCTAACGTTAGCTTAATTAGCTACCAAGCTGACATCAACTGAACAGTTTAGCAGACAAAAAAAAACATTGCTTGCGAGAAATGAGGAGTCTGCTTTAGTCATGATCTGTCTGAAATCAAGATCCTGCTGTTTCAAAAATCAGTAAGATGGTGTTGATGAGAGTTAAAGATTGATTTATTATCACTGCAAACTGCACATGCTTCATGAACAGAAGGCTAGATAGTGTTAGCAGTAGTTATAGGTGGCCAGTTGATGCATGACTATATATATATATATATATATATATATATATACACACAAATCCTACACACCACTCACAACCACAACTGAGCCAGGTAATTCAAAAAGCGGTATGAAGCAATATGAGACTTTTCACATCTGGGAGCTTAAACCACAGTTTTCACTCTTATTCATTAAGTACTTCACCAGGAGTGACCACCTACACATTTTCCCCGACCCAATTTTCTCATCAATCTGGATATTTTCCTTCCTATTAAGGGTGGGACAAAACATCAATGTGGGAATATATGTTATTTCTTCATCTTGTGATGCCTTATTGACACTTTGTAGCCTTATTGACACTCTATCAATGATTTTATTAAAAGGTGCAGGCTGTCTAAACATATTCCCCTGCCAGTTTGACTCACTAGAGTCACTACTTACTGAATCATTCGATATATCCTCATTTTTCTGCTTTCAGGCAGTTGGCCCTTTTGCCAGTTAATGGTTATTTTACACTGATCGATGGCAGACATGGACATGAACAAGTTGCAGTCAGTGTGTGTATTTGTGTGTTAATGAGGCACTAAGATAAGACTGCACTTTTTTGTACATTGTTACGAATGTTTTGTTTTTTTTCCTTATTCTGTTGTGCAGACATTGTGATGTATTGTAGATGATTGTCCTGCAATGTATCAGGCATCACTATAATTGGATAGTCATAATGTCTACAAATGCTTAGTGACAAATGTCTACTAACAGTATGTTGATAGTCAGCTATAGATTACTAATATGCTCTTGATCATATGTTGATATTATACTGTTGACTTTCAGATGACAAGAGCTGATAGTCAACTTAGAAGATGTTGACTTAATGTATAGATAGTTTGTGAAATATTGGTAAATAACCTGTTGAAACAAAGCATTTTGACAGTCAACAGACACTTTTGTTGAATATTAACTGACACACTGTTGAAATGTGACTGTCTGTAATTTGTAGATTTTTAACAGATGGAATATCAAAATAAAGTGTGACCCACAACTGCAAGAAGAAAAACACAACAACAAATTACAAAACACCACTGAAAATAGAAAAGGACAACAACACATTAAAACACAAGAACTAAAAGAGAAAAAAAACTGCAATAAGAACAAAACACAACAACTAGATGAAACACAACAACAAAAAGAAAAAAAATGCTAACCTGCCCTTATCATCAGTTGTCAAGGATTATTATTATTTTTCAAATGTGTTTTTACTTTTTGCAGTTGTGATTTTTGTGTTGTAATAATCTGTTATGCTTCATTAGGGTTTTTTTTGCTGTTGTTTTATCTCTTTGTTGTGTCTCATCAATTTGTTGTTGTGTTTTTTCTATTTGTTGTGTTTTGTCTATTTGTTGATGTGTTTAGTCTTTTTGTTGTTATGTTTTCTCGTTTTGCAGTTGTGTTTTTTCTATTTGGGGTTGTGTTTTTTGTTTTGCAGTCATGTTTCCCTATTTATGGTTGTGTGTAGTGATTTGTTGTTGTGTTTTCCTATTTGCACTTGTGTTCTTCTATTTGCGGTTGTGTTGTGATTTTTTTTGGTGTTTTTTTGTTGCAGCTGTGTTTTCATTTTGTGATTGTGATTGGCACTTCAGGGCCACCGAAGGATTGCATAGCCTTGGCAATGATATGCGGATTCTGTGAGCTTTCGGTTGAGTTACCCTTTGTTCCTTGTGTTCTTCTTCCATTTATCATTGTCTTTTCTCCTTGTTCCGGTTCTTTTTCCTCCTTTTATATATGTCAGACTTTTCCCTCTTTCAATGGCTCCAATCTGTTAATCAATATCCTCCTCCTCTTCGTCAGTCTTTCTACTCTACCTTCTCCTTTGACTTTTCCATTTCAACATTCCTTCAGTACTCCTTCTTGAACGTGCTCCCCTTTCCACACATCAGTCTCATGCTCCTTCTCCCTTTGCTCTAGCTTCCCATCTATCTCCCTGTCCTCCTTTTTGTTCATCTCACCTTTTCCTTCGGACTCGGGTGGCTCTGGGAAGTAATTTAGCAGCTGGTGAGTCCTGGGCCAAATCTGTCACTATAGACATACCAGAGGCAAGACGAGTAATTTCCCACCTGGACCACTGACACTTCTAATCACATCCTCAGGGACACAAGGAGACAGAGGGATTGGGTGAAGAATAACAGGTGGTAAAAAGAGAACGAGGAAGGCCATTAGGTAAACAGGCAGAGACACAAGCCCTAATAGAGTTAGGTATCACTCCAGCGAATTAATTACCTGCTTAAATCGGCCAAGCAGGAAATGTGATGAACACACAAATGGGACTCCTTGCGGATGACATTTGATTGGTTGAAAGGGTTTCTTCAGCTTCTCTTCTTTGCTAATTTTAGCACTGTCACACAAACTACATAATGACTGCTCGTGGGGTCGCACTCGAACAAATGTACTCAAACTCAGTTAAAAACTGGGACGATCTCATTGTCTGTGGGAATACCCCATCACACCCCATTATACAGTCCAGTAGGGACCACATGAATGCAAATATACGAGAGCTGAATGCATAAGAGGGAGCCTCAACAACACCCTGACAAATTCCCACTGGGACCTGTAAGTAGGAGTTTCTCTCTCTGATGGACAGAAGAGTGGAAAGCCCCAGCTGTGAAATGACTTAGTTGATTAAGATATGTATAGAAATAGACTAGAAAAGTTTTAATTACCTTTCCCTTTCAGCTGTGCCAGGACAGATTACACAGAAGCATTAGAAGTTAAATATATGTTCTTGCTTACATAAATATAAGCTGTTATGGAGGCTGGTGGTGGTGGAATGCATGCGTTCACACACACATACGAATGTGTGCCTTGTGTGTCAACTTCCTTTTGATTGAAGGGAAAGGCGACCTCCCCTGTCAACCTACGTGCTGCATTTAGAAAAAGACTTATGTCCACATCCCACCCCCACAAGTTCCTTCCTGATTAAGAGATGTTGTATGGAGAGATGGACGAAGGGGTGACAAAACGGACCTCGCGTTCATTATGTATCTGGATGCGCCACTGACAGCTGAGATGACTGACAGGAAGGGACTGTGGAGAGGTGAGGAGCTAGGTAAACTTTGTGACCGCAGGGCCTTTTTCTCACCGACTGTGTAAATATTGTGCTGTAAGAGGTGGAAAAAATTGTTAAGCTATCAGACCTGCCCTTGTAAGCATCTAAAACCATCATGCATGTAGGGTTTAATTCTGAGGCATTGGATTGCAGTGAAAAATGTCGGCTGCAACATATTCAAAACTCCAGATACTTAAACAAAAAGATAATCAAAAATAACTGAGCATATCAGTAATTTTGCATGTTTAGCCCATTAACTACAAAATGCATATACTCACACTACTGCAGACAATTTTTTGAAACATATCATGAATGTTTTGGTTGATCTACCTTCCAGGCAGTAAGTGGTTTATTTGTCAGTATAATGTTAGATTTCTACTTATATGGGACTAATGTTATTGTATATACTGTTAATTTTTTTCCACACAATTCTTCTCTCCAAGACTTTATTGTTGCACCTAAAAGTATTATTTCCCTTTTTGTCATTTTTTTCCCCCCTTAAAAATATTTAGTCTATTTTAACACTGGAGGAAGCAAAATAAACACAAGGAAAAGGCAAAGCTTAAGAAATCTGTAGACAATTGGAGTGCTTGAACTTATGTGTCAACCTTCACTTATTATAGATGAGATATGTAGATGTATCCCTCGCAATGTGGACCTCGATTTAAGCATTTTATCCTCCTGGTTCTTATTTTGCCATGCCCTTGCTCACCTGAAAACTCCCGCTACCGCTGCTGCTGCCTCAAGAAATTATAGAGCAAGTACGCCTTTGTCCCCACTACTGCCCTGGTTGGATATTTTTGTGAGTCAAGGCTTTTATTCCCCTCAAACCCCTGCTTCACTACAACATAAGAAAAAGCTGTTTGTGCCATTAATATGTATGTGATGTTGTTATTCTTTTTGGATTCATATTTAGAGTAGATGATGCATGCTGCTTATGAGATAAAGTGCTTCTGTTGAAATATTGCAGCAGTTTCTGGCCTTTTCAAATAGTAGAACATTTGAGACTTTTGGATATGCCACTGAAAGAAATGCCAAAATACCAAGCAACTGGGAAAAACATTTAAAAAATGAAAAGTTTTTATACACTATTTCATTGTCACAGACCTGCTCAGGTGTACATTATCACAATAACTAATCCGTTTTAAGCTAACATAAAGTTAAAGGAGAGCTATTGTGCTGTGCCGTCTTTTCTAAACTATAAATGTTGTTACAATGTCGGATTCCTGTATTAAATGATGCTATAGGGTCACATAATGAGGCCCTCGCATTGCACGCTTTATTTTGCAGTGTTTTTTAACAGTGTTTTTCCAGTGACATTAATGCATGCTGGACTTCCTTGTATGGGCATGCCACTGCATGCACACAGGCCCATGCCTGCCCCCCAAAATCAAAATGAAAGACCCAAAAATGAGTATAACAGCGCAGAGGCTGTGTCCTAGTTGCAGCAGCTACAGGCTCAATTTCACCTTGTGACCCATTGCCGTGTGTCATTTGCTTTTTATTTCCCCTGGTTCCTGTCCAATCTTCAGCTGTCTTAAATAAATAAGTAACTATGTAATACATCAGTAAGATGCTAAAAATGAAGATTAATAATCAGTATTGTATTCTTTTTATCAGAGAGCCTTTGTCCTTCACCTTTGAGAGGGATAAATACCTTCCACTTTGTGAAAGTTGGTGCTCCTTGAGGTTTTATTAGTTAAAACTAATTTTGGATCACCAAATGTAGGACCAAGCAGCCCTGCAGGTCTTGGAGGTTGCCATAGTGACTGCCTTGTTCACCTCCCTCAGGAGTGCTGCTGGTGGGTGATTACTGCAGATGAGATTTAAGTCCATTATGTAAAAAAGAACTTGACACTCGACAAGAAAATTATATTCTCAGGCTTCAATTTAAAAAAAAAAACAACTGCTGCCTTAAATGACAACTCCCCTTATAAACCTCGGAGAACTCTTTGATTTTGTTAAAAAATATTCAAGTAAAGTTACATATTATTCTGCCCACTACTGGCTAATGCAATGCAGCGACGAAATGTGTAACAGCAATGATTTAATTATTTTCGACAGTATTTCTCCAGTGTTGTAGTGTATTTATTCACAACAGTGTGTCTGTTGGCATATGTGTGTGTGTGCCTGAGCAGGTGGACCATGTTCAGCATGAGGTGGGAGAGTGAGCTGATAGTTGAGAATCTTCTGAAGGGCAAAGGTTAGACTGAAAATCAGTAGCATCATCACAATGATGTGGTGTGCATGCAGCAGAGAGGCAGAATACCAGCATGAATACTGACCTCAGTAATGTACAAGTAGATGTACCTGAACCTAGTTCTCAACCTTCGTTATATGTACATTTCTTAATATGTAACAGTGCCAAAAATGATGTGAAGTAAATTCTGTCCACTATGGGGTAGGATCCTAACTTATCACCACAACTAATGAGTGGGGAAAATAGACAAAGAAAAAAAAAATTAACATGTCATTGGTTAGCTTGCAGAGTGTTTCTTGTCATGTTTTTAACCATCATTTGTACCAAGTTTTTAAGTTATTACCAATTTTGAATATGCTTTCTTGGAAGACATACATATCATAGAACAATAGTAATGTTTGTGCAGTTTGCAGCAGCTGACAGGCAAATGCAACACTTCTCACATAGCCCGTGCGCAGCCTATCTGGACACCATCTGCCTTTCTGAACAACATCCATCATTGTGAAAATTGTTTGGTCTCACCGGGGCACCTACATCCTCTTTCCTCTTCTTGCACATCTGTATCTTGTTTCTACTCATCAACTATGATATTTTCAGCACAGTTGATGACATTTTTGTTAGCAGGAAAGAAAAGAAAGGACCAAATTAGGCTGCAGTGTCACTCAGATATTATCTGGGCTGAGGGTCGGGAATGTGTCCACAGTGATTTAGGGAGTGGAAGGCAGCAGGTGAAACTGGGAAAGATTATAATACACAATGGCAGCTAATCTTTGCTACTTGGATGGTTGATGATATTGTACGGTAGCAATTTAGCAGAAAATACAGACAAGCCTAATTATAAATTTTGTGGCAATACAGAGGGAGAACAATTTGTTTTTATTTAGCTGACATCAATCTTACTTCATTCAAAATGAATGCTTTGCAACAAAATGCAAGTGTTGCTGTATGTCCTCTGTTTTGTGCTGTGGAACAAAAAGGGCTTTGCCATTAGAGGGGGCAGTTTTCAATCTCACGTGTCCTGAATTATTTTTGCCAGTTGCCGGTTGGCGCTTTAGTGCTTATGCAACAGCGCACAATCAGAAGCAGCCATGGGGAAGTCATTCCTCCAAGGCATGACCATATCAGAAGAATGGACATAGAGTTTTAGTTGTAAGTTCTAGGAATGGGCATTTGAAGAAATTTCCTTGTTGATCACTGGGAAAATTAACCATCAATTATCTATTCAATCATTATTTTTTATATCAAAAATGCCTGGCAGAAAATAAAAAACAGTGCATTTTTCCTCAATTAAATCTTTATTCAAATAAGAACTTATAGTCCAAAAATAATCCTCTTGGACAAGGCAGTCACAGTTCAACTGTTAAACTTAAGTGAAAAGGAAAGGCAGCGCACAAAATGTGAAAGCAGCCGAGCGTGAGCCTCCGACACTATGACGCACTGAGCCTCTTTTAGAAGCAATTCCAAAAGACAATCATATCAAACGATAATAATTTAATCAAAAAACATTATTTACCGTTGTGCTTTGCGAGCCCTCTGTGCTCAGACTGAGGTGATGGTAGGTTGACAGGAGGATGCATTAAAATTAATCAGGGTCAGTTGTAACATAACGTTACGTTGTTCCAGTCGTACATCACTGGGGTCATTGTCATGTACCTATACATGGCTTTGCAATGTTTATAACGAACTTCATCATTTTTAAATCCGAAATGGTCTCACGCCAAACTTTGCCTCGACCTCTTTGTGATTTTGTTTAATTTCTGCGGCGGCCATGACAGCAGGTCATAGGCTCTCTCTCCTAAAAGAAAAGAAACATTTTCTGCTGCTTTACACTTATCTGCTATGTTTTAGACTTTAATGTAGTACTTATTTCTCCACTACGTGTATTTTAGGAATAAACTTCCTGGCTACTTTGCACAGTAAGATTTTACATAAATACCATGTGATTAGCTCATAAAATGTAACACATTGTTAAACATCAAACCAGCAGTTCCCATCCTTTTTGGCTTGTGACCCAAACAAAACAGCTGCGTCTAGTTTGGGTCCCTTATCATGTTTCAAATTATTTTGTCTAGGAGTTGCTAGCCATTAAACTATCAAGATCTTTCCACACTGAACTCCTCAGATGAATTCATTGAAATATCAAGGCCAAATGATGCAATGTTTTACAACACCCCCCCCCCCACACACACACACACACACACACA
>JAQLOL010000004.1:6131979-6148491 GCA_029783665.1 Naso thynnoides
AAAGGCCAAATGATGCAATGTTTTACAACACACCCCCCCCCACACACACACACACACACACACACCCAAACAACCAAAAAAACAAAGGTTTAAGAAGAATCCAAAACATGAGAACAAATATGCACACAGAATTTAATTTGCAATAATTTTACTAAATGACGTGACATTGTGTTGCAGCAAAAGTTAACGCTGGGGTAGGCAGTTTATTTTTGGTGTCATCAGGCAAATAATTCCATAATACCCTTTAAACACATTGTAATTCAGGTGATCTGAAAGAACACTTGACTTCCCCAACTCTCCTTTGCTCTGTATTTAGGCTTTAGAAAATAAAGACTATGACAGACATCTCTCGACCAATCACAGGTCATTCTAAAGAGCACATGTTCCTATTGACTGCTGGACCTGTACTTGTAAGTCACTCTTTTTTTTTCTTCTCTTTTTTTAATCTTTTCATTATGGAATGGAAATTAAGTTACAGTTGCTTTATGACTTTAATTTCTCCATTTAAAATGAGATCAGTGTCTTTAGGAGATTTGTTTTCTGTGCTGTCTTTTGAAAATGTTGTTCCTAAGTGCAACAGCGGCATTGCAGCAGTTATGTAAACATAACTGGGTGAGTCAATCAATATTTTTAAATCAGTTAATGTGACTCTTTTACAAATGGCTTGTATTTACAGTAGGCCCAATAATATAGTCTATAGACTCAGGAAGCTAACTCCTTTTTCCTCTTTGTCAGCTGGTAGAGAATACTTTAAATGCACCCCCTAGAGAGAAAAATAAGGCGTAACATGTCAGCTAACTGCTCAGCTCTAAATATAACAGGACAGTGTGGGTGGTGTACACATTTCCCTAGTTCATCAAGGACCAGTGTGGCCATTCATCACACTCCCTCGCTTTCAACGGTCCATGGAAAATCACCTGGAGAGCAAGGGACAATAAGAGGATGGAGGGAGGGAGAGGAGTTGTACTGTACGAGTTGCTGTTTTCACTTAATGGTTAAAAAGGTTGTCCAGATTATGGATACAGTTTGGCAACAGGAAAGATAAAAAAGGTTAAAAGGCACTTCACAACCATCTGTGAACATGCCTAATACAAACACAGCATGTACAGACTTGACTAAAGAGCACAGAGGTGAAGTGTAATCTGTTAATCCTTTACTTTCCTCATTCTTTTTATTACTTTCCTTTCCTGTTTTCTCACTTTGGCTTGTTTTGGAAATCAATAACAAGTTCCTTCATATTTCACTGATAAGATGCTTTCTCCTCTTGTGTTTATCCATGACATGTTTGCCATCATTGATTGGGCTTTGGTTAGGACGGTGCAGTCTGTGTGTGATGCATTCTGCGGCAATCATTCAGCTGGTCGGCACACATTAGCTGTGACTCATTTTTAGCACACCTGTCAAAGCAAAAGCCCAAATCATTTTGCTAACAGCAAGGCTACATGCGGACTGGACAAAAGGAATCAATAGCATCGCTCGAAAACAGGGAGGAAAAAGAAAGCAAAATTGGCAGACAGGTTGAATAGCATAATCAACCCACAGTAAAGGCTTCAGAGATGGTTTTCAAAGATGTGCAGACACAAGAGCAATGATGCTGAGTATGACAAACAGAAAGCGAGGGTAATAGCATTTCATTTTCCTGTCATCTATTTGACCTCATCTTTCAATGTGTTGCCATTGAAGACATTTTTCAAAAACGATTCAAAACTGACTTTTTTGTTCTATTTCTGTCTGAAAAACAAAGGGAATGCTTTTCTGTGAGGACTGTACAGGTTATGTGGTACATCTTAGCATGTGTGGGTGGGTGTGGGTCAATAGCTGAATAAGACCTGCTAAGAGAACTTGTTCTCTATACATTAGACTGGAAACATTGGTCATGCCTCATTGGGCTCTGTCTGGCTCTCCTCTGTGTGCTGGGAGTGAATGTATGCTCCTGGGCCATGGTATACTCTCAGATATGATTGCAACAAAAGGCCATTTCAACAATAACCAAAGAGCCCACATACAGAGAAGAGGAGAGGGAGGAGAAGGGTTGGAAAAACAATGGATGAGAAGAGTGCAACGTGGAGATTTATGGATTGCCTTTCCTTATGTTTAACAAGGCCACCTACACACAGGGACCACTACATGCACTTGCACAATTCCACTCATCCCAACAATCGTTGTCCTAGTGCTAGTTTCATAAGGATTAATTAATACAATCACACTCTTTTAGCTAGGTAAGGGGTAATGTACAGTGATGGCAGTGGATTTTTGGTGGCAGGAGTCCCAGAAAGAGAAGAAAGAAAGAGAGAAAGAAGAAAGTAGTGACCTCCACAGAGATCATGGTGTGACAATGAAAATGCAAAGGAGCTTGAGTTACTGTAATTTTTGTGGATCATGATGAGCATTCAAATTTGATTCAGAGGAAAACATATGGCTGACTGTAGTTTGCTTGATAATATTTGCCCAGTTCCCATGCTGGGACAAAACTTAAAAAGACTTAAGAGATTTCCATCTTTCAACCTCTCTTTTCCTATCTTTTTCTTTTCTGATTCTATTCTTTTTCCAAAAATCTATTCAGTTCTCTTGAGACATTTTGTTCTCTGAGCATGCTCCTATTTTTGGTAAATGGTGTACTAAACACACTCATCTAACTGCGCTTCCACAATAGTAAATGTCACCTCGCCGACACTGAGACACACCACTGTGTGGAAATGCTTATTTACTTTCAGATTAGCCTTTGCGGCCAACTACCATTTCAAACGATGTGGCTCCTGAATTCGAGCACAGCTTGTGTTTACTTTTATATCATGAGCATGTGTTGCGTGCATGTTAAGGCTATTCCATGTTACTCCATGTTTAAAGACGTTCTATGAAAAGATAAGTAAAGTTACGCATCATAGCTACATCTGTCAGCTAATGGTGTAAAGTCAGTGATAGAGCCTGTCATGTAGCCACTGACTCACTTAAAAGCATATGAATGCATTTTTTGTTTTTGAAAGGCTGCATAATAATTTGGTTCATGCAGGCTAAATAAAATATCCATTGCAACTACAGTTTACCTTTGCTGCACCTGTTTTTCCACTGCAAATCAAGACACTATTGACAAATTGTTCAAGTGGTGAAACACTTCTGATGGATGGATGGGAGGGGGTGTTATAGCAAAATAAAAGCTCAGAGCAGCTAATTGAAAAAAAAGGTGACGGTGAGCTAGCTCATTTTTGGTTCAGTAAACTTAGTTCAAGATTGTCATTTGTAAACTGTGAAGTAGAAGTAGTTCATTTTAATTCATGTGAATCGAACTCTGAGCTCGCCCAACTTTCACAACACTGATGACAATAAATACCAATAACATAAACAGCTTAGACAACTGTCACACACTATAAAACAGTAGACACATTTTCCACTTAAGGCTGAAAATGTTGTAAAAGTGTTGTATAGATAAAATCCAGTTATGGTAATTAGGTTATAGGGTATAATTTTTTTCAAGACTATCCAAATTAAACAAAGCATGAAACATTTAAAAGTCCCAAAGTGACTGAGAGAACTTTTCTCCACAAACCAACGGTAACAAGCTCCTGATGTCTGTCTTTAAGCCACTCAAGGAGAAACAAGCAGTGTGTTTTAAAGTTTTTAACTCAAAAGTACCAACATCAGTTTTGATATCAACATATTTCTACCAAAGATAAATTCATATATAAAACTAAACCATTGGGAATGTCTGTACAAACAGTGCTCGGCAGCATTAAAGTCAGAATAGCTGTCAATATCAGGTGTTTATCTGCCTGGTAGAAACATGATTTATTAATTTTTCCTAAGAGACTCTTAATTCCAACCTCAGCTTGGGTGCATGGTTTTTAAAGTATAGTGTGATATGAATGACAAGATCTGATCAATAATAATACCAAAATACTTACAATTCAAGAGCATCTCAGTTTCGACTCCTTGGGCATTGATGGCCTCAGAAGGTTTTTCAGTTGATAGCTCCTAGCTGTTCGAAAGTGGCAGGATTTTGGACTTCTCCACATTCCACACCAGCTTAATTTTGAGTTTAACAGGGCTGAATAACCTGCTACAACAAAAATTAAGTTTATCAACTTAACAAGTCCATTTGACTGTTTTATCTGCATACTATTCAAAAGAAGTAAGCAATTAATGCCATAGATAAGCATTTCTAACTCGAAAAATTCAGTGTACCGATGGCAGAAAAGTAGAAGTAAGCAATTAACGCCATAGATAAGCATTTCTAACTCGAAAAATTCAGTGTACCGATGGCAGAAAACACGGAAACATCAGATACATGGATTCAGACAGTCAAGTTTAATTATGTCTCATTCCGGAAGAAGCAATAACTTAAGCTTGTGGGTTGGGCCTTTCCATATCATAATGATGAATTTAAGCTAAAGGCTCAGGTCATCTATTGTTTGATTTATAACATAAAGAGCAACACATAAAAAGCTGACTTTACCATCTGTTTAATCAACTTGTTGGCAAATCTACATCCCGCTTTTGTCGTATTTTTTGCTGAACTGGCTTCCAATTTTGAACAAAGCTAAATACCTGCTATATTACCACCTGCGATTGTGCAGCATACAGTAGCTAGTGTAAGGGAAAGAGGCAGTGGTTTGTGTTTGATGAGCGGAGTCGAATGTAGGCAGTTATGCTCAAGCTGCCAGCAAGCAGTGGAGGAATGACTGGAGATAGAGGTGGGGGCTGTTTTAGTACTAAATGAAAGCAATGGTGCGGTGTTACATGATCTAAAACTTTGATAATGCATGAGGGGAATTTGTTCATGGAAGTAAGTTTTGAATATGTTATTTTTATATAGATGGACGAGTTTAGGATTTTAATTAATGCCATGAGAGGAACTTGAGCAACCACAAAGGCAGACTGCAGGAATTTAAAAGGATATTTTACCCAAAAATGAAAATTAAGTCACTAACTACTCACCTTCATTGCTATTGAAGGTTAGGTGAAGTCTTTTAGTCCACAAAACTACTAGAGTTTCAGAGGGAAAAGGCTTTGCAGTCATCTCCCAAATAATTGTGGTGAATGGTGACTGGGTTTTGATTGTAAAATAGTACAGACTGAAATCATGAAATGCTGTCATACTACTTGTCCAAAGTAATGTCCTGAAGCCTGGAAGCCTGTGTTTGATGTTGCGCAGAAATATGGTGCCAGCAACAGACACCAGACTTGCCAAACTTGCCCTCCAATTGATCCTGCAAATATGCAAGCTCTCCTTGGTCACTCCTGGAGCTGCTGCACAAGCTTCAGATGGTGTGTGCGCACATGCCGTGAACGTGACTCCTGTCAGGCTTCCCCATTCGTGAAGCTAAAAACATGACGTCAGTGACATTTTTCAAAACAACCTGGCATGTCAAGGATTACTTCAGGTGAGCAGTATGGGGCATTTCATGTTTTTGGGAGGGTTTTTTGTTTTTTGTTTTTTTAAATTTGAATCTGAGTCACCATTCACTCCCATTGTTTGGGACATGACCGCAACGCCTTTTTCCTGTGAAACTCCAACAGTGTTTTGAGGACCAAAAAAGCCTCACCCAACTATCCATTGGCATGAGGGTGAGTACATGATGACTGAAATATCTTTTTTGGGTGAACTATCCTTTTAAAGATAACTACTACTGAAGTTGATGAGTAATTTATAATGCTATCACTGGCATACAAATGGTGCAATCCTTTTAGAAAGTTATCACAATGATTATTTTAATATATCAAAATATAAATGACCAAAGTATAGAACTTCACACTCTCTTTAATGCAGAGTTAAAGAAAAATGAGAAGAAAGAAAAAGAGAAAAATGAGATGTATTTGATATAAAACACTCTCCAAGGACGTCATGTAAATGTAGCATATTTGTCGTATTACAGACAGACTGGACAATCATAAGTATGGCATTCTTGAAAAGAAAATCACAAGGTTTTTCCATCCATCTCTCATACAAAAGAAAAGCAAGTAATTTAGCTTGCATGCTTAAAAGCTTCGGAAACCCTTTGTAACATCTTTACATTCAAATCTGAGTAAACTTACATTTATAACATCTTAGAAAGGAGAAAAGAATGTTTTGTTTTTATATTCAGCATCTTTAATAGATTCAGACATCAATTAGAAGAGCATTACTTCCTCATTTTTTGAAGCATTTCTCACAGTGATTTATACAATAACAACAAAGCCAAGTCATGCCAGCTGAAGTCAGGTTGCTGCAATAAAATCCACCATTAATCAAGGAAAACCATTTGCAATGACAAATTCATCACCTCAAAGGCCAGCATCATTAAGAAGGAAAGGAAGGCTGGGAAAAATGGGAAAAACAGAGAGGAGAGAAAGAGAGATAATCACCTTTCCACCTGTATTCACCTGAGAAAAAGAAGCAGCAGCAGCTTTGAGATGTATAGGAATTTTGGCTTCCTGAAATATAAATATTTAATATTCCTCAGCCAGATTTACAGTGTTTCACTGTGTTTAAGAGGTGACATATTCTAGAGATTGGGTGATGATGACATTCAGCGTCAAAACACACTTCCTGTGCACACTGGCTGTCATTTTGAATGAGCAGATGACAGCTGTCTGCTCAACGCTTTTCCACCCATTTTCATGGAAATTAAAAGCTGCCTACTGTCACCTCTCAAGGCAATAATGTAAATGGAGTTTTTCAGGTGTGTGACTGTGTGCAACCATATGTGAATACGGCACAGCCAGAGAGAGAGAGACTGAGTATCTGCAAGAATCTGTAAATTAAAGCATTCCCTGCATTTTATATGAACTTTAGATTTTTAAAATCCCCACTTTCAAATTGAAAGAGTGCTTGCCTGTTTGAGCAACCACTGCAAATCCAATCAGGGCCACTTTTATGAGCCATGAAGTCTTTCCCTAGAATTTGTATTATATTTACTCCTGCCAACAGAGTCATACACTTTGACCAAATTTAACCATCTCTAATTTAATAACTAAAATGCACCATTTGGTTTATAGAACTCAGTGGCAGCTCTCATATTGCCTTAGGGCAAAATAAAGGCACAGAGTAATTTCTTTTAGCTTTATTTTAACTGCGCAGTTATGATGTAATGCAAATGTCCTTCTAGGCAAGGCCTAGCAGCAGCCAACTGGGCAACATCCCCAGTCAGGTATTTCTGGATGACATGACCAAGCTTCTATTTAAATGAATAGTGGGAAAACATACATTTCATTGTTCAACAGGAGTTTGCTGACTTAGCCCCCCAAAAATGTAAATGTGCTTATATTGTGCATGCACAACTTCACCAAACCATCTTTTTCTGCAATTCAGTGCCACCCTGATTGGCTGGATACATTTCCTTTTTTGTCTATTGTAAAGCGGACGATTGATTATTGAGAATAAGGGGCAGGATAACTGTCATACAACTGTCATTTCTGAAGTCAAGCTCGTTTCAATCCAAAATGCTCTAACTGGTTTGATTCCTTATATACAGTATCTCTGATGGCGCACCATACAATTGCCATTTGCCAACGACAACATTATCACAACACAGTTATTGTCATATTTTGAAGCACTAACCTCTAATGGCTGGTTAATGCGTAGATAATTATATAACAGTTAGTTCCGGACAAGCAATTTGATTGGCTAAGAGACATTTAAAATGTGATGATATTTCACCATGACATCACGGTTTCTTCACTCTTCATGTATTACTCTGCACCAACACTTACGCATTGCCATGGCAACATTCTAATTTACAGCTGCAATCAACAATTACACTGTAACGTTCAGTCATTCAGCCACTGCCAATTGACTAGCCTAAAACATGGATTTCTTTCAAAATACAATGTTTGAACTGAATTATGAATGGTCATCTGATGAGGATGAGGGGGAGCTGAATCCAGCTGTGCCAACATTTAGGTTTGCCACTGTCTCATCAGCCAAACTGGACAAACTGGAGAAGACTGAGAATGAGGCGAGCACTGTGAGGCAGTCAAGCGGCAGTCAATTAGGCTTTCACCCGACACTTATTTCACTGCCTGCACAATCAGCGGCAACGTGTAGATCAATTTGTATACTGATACGAAGTAGCGTAGCGCCTGCTGTGAGTGCCTGGTGCAGCGGCAGCCTGTGTGCGCTGCATTGCCAAGGCAGCAGTGAGAGTTTAATCCCCAGGGAACTGTTTTTGTTGGTGGAGCTAAATGAAATGTGTAAATTATCTATTTTGTCACTTTTTTCAACATTTTCTCACTCAGCATCGCTATTTAAACTGTTGTTGAACTGTCATATAAAAGCAGTATCACACTCAAGGTCGTGATGTTGTACTGTAATGTCGTCACAGTTGTGGTTCGGTCGTAGGCACGAGGCCACAGGCCGAGCAGGTATGACAGTACAACATCACTCCCTCTCGTATGATATCGTTTAAGTAGTTTGCACAATAATCATGAGGTACAGTATTTCAGTAATGAGATATAGCGAACTCAAAGTAATGCGTGCCCTCCAGCCATAAGAAACAGTTTGTTCCCTCAGTATTGAAGGTAAAGCTCGTTTTCCACAAGACGAACTGACACTACACAGCACTTTGCTGTGTGTTGCTGAGCAGGGTATAAGTTTGTATCTTCACCTATACTCATACTTGATGGAGTGTCCAGATGTCATAATAATGTGAGCAGTGCAGTGATTTGGGTATCTATAGGGGTGTTTGCGCTCATGTACTCTGTGTGTACATATGTGTCTACTTGTGATCAAGTTGACCTCTGCTGGAATTGTAGAAAATGTTTCTGCTCGTCAGTAATAAAAGATAAGTGGATAATGGATTTTTGACCCAGTTTCTATTTGGGAAACAGATGCCCTGTAACAAAAATATGTCATAACATACTGCAGCAGTTCTGGTGAGAGAATGACAGAGAAGAAAGCACAAGTGTTGTTTTTTGTGTCACAGTCAACTTATGCCAAACAATACACCCACAGTTTTTGTGATTCTGGTCTCTCAAGCATGTTGTTGTGCAGAAATACAGCAGAGGATCTGAGGCCTGGCAGGGACCAGGTCCCATATCAGACCAGTCTCCTTTTATCTCTCGATCAGTGTTTGATGCTGAACTCTCTTATACACACTAATGTGACATGTTTGGCAAATGAAATTATGATCCTAGTAGATTGGTGCAAGGGATCTAATTTTTCTACGACACAAATGATTCGACTATGTATCTTTTATTTTGACATATGCCCCAAAAGAATCAATGATGATATGATAGTTTTACTATGATAGTTTGATTAATTCACAGCCATACACCCACCTAGTGTTTCAATTTTTATAGTTATTCTTAGTCTTGGTCCTGTGTAAAATGTCCTTTATAGTTTTAATCTTAATAAGTCAACCTAATCCTGTTTTTATTTAGTCAGGTTTTAGTCAACTAAAGGTCTGGGCATTTTAACTTTTTATTTGTCAAACAAAACACTAATTATTGTAGTCTAGTTCAAATCAATAAAACAAGCCATGTTGTAGACATTTTTCTTTATCCTTCCCTCATTTCCTCTCTGACTGGCTTTCTCATGCCCAAACAGTACAGATATGACACGTGTTGTGTGCAGCACAGGAAATGGAAGTGTGCATTGAGGGAAAAAAATCTAATGTTATAACATTTCTTCTCCCCTTTTTTTTGTTAACAAAGACGTAATGAGATTTTGGCGCAGTTTTTATTTTGCAAATTACATTTTAATCTTGTCTTTATTCATCTGCAATATTGGGTGCTGGTAATCGTTTCAGTTTTCGTCAATGACATCTTGAAAAAAAATATTGTCAAGGAATATATTTCATCTTAGCTGTTGTTAATGAAATTAACACTACCATCACCAAAGGCATTTCAGAATAAAAACCAACAATGATCAAATTTTTTTGGCCCACTAATGCTTTCAAGAGGGAAATAATGTTTTATTCTAACAGGGATATCAATATCATAGTGCCTCATGAATTCTGTTCTCAGTACATACCAAAGAAATTACAGCAGACCCAATCACATGTATCCAACAGCTTAAGGTGAGATACAAGTGCAAGCAACAGAAAAACACTGAGAAAGAGTATGCTGCCTTCACTAATAGCGTGCTATTAGCCCCTTCTCCCAGTGGGACTGATGAAAGATACTGTCTCAATGATATCACAATAAAAAACTTGCCAAAAAAGTTTTGGAGCTAAGTGCTGTTTGACATTGTTTTTCATCTCACTGCAGTTATCCATGTGGCAAAGTGCTGAATGACTACTGTATACTTATCTGCTCACCTCTGCTTCGGACAGGTTGAGACTGTGGTTCAGTGTCAATTTGACCACTTTTTCTCTATTCCCTGTCATTTTTATCTGCTTGTTCGATATGATTTGACTTTAATAGGAATCATGGAACCATTTTTGTCAACATTTCTGACCCCTTTTTTTGTACAAGCAATATTCAAAGTTTCATCAAGTTGCTTTTGGTGTTTAATATTTTTGAAAACTACCTGCTATCTGCTACCTGCTCAAAGTGCGCTACCTTTTTGTGCCATGACAGTAACACCATACATCTGTTACTAAACATTTAACAAAAGTCAACCTACTTGATTGTTTTATGAAATCAACCTGCTTTGCACAAGACACATTGAATAATCAAAAAGATAACAGGTGCACCGAATGAAATTGATCATTTAACTTGAGTGCAAGGAAGGATGTTAGAGGAATTCTGATAAATGTTATTATGTAACAGAATGATATAACAGAAACATCTGTCCCTTTAATGCCAGGATGCATTTTCCACACTGTGTAAGTCACTGAATCATCACATTATGCCTGTGGTTGTGTTGCTTACCATCAATCTACAGTATATTGATAACCAGTGATTCTCCCGGCAGCCAATCATTACCCACAATCTGTGTGAGAAAAAACAAATTATCTAGTTAAAGGGAGATGTTGCAGCAGGTCATGAGGGGATTTTATACATGATGCATGTGTGCTGCAGAGAATGGGAAGTCAGATAAACTTTAAACAGATAAACTTTAGATGTAAGTTTGTGCTGATGGCAGCCCCGAGGGTAACTTCTTGCACTGTTCCACCTCTTCTTGTTTGTAGTCCTCTACAGCTTGGTTGTTCTCTTTCTGTTTCTTTTAGCAGTAGAAGCTGCTGTGGGTACAGCTGCATACCCAGAGTGTGCAAAGGCAGGGCAGACAGGTAGATGTTTAGTGAATTCTCCAAGCCAACCGACTCAATGGGTTGAGCGTATTACAGCCTGACTGTAGATGCAGACAATTATTCTTTTTTCTTTTTTTTCTCAGAGCATTTAATATTTCGATTGCCATCATGTTGTTAAGAGGTTTTCTACAAAGACAATAAATGCTTCTAAACAGAATTACCAATCTCAACTTTAACTTAGTAAACCCCTTCTCCTCCAAATTGCTCTTGCATTGGTTTTGAAGGTTGCCTTTCTTTGCATGGTGCAGTTATAATGTCAGGTCATATTTACCACTCAAAGTTCTGAATAATTTTTGAAACAATGGAACCTTGATTTCTGACATGAGCACCTCTCATTTCAAGCCAGCAACCTTTGATTTTGACAGTCAGTCACTGCCAAGAGTTTGTAGCCGAAAATAGTTCAAACCACAGTCACCAGGGGATTTTTTAAATTTTTTAACAGACTCATGCAATGCATCAAATAATGATAGTGAAACAAGTGCTTTTAGGCAACTTTGATGCTCCAAGAATTTGTCAACAGTTTTACAGCCTTATCTACACAATGTAAACGTATGTAAAAACAATCAAACAAACAAAAAATATCTATTTTATTTATTTATTTTACCTCTGTGCATTATGTGAATCATTACACAGTTTGGCCACCATGTTAAATTGGCTTTAAAGCCTGGGGCACTTCCTGGGGACTTTGGAGAAAACCAAAGCTTGACAGACCTGCCAATCGTACTCATGATTGCTAAGCTATGATTGGAAAGTCACTGTTTCAAGTAGGAGGTTATGGAATAGTCAACTGAATGCACCTATTGTTTTTGAGTAATGTGCACATTTATTTTTTTGCCAAAATTCCTGTGACCTTTGAACCTAAAAAGCGCATGTAGCCTCAAGTCATAAGAAACATGAACAAACATGTCTAAGACTTGTGACCATTAATGAACCATTAGCTTTAACTGGTCAAAAAACAGTAAAGAAAACAACTGTGACACTTAAAATAGGAGTGAAAGAGGGTCCGTCCAGTAAATGAAATGCAGAGGTGAGTGGAGCTCATTACTCACTGTCACAGAGCAAGTGACAGGAACATCAGCTGGAAATGCACACAGCGAGCTATTTATAAATGTTACTGACAGAAGCTTGAAACCAACATCCCATTAGATGTTTTATCCACCCCCTGCTCTGGTCGTGCTCCTTTTGTCTGAACAGCTGGCACAGATGCAGCGAAAGATCCCATGTGCAAACACTGCGACATAAAAACCTCTCTCTTAATAGCGCTCTTCCATCAGAAATTACACACACACGCGTACTGAAACCCAATGTGGCACCCTTGTTCACCTGTCAGGGATTGGCATGTACTCCTCCCTGAGAGCAAATCCCATTCAAGGTTTCTTTTGATTGGTTGAGGCTCTCCCCAGGGTGGGGGCTGTGTCTGACAGCAGACACAGTAATGGTTTACCAAGGGAGCTGCGCATTAAACATAGAATCAGTAGAGCCACAAAGGAGCCTTTCAACATATACTGTACCTTAGCTGCGCGAACATCCCTTATGAATGGCCATTATGGACAAAACATAAAGTAATCACACCATATAAACAGTGCAGGGTCACAGTAATGAATTTACAGTGTGCAGAGTTTGAGTTTTTAGCATTTCTTTTAGCTTATGTCAGAGACGCTCGGAATAACTGAGACAGGTGAATTGATGAAGTGATCTTATGTTGGTCTCCAGCGATAGCTCAGTTTTGAGAGTGTTTTGTAGAGCTTAAAGTAATGGATCTGATAATGAGCCACTCGGCTTATTCTCTGTAATGTCTTCTGTGTAGCAAATAAATCTGCTATGTAATCTCAGAAAAGTCAATAAGAACATCAATAAGAAAGTCGATACAGTCAGTAAGAAAAAGAAAATGTCCCTGACAGCACGGTGACCTTTGGTCAGTGGGCTCGGCTCAGGCTCGGATTGTGATTGGAGAACGGGATTGTGCTCTCCCAATTATCTGGTCATGTAATCGTAATTTGGTATCAAATGTGTGTGTGTGTGTGTGTGTGTGTGTGTGTGTTTGAGGCAGATATGTCTGTGGGCAAACATCATACAAGGTAATTGCCACTTTGATCTGGATGCTATATTTTTTTAATAATGCGTTATTATGTCACACGCTGTAAAGTAACTGTAGTTCTTTGCCTTTACAGGTAGAGCAATGCTGTGTAAATTCAGATGTACAATACTGTATATTAAAATTGATTATTTTAAACCTTTAATTATTCAGTTTTAGTACTTTGTTGCTTATTAGCTTATTTGTGCTGTTATGGTTACCAAAAAGGCCCCTACTTCTACACTAACCTCTTCACTGCTGACACTTTCTTGCCTATTTTACCAAAAATATATTTAGATAAAAATAACTCCACATCCACAGTGTAAATTAGTAACAACAGTGCTGTGTGTCAGTTTACCTGCTGCTGTAAACAGATTTTATCCTGCAGGTAAACCAGTATCGGTAAGGGTGTATATGACTTTTTGAGTTTGGTCATTATCTATGACAGAAGGCATAAGTTTAGCTTATTATATGAAATTATGATAGATATGATAAAAATAACAGTTAAAGAATGTAGTTATAAAAAAAATTATATGCCTAGTAGAACCGCAGCTGAGATGCCGGCTGAGGGAAAGACTCATTAAAAGCACAAGCTGCTTGAACTGTAGAGTGGCTAACAATACACAAAACAGATACAATTGCATGTTTACTGTATAATCAAAGTTTATTAATTGTACTTTCACTTATTTTACTTACATATCATTTTCCTAATGACATGCTGTTAAATAAGACTCACTGTATAAATAAGCACAACTCATGTAGGTAGGGTGAGTGGGCTGACCTTGTGTAGGCCTACATGAAAAAAAAACATTGCAAAGAAGTCTTTTAGTTATTTGAGCTACACATTGTTGCTTTTGATTCCTTTCGCAAACCAGGATTCAGTTTATCAGGCATGAATCTTAATGTAAACAACCCCAGTAAAACTATTTCTCAGAGAGACCTGAGCCAGTGTCTGATACCAGAACATTTGAGATTTTCAGTGATAAGCTAGTCAAATTTGTTTCTGATGCAGACAGAAATGGCCCGTATGTAATCCTGCCACTAGAGTTCTCTCTCTCAAAACAATGTAAACAAAAAAGGTAGTTTGATGATATCATTAAAGTAGTGTGGCATCATTGAATTACACAGCCACCATTACAGATGAAAATCTGTCTGACTGAAGGCAGGCACAAATGTTCACAAGTGAGGTAATATATTTCATAATTTTATTCACATTACGTTTGGTCACCTCTGTCCACTCCTTTATTGTCTGACCGGTGTTACATCAGAGGTTTACTGACAGGTGACAGAATAAAACACAGTCACCTTGAATTTAATTTTAAATTTTTCAGTGTCTGAACATGGATGGAAACATTTAGGATAATGTAAGCACACAACTTAACAACATATATTACAAAGATGCAGTGGTATTTAGACATGATAATGTGGAAATATTACATATTGTATATTCAAAGTCATGAAAATCTTCATTGATTCACAGGACAACAGTGATATTCCTGCTTTAATATTTTTTACAGACACAAATTAATCAACGTCTGAAAATCTTTTGCTAACACATCAGCAGGTGCTGTTTGTTTAAAACTAAAATTGCAGACACAAAGCCCACACATAAAGTACACAAAGTGCATGAGTTCTCCTTGTTCTGTTACTACATTAACAGGGAGCATGGCCCTGAATATGCAGTGCTTGGCAGAATCCACCCCATGGCTCCCTCTTATTTCTCGCTTCTCATGTATCATGTGAGACAAACAAGTAAATAAATAATAGCACGGCCACTCTTCAAAACTAGGTTTAATTATCTACAGCCAGCTTGGGAGGGGAGCGGTGTTTATTTTTGAGGGGTGACAACCTCTGTGCCTTGAACCTTGCTCCACACACACACATAGACAAGCACAGCTTGCAAACACAAAGCCATTCATCATGGTGTCAGTGGGAAGCCTGTGGGGAGGACTCGTGGGTAAAAAGCTCTCGAATTAGAATTATATTTCACATGTTTACTCGGCTCTCACTTGTCTGTGAGGTCTGGTACAGTTCGGTTAAGAGTGTGTGTTTGTGTGTGTGTGTGTGTGCATGTGAGATGAAGAAGCCCTCGATGCTGGAGGCAGCGCAACATGATTAGGACACAGTTTTAACAGTGTGATGTGTGAGTTCACCGCTTCCATGATGAACTCGAATTTTCATTGTCTTCTGCAGAAGGCTCGACACAACAAAATGTTCATTATGCATATATCGTTCACCGGATGGCGCCTGCATCGCAAAGTGCTAGAGGGATCATTAACAGTGTGCATTTCTCCATAGAGAGGCTCAGATTTCAAGAATGACTTGATTTTAAATAACGTCTCAAATGATGTGAATTCATTGAATCATACATCAGCTGTCCAAATATTAGCAAAGGAAATGTGCTCCCGGTGTCAGCACAATTAAAGCTGCATAAAGAGAAATTTTACGAAGTGGGCAGGCATGGTTCAAATTTTACCCACACAGCCTTGAGTCGGAATGAAATCCTCTCTTATTTTCAGGCACTTGTTATTGTAGAGAATATAAAGCTCATTTTCCACGGAGGAAAGGTTTTTTCAAAGTAGCTGCTTTAATGTAGTGGTTTTGTCATTTTTATTACCCCACTCCTTTCTTAATGCCAAGACCAAAGATAGACTCAAAGGGGAAAGGACCCCTTAATGTAAAACAATAAATGTTACATCAGCAGATTGGAGTCACATGACTCAGACTCGAATCAGACTTAAGTCATAAATTTGATGGCTGTAGACCCATCTTGACAATATCATGAAAGATATTGGACTGGACTTGGACTTTAACACCATTGACTCACTTTTGACTTGAAAGAACATGAGATTTAAAAGTATGTTATTTAAAAAGTATGCCACAAATCAATATATTTTCCCTCTTTTCATAAACCAACTTACGTTAACACTATTCATTCCCAGCAAGTCGACACTTTCCCCCAGGATCCTCTTTGATTGAAGCATTCGACAACATTCGGTCAAACTTAAAGGAATAATCCAGCGAAAAATGATCCCAGGATCTTTTTTTTAAATGGACACTCATCAAATAAGACCTCCAGTAAGTTTTTTTTCGCTCATCGACCTATATCGGGTTTGACCAGAGCAAAGTTGCAGCCCAAAAACAGCTAACATGCATCGAAATGGAGCAGTGTGCAACATGCTTACAAAACCGACTCTTTTAACAACTAACACTGCTCAAAATAGCACCATGCGCCTTCAGTAGCATGACTACGGTCTCTACACATAAAAC
>JAQLOL010000004.1:6151594-6167045 GCA_029783665.1 Naso thynnoides
ATTTGGTTGACCACATGAAAGTACGTTTTTAAAAGTCAAAGCACATGGAATGACTTTTATTTCCTTCCTTTTGGTCGAGTCCTCACATCCAGAATAAAACAGGAAAAGAAAAGCCACAGGTCCAAAAGCTCTGTGAGTTTTAAAACACACCTGACTAAAGGCATTACAGTGACAATGCCCAGTCAGAGGATGTGTTGTACCGTCCAGCAGGGAGTGAGTTCCCACAGAGCTGACACATCCTCCAAGTTTTGCATTATTGCGCCTGAAAGCTGCTGACCAAAATATCACAGTTGTGGTTTTCAGGGATGATTACAGGAAAGGATGTGTGCCTTGGGGAAAATTTCACAACGTGGCTGTTATTAGCTGCCAGCGTAGTCTGGGCGCATATAGAAAATACCAAGCTGGCAGGAGTTTTTCAGCTGATGCAAAAGAGTTCTGTGTGGGCAAAGTGCCTGGAGGGTAAGAATAAGATTATATCTAGGGGGTGTAGAAAGTTTCCATTGACCTTTTCCTTTCTTGAGCCATGGGCAGCAATAATGATGGCGGCTACAGTTAACCTAAGAAAATCTTTGATGACATTCTACCTACTTTTTAACTAAATAATTGCTCAATGTTGGGGGGGAAAAAAAACTAAAAATGTGTGGATTTTCCTCTGACACAACCACCTCTCTTTCATGCAACACTGAAGTCATACTCACACTTGCACTACAACCCTAAACTTAGCTAGACATTTTATGAAGAAGCTGTATGTAAGAATGCAAACGTATGAATCAACTGGACTGGACATTAAAATGACAGTTCACTAGTACAAAGTCCATTTAATGTGCAGTTCAGTGTGAACAGAGCAGGTCATTGTCCAGAGAATTCACTGAGAGAGGGGTTCGGCGTGCTGATGACATTGGTAAAACCTTGACTGAACCAAACAAAGTATTATCAATAGATGAGAACTTGTCTGACATGGGCATGCTGTGTGAAAGATGTGGAAAAGGGCTACAAGCAAAAGAAGTGCTTTTCTCCTTAAGAGAGCAACAACAGCAATTGTCCAACCAATGAGACTTTGGTCGAACAAGAGCTATCGACCATCCAATCAACCAATGAGTCGGAGGGGGTCAGCCCCAATAGACATTGATCTGTGATCAACTGTGATGCATTTCAACAATTTAACAAATTGCTCGACCAGTAATGGACCTAACGGTCTTCTCTTTTCTCTGTGCATTATGTTGAAAATATATTAAAGTAATATATCAATATTGTGTTCACAAATACATAAATGTCTCTTTAAAAAGGGTAAACTGATACCCTTTGAATATAAATTAGACAGTTGTAGGTCTTTACAATTAATTGCTCCTGATCTATTTCAGTTTGACCTGTGACTGCTAACTTATGTCCCTAGCCAACTGTAAAATATATTACTCAAATTATTGAGGATATAATAATTTTTTCATAGTAGAAAAGTCTTTCGCAATAGTATATTTTTCTACATATTTTTCCTCGACTCCACAGGCTCTCAGCAGCATTCTTGAATCCCCACCCCTCACAAGAAATGTAAACACACCAAATTATTTGATGCACAATCTGGTCTGGACTTCCAAGAAAATACAAGCTTTGGATTTTGTTGTGCCTTTGCATGGTAGAGGTAAAATATGATCTTTTCAAAATTTGACCTTAAAGTAGCTGCTTTTATGTGGTGCTACAGTGCAAGTAGTAGGAATGGCTTTTAATGAACTTTCAGTACATACACTTCACTGTATGTGTTCAATTTGATGCAAGTCATCAAATGAGAGACCAGTTCTCAGTGAAACTGGAGTAGTTCTTGGCATTCTATAACCTCATGGCAACATGTGGACCTTTGCAGGAAGTGTCTTTGTGCTATTTAATGAGTCTAGGCCTGTTAGACTCATTTACACAGGCTTACTGATGCGGTTAGCTAAAGAAAAGATTAAAGTATCTCTGTGAGGTTGGTCAACAGAGTAATTGTGGCAGTGAGGATTTCAGTAAATGAATCCGACAAAGTCCAGTACCATGCAGTTGCCCTGACAGAGTGGGGATCTGTGAACACATTCAGCAGACCAAATGAAACTCAAAGTATGTGTCATTTCTGTCTTTGAACAACTTTAAAATGAGGGTGGATGGTGGCCTACAATTTCTAAACAAGTGCAACAATCATATGTCTTTCAGACCAAAGTCAAAATATGACCATTCTTCCTTTTGCCCTCCAGGCTAAATTCCTTTGTCCATGTTAAGCATGAATGGAGCCATGACAGGAATTGGTATTTTGTGCGAGTTCAGTAAAAATGTGCTTGACTCTTCCATAGTCAAATTACGGACTTCTGACAGGAGGTGTGTCTGAAGTATAAACATGAAGGGTCAGGAGCAGATTCACCTCCTCTGATGATGTTTTATTGAGGATGAAGTTCCAATCAGAATGCGGCAGCTTGAGATCCCTGTCACCGTCTGCAAATAGAAAGAGGCTTTAGATTAGATTGAGAAAATCATGAGATGAAATGCTAAATCCATTTATCTACTTTTATTTCTATGGAGAAAATCAACAAAGCTGAGGACTTTCTCAATCTAGCAGCCAAATATGACGACTCTTAGCCACATTAATAGAGCACATCAGCATTCACACTGCATTGAACATCTGCACGTCTCCCTACTGTATGTATCTGCTGCTAAATCTCCATCAGTTAAGCCAAGCTTGGAGGCAGATATAAATGGCATGTTTTCCAAAGAAATGTGTCTATACTGACCTCCTATCAGCATTTGGAAGTCATGATAAGTGACTGAAATCAATTTCCGGACACAATGCCCAAATGTTTATTGAGCATTACTGATGGAGATGAAATATCAGGTCTAAGTTTAAAATGTAGACCAGAGGCTGTGGGCGCTGCTTTACATGAAGTGACAACAATTAAGTAGCAGATAATTTGGAGGGATGGATTGTCATTTCTGGTCAGTAAAATAAGAGCAAAGTCCATTAAAGTGTACAGGGGTCTGTATGGAAAGTTATGACCTGAAAGTTGAAGAAACCAAATGACAGAACACAGTACCTCTGTCTTGTTGTGGATCCATAGTTGTCTAACATGTGAGTGCTGGCCACCTCCAGGTTCCAGTCACACATCTCCAGCAGCTTTAGACACTCCGACCTGCTCCTCAGACCCAAACAGAACAGCTGCTCCACCTGATAACAAACAAGGCAAGTCAGTTTTATTTGTCTGGCACAAAGCATACACAGGGAAACTCAATTTACCTTATGGTGAAAGAGAGAAAACATTACACAAATGACACAGAAAGAGACACTCATAATATTTAAATATTATATCAATTATTCCACATAAATATGAAAAAACGAAAAATAACCTTACAGCCTCTCAGATAGGCACCAACCAGTACTTCAAAACTAAAGCAATGTCCAAGAAACAAGAAAGAAGCCATTTAAAGTACATCTAAATTTAACCATGTGCCATCTCTAACAAAGGTTAGAACAATCGTACAAAGACGTCAGGAGTCAGTGAGGGAGAAGGGATGAAATGAGACACTGAAAGCAGGGTCAAAGTTTCAGTCTGTACGGGAGAGAACTGCAGAATTTATCTTTTTTACTCCTTCAGGCGGGCTTAATTGCTGCGACAGTAAGCATATTGTGACATCATTTCAGTCTTAATACAAGCTCAGTGTCTTGCTCAAACACACTTCTCTTGCTCCGATTGAATTGGAAACCTTCGGATCGCATTTTTCTTTATCGTCCAAACTTTGCAGCAACTATTAAGGAGCACTCAAGTGCTCCCTTGCGCCTATTGCCATCCAAACCCATCTTTCATCCTGCCACAGTGGCCCCAACCACAGGCAGCTAAGAGGGTGCTGAACACTCCTGTAGACACATCAGAGTGTCTATATGGTCCTTTATATATAGCCGGCTCATTACAGCTCACCTGATTTTCCCTTAAGGTCTAATAAAGTTGATTTTATCAAATGATATGAGCTTATAAAATAAAAATGACATTCAGAAACATTAAATGACTACCTTTCTGCAGTTATGGTCTGTGTAATAGATAAGGAATGGGGTGAACTGAATCTCTGAGGACACCACTGCAGCACAGCAGTGTTTACCACAAAGAACTCTGGTTCTCTTTTAGTAATTGCAGCTACAACATAATGGTTCACCTCATTGCACTTTTAAAGGGCTAGAATGATAAGATGTTTGCTGCTATTACTTTCTATAAAGTTTTTGTTTTATCAACTCAGTCGGCCTTTTTTAACGACAGCTTACTCTGTTTTTCTTACCAGTGTGAGACTATTATTTTTTATTTTCTCCGGACTTTCAATGCAACTATATAACTATTATTATTAGATATGTTCAAAAAACAAAAAGGAAACTTCAAGTGCAAAAAAATGAGCCGGTAAAAGATAAATTGCAGAGTGCAACAAATAACATTCGCTTACTTAAACTGTGGTTTTCTTTTTTTCTTCCAACCTGATTAAAGGTTAAAGAAAAATGTAAACCCTTTTCTATTTCTTTTTACACTTAATATTAGTTATTTAACTATTTTGCAATGTATTCAATTTCATTTTTGACTTGTTTGATCATCTACTTTGGATCTCCATACCTTTATATATATATAAAAAAAAGTATTATTGTGATAACTAAAAAAATCACAGTATGAGCCACAGATATGAGAAACAAGGTTTTTGAATAAATTGCTGCAGGGTATTTAGCTTTTTTAGAACATACTAATGAAAGCTCTTACCTTTAGGTAATGCACAGCTTTCTGGATGTTCCAGTTGTGGTTTTGAAGGGCAGCTTGGCACTCCTCTAATGTCACACCATGAACTGCCTCCTGCACCTGAATTACACAACATGAACAGTGTTGCAGCATCCAACATCACTTACATTCCCTCGGCTCTGATTCCTCACTCGACCTGTATTACTTTCAACACTTACAGAAGCACCTGCTGACACAGCTGGATGTTTTCTTTGAGATGCAATCATCTCAGTCATTTTATCATTAATCCCACATTGAATGAGTATGCTTCTCGAAAAGATTTTTTAACTTTTACTTATTTGAGGTCTTTTGTGTACTTTTAGATTTATCTGAGGAAGTTAATAACAAGAATCAAAGTGCAGGAGTTTAACCATCATTGGATTTCATGAAGCTTTTTGAAATATTTCTGATCTCTACAAACTCAGTTACATTTATCTGAGTTCTACTAATTAATTTTATCTGAATTCACCTTAAGCTAACTGTAATTTTGACAAGATCTCACTGACACTGTTCTCCAAGTGATGGAACTTTTTTAACAGCTTAATCATATGTTTATTTGTACTACTGTTGTACCTACAGTATTAAAGCAAGTAAATGTGCAGTGCATGTCTGTGTTTTCCACTGGTCTCCACTGCAGTGCAGGGAATGTATGATCTCACATTCTGACTGCACCTCGTGTGTGGCCACAGATTTGAGTATCCATTACAAAATGCCAAGAACCTGATCGATTGCAAAGCCTTTGGTGTTTTGCAGTGATTCCGACTTCGGTTCAATCAGGTTCAATCGGTCTCAGAATCAATTGGTTGGCAAAAAAAACAATTAAACTTTGGCTCTTCGTCTTTTAAATTCAATTCACAGCCAAAATTGATGTGGTCTTTGTCACCAAAGAACACTGGCATATTTTTTAATACATTAGTACAAATTATATGATTTTTGTGCCTCTTGATTGTGATGAGAAAAAGTGTTTGTATCCAACCAAGTTTTGAAATGAAAAGATGTTCAAATGTAACTTTCAGTTTAATTAGTCTGATTCATCGGCTTTTAGAAGTTCAGCTTCAGTTTGAAAATGTTATTTTGCTATTACACATCAAATATTAATTGGTTCTGATAATGATTTCAAGTTAAAAAGAGAGGTCAGAATCATTCAAGTAAAACAGACTTGAGCAGTTAAAAGCTGCTAACGTACAGTATGTGCCAATCTATAACACAAAGGGAAACACACACATGCAAAGACACACAATTTTCCCTTCAGCTATGCTCTGAGTGGACCGCCAATAAAAATGACCTTTTGTTGCCCCCTTGTGTTCAATGTAAGTGCAAATGTAACACTGTAAATGTAATACTGTACACCATAGTGGTTACAGTATTTGTATGTTTGGATTACATTCACGAGATACATGAACTGTGAGAAACACAATTTTAACTGAGGAAAGTCAAACAAGCCCTGTATCAAATATGCACCTCACTATAACATCTGAAGTCATCTTATTGCCTTTCAAATAATTGCACTGGTGTTTTAGCTCTTAGCTGTGAGATAATGACACCACTGTTAGGAAACTGAGAACAGATGACTTTTATATCTTGAGGATTGTACTTTTATCTCATTTACTCAAAAGCAGTAAAGTGGCATTAATGAGGACACAAGTTCAACTAAAGCATATTACAGGTAAACTATCTACTAACTGCTGGGGTTTGAAATTCTACATAAAAGAGAAAGTAAGATTGCTAGGCAATTTAATTATTGAACCAAAAGATATACTTTTCAGCACTTCATATAAATAGAGTGTAATTCAAACAAGAAGTTGCAAAATGCATTCCAAATATCTCTGACCTTACCATTTTCACCTTGTCAGCTGAGTTCCCTCCTCCGTCTGACCTAATGCAAGAAGTCGTCACCGTCTGTGTGGTCAGCCCATCTGAACAGACACGGGGGAGACTAACCGATGTCTTCATCCCTGACCTTAGCCCGCCCAGGCTGCTGTTATTGTTGGAGGAGAAATTAGCCTTCAGCTCGCCTGGCTGGATGAACCCCTGTCCCTGGGTGTGTCCCTGGAGAGTCTGGCTGCTGACCACCATGGGCCTGACAGTGGCGGTGTTAGCTTGCCGTGCATGCCTTTCCTCCACACCGCTGGCAGGCAGGCTTTCTGCCTCTCTGAAGAAGCGGTCATAGCGATCGAGGTATGGGGGCCTCTCTGGTAGAAGGTAATAGTGGGTGTTACTGACTTTCCGTCCATCACGGACGATGGGGAGGATACAGGGGCCCTTGCTGGTGGCGTCCTTCCCCTGCGCCTGGATCACTTTGGGTGCAGCATATTTAGGATCTGAGGCAAAGCTGTGTGTGGTGGGCATGAGTTTACCTGGAGAGGTGGAGAGGTAGGAGCCATAGGTGTGTGTGGAGGAGCAGGAGGTAAGGGGAGCTTGCATGGTGGTGGGGCTGACAGAGTAGACTCTCTGCTGGGGAGAGCCCACTATCAGACCCATGGGGCTGGGAGTCCTGGAGCCTGGCTGGGACAAAGGGTCCCGAGGAGGGATCTGAGGTGGTCTGTTCTGGCCTGAGCCGTGAACATTCTCCGTGGTGTCAGCTGGTGTTGGTGACAGAGAAAGATCCCTTGACCAGCGAGAGGATGTGTAGTCCCCTCTTTTTATGGGTCGAGGGGGTATGGGCACACGTGGGGGGATCTGGGGTTTGTCCTCATTAGAGGAGGGGACACTCTGCTGGTGTCCCTCTTGGGTCTGTGGAGTCTGGGGACAGGAGACTGAGATCCGGGACGGTGAGCTCGACCTCACAGCTCTTCCAGTTGGTACATTGAGCCTTCTCATGCACTCCTGCTGAAGTTCTTGGAAGATCTCTGCTGACTGGGAGAAAGAGGTTGACAGACCCTGGCTCTGCTTGCTCGGGAGAAAGAGGTTGTCCTCCAGGCCTGGTCTGTCTAGACCTCTGTAAACAAGAACCTCGCCCTCCACCTTTTGTCCAGGGCAGAGAGCCTCGTCTGAGTGGACCTCACTCTGCTCCTCTTCATGCTGCTGCTCAGAGCTGTTGATAGAGCTCACCTTTGTGGAGAAAAAAAAGATGTGCAACTTAAAAACATTTGGCTATGAATGTGAGTGTTATCAGCACAGGAGAAAAAAATCAATGAAACGTTCAACAAAAGGTGAGATTTGCTGCATCACCTCCTACCGTACCTCCATATCATCTTCGTCCTGGGCTACATCGTCATAGGCCGGGGGTGGGGGTAATGGACGGGCATCCCAGTCCACTACTGGCGTTGGATGAAGGGGGCGGGGCAGCGATCTACACGGACTCTGAGGTGGGGTCCGGTCCAGGATGTTTTCTGCTTCCAAAGCTAGCTTTGCCAGTGAAGGAATCTGAACTTCAACCACAGGGGAGGGGGAAGGTGTGGAAGGGGAGAACTCCTCCCCAAAATCAATGAGGGACACTTCACTGTTGGGATGGTAGCCTGAGCCTGAAGTCCGCCCAGCCCCCTGTTTGGAAGCTGAGACCCAAGCAGCTGGTTTAAGTTTTAAGCCTTTGACAGAACCCGTTTTCCGAAGTGATAATCGCTTCAGTCCTGCTGAGGTCAGATCCTCCTCATCATTTACTGGATCATAGCAAGGCTCTGTAGATAACAGCACACAAAACAGTCATTACTTAACTGAAACAAAATTAGAGAGAAATGACAAAGATGCTCTTTAAGGTCACTTCACAGCACAAAAACAAGACAAGACACACTCCACTCCAGGTTCAGAGTTAGTCCTCTAATGCACAGCAAGTACACACTGCACACCTGTTAGAGAGATGGTGAAAAGATGGAAAAACAATGATGAAGAGAGGAAACAGAGACTAGACAGAATCACTGCAAAGACAGGCAAAGGAGAGGCAAACCAGTATGCGATGTACCTTTGAGGAGTGGAGCTAGGAGGGAACAGAGAGGACAGAAGCAATGGGTGAAGAGCTGCTGAGGGAAACCAGACTTACTCTTGATTAACACTGCTGGCTGAGGAGGGCGGGGAGGAGGCTCCTCTGGAAAAACAAAAGCAAATCCCGCCACCGCAAAGGAAAAACAGAGAAAAAAAGAAGACAGCAGCAAAGAAAGTTAAGGAGAAAAAAAAACAGAAAGCCAATGTCAGGTTGCCTAAGGCAGCTGTGTAAGTATGTTGCGTGATGTAATATTATATGTAAGTGTTAAGAAAAATAAAAAAGAAAGCTGTCAGCAATATTTTCAAAGCAAAGTCTGCATTGCAATACCTTTAGATTCCACAATGACAGAGTTTGAACCCAAAGATGGTGGAGTCTTGTAAGAGTTTTTATCCTTTAAAATAGTCTTCCTTAAGTCTTACAGCCCATCTACTCACTTTTAGCTCGCCCTGGTAGCTGTGTGGGACGAGCACTACTAAGGTCCACTCCAAGGACATCAGGAGGATCCATGGGATTACCGAGGTACAAACTGAAGGAGAGAAAGGGACAGATTTAATGACACTAAAGATCAAAATGCTAAATGTAACCAACCTGGGTTTTCTTATAATACAAAAAGTTGGTGAACATTTATAATATTGTGCTACTGCCATCTGTTGATTTGAGTTTATTACTACAACTACGCAAAAACATATTAGATTGACTTTTTAACCCCCAACTTTCAATGTAGGGCATAATTATATACATTTATGAAGTGATGAAGAAACTTTAAATAGCATTAAGACCTCTGAGACTAACACCTGTTAACAAACTGAAGCTGGTTCTTACTCGTCAATCCTGTCAGGGTAGCCCCAGCAGCGATGAGGGTTGGAGTCTCCATGGCCGGTGTGGATGAAGCTGTTCTTGAGCGGCCGGCTGATGTCATGAGCTGACAAACCAGCGACTGATGTCACCACGTTTCTAGGGAACTGTCCGACTTTAAGGGTCCGCTTATTTTGACCTCGCCACCAGTAGTTCTCTGCCCTGATAGGCAAAAAATACTAAGGATGAAACAGAGCGAACCACAGTTGCTGACATGGAGATTAATCTCCAGGAGCGTAACATGTTAAATAGTATTTCTTCCTCTGGACATAATAATTAAATGCAGTGCATTTAGTTTAATGGTGAAAATGCAACATTTTAGCACCAGTTACAGCACAGTTCCTCACTTTACTCTCACGACTTTGTTATGAGAACGATTTAATGTCTCTCCATCAACGTTCATCAAGCTCCGACACACTCTTGTACATCCATAGCACAGTTTAAACTAGACATCAAGCATGACATGAAGTAAAGAGCCTTAACTTGACCTCTATACAGGAATTGGAGCTAAAATGTTACATATATCACCTTCAACAGAAATGCCATATCATTTTGTCAGTGAGCATTGATAAGCCAATTAAGTAATCCAGAAGATAACTGAGAAAGATTTTTAGACCCTTTAGACAGTGTTTGAAACACATTTCTGACACCCACCTCCCCTCTATGATGGTGATGACATCATTGACCTGAATGTGGAGTTTGTCAGGCTCGTCAAAGTCCTGCAGAGCACACATGTCTGTGGGCATGGTCTGAAAAAAAACAAAAAAACCCACACAATGAGACATCCAAATGATTTTCAACACATCAAACTTTTATGAATGAAAGCTGGTTATCTACTCTTTTGGCTGAGAGCATGTTTTTGTTTCACTTTGCAATACCTCCACCAGGTGGAGCTGAAAATCCATTCATAGGATCATGGATTTCTGAGGGAACACTGGCCTCTATGAACCACAGGTGTCAAGATTAGCATTTACTGTCTTTTCTTAGTGGACTTACATCATAAAAAAAGAGCATCACAACAAACAGTGTCCTTAACAGTAAAAAAAAAAAAAAAGTGATGCCAACAACAACAACAAAAAACCACCTTTGATGGACTCTTTGGCTACCCAAACAACAGCCCTCCTACCTCCAGCAGGAACTCACGCAGGGCGACAAACGTCGGTCTGTCATCTGGTTTCTGAGCCCAACACTGGAGCATGACATTATAGATGTCCTGTGGACAGTCTTCAGGTTTAGGGAGACGTTCACCTTCTTTATCAATTTTGTGCAGGATCTAGTTTGTTATGCAAAAGAAGAAAGAAGACAAATGGAGAATGAAATAGCCTCAACAGGTTCTTGTATACATACTGTGCTATTTTTTTCTTTTTCTTCTTTTTTGCTGTATGTATACCTGGCTCCCGTTAAGACCCAGCCAAGGCTCCTGGCCATGAGTGAACATCTCCCAGAGAGTGACTCCAAACATCCATGTGTCTGTAGCATGAGAGAATGTTCGGGTCTTCAGACTCTCTGGGGCGCACCTGCAAGATGACGGACAGCAAACGTGAACATGGACTGCACAATGAATCAGTTAACTACACATTTGTCCAAAGGTAATGCTCTCTTTGAACAGAGAATATATTTTAACTTAAACTAAAATTACACACGTACATGCAAGAAGACAGAAGAAAGAAAGATGCTTTGCTTTATATTAACAGCAGCTTGGCTGACTCAAAATCTGGTAGAGCAACCAGAAAAAAATACCTAATATGCATTGTTTTCTAAGAATTATCAACATGGCTGGAATGCAGCTGTGACCATTTAGATTTATTCGTGGAAACTTTCTGCAAGAAAATAAGTCGTGTTCCCACCCCATCCACTAAAACCACTCCTATCCATCCCTGGACTACATCCAGCTTTGGTAAAAGTGCTGCACTCTCAGTCCACCCACCATGCAAAGGGGACCTTTCGATGCTCCTGCATGACGTAGTGCTCGTGGTTGTTCGGCAGCGCCCTCATCAGGCCAAAGTCACCAATCTTCACTCTGTGAGCTGAGGCCAGCAGGATGTTCCTAAAGACAGAGGGTCAAATGTTTAACAGTTTGCTATGCATTAGTAATCCAAACACTTGCTAGGTATACACCACTGTATAATTAGGAATAGTTATCATCCCTTTTAACTCTGAAATGCACCAATTTTATACAATCTTTAACTACAAATGTTCATTGGTGATCAACAAACTATAGCTAAAAGTTTTGCTGAGTACTGTAGCTGGCTTGATACTGCCAACAATAAACTCGAAGATGCTTACAAAACTCTGCACACTCGGTAACAACAACAACGAGGCAGAAGAAAACAATTAAGAATTCATAAAGAAGGATTTTATTTGTTGTGGAAATCTGTAATAGTTGATCCTGAGTGATGTGCAGTATCTGTTTACAGTTATTAAATAGAGTCCATCTAAAATTCAGCTATAATATACTTCACATTATGTGCAGTAATGCCTGAATGCCGCCCTACATATCAGGATTTGATGCCAGCTTTAACTGAATGCTTTAAATAAACCAGGTTTAAGATACAATTGGTGATCTGCTGGGTTATTTAATAAGCAGGACCTTCATGTAAAAGTTCCAGCATTTAAAAAACACAGTGTGAGAAATCTTAGTTTTTTTTGGCAAACTGTAACTGTCATGTGAAATTTTTACTATTTTATCACAGCTTTAACTGGGAAAATGACTCATTTTTACCAGCCATTAAGGTTTCCTCAAGCATCTATAACGTGTCAACAGTTAAGTAAAAGTGACTTATTTGAGTGAGGCCAAGAGCTTAGACCACCCAGTACAGTCAGCCAATGAATGACTCATCTTGCTTTTGGGCCTAGTCTCCCTGTAATGACCTGTAAACTTTTGGGTGGAGGAGAAGCAATATAAATAATTTTACACACCAGTAAAAAAATCCGGAAAGAAAAGGAGATTTCACAGAGAATGTGGAGAAAACACCCTAATAAAAAAAAAGTTTTGACCTGTTTAAAGCTGCTGAAACATATTAAAACCAACTGAATGAGCTCTCTGTCTCCTACCTGGCTGCTAAGTCCCTGTGGATGAACCTCCTCTGCTCCAGATAGGCCATGCCACAGGCCACCTGCACTGCATACTGACACAGAGTGTGGATCAACACGGGGCCCTGTGGACGGACACATCGCAGACGCTCCAGCAGAGAGCCCAGAGGAGCCAGCTCCGTCACCTTAACAACATGGGGGAGAGAGAGAATGGGTGAAAAGAGGAAAAAAGAAGAACAGATGATGTGGAAAAAGTAAGAGAGGTGGAATTTGAAAGTAGTTAAGAATAGCAGAAAGAAACAGGTAAAAGAAAAAGGAGAGTGTAATCATAACATGGACAAAAAAGAAACAGAGGAAGTAACTTGAGGGATGATAACAACAACAAGGCCTTTATTTTAGTTCTCCTCCCTTCCTGTCTCCCTTCTTTCCTCCATCACATTCTCTGCTTATGACAAAGGCCTTAAACTGATAACCTGATTTAAAATTACTGAAAGGTCATGAAGCGAGCAAAAAGGGTGCCTGGATGTATGTATTACGTATATGTGGGTGTACGAAAAAGGCAATTATATGCATATGTGTGTGTTTCTGCTTATCTGTCTTCTGTGTATGTGTTCCGTGTGTTCACTACCATCTTCATTGGGTGTGTAAGCACCACACCGTAAAGGCGAATAAGATTCTGGTGGTCCAGGGAGTGCATGGCGTTGACCTCACAGATGAAGTCCTCCAGAGCGTCAGGCTGGCTGAGCACATCTGTCTTCAGACACTTCACAGCCACATTCAACTAGACACAAAGACAAAGATTTGAGAGTGTTCAATTTAGCGCTTCTCTTGTGAGAGAAGCACTCTGAATCAAAGTTGCACAAACATCAAAAAGACTGTATGAAACACATTCATACACCTGCCGGTATTAACTACTGAAAAGTATACAAGCTGCACATTTTATGCAAGACCTGCAGTAGTGTGACTATGCCCCAGTTCTCTCTTGAACAAATTCAACAAACAGGAGGCTTTAAACATTTTAATAGAGCTAAGAACATGTCAAGTTTAGGTCTTCTCACCACCTTCCCTGCAGGCGTCATCCACTCTCCTCTCTTCACTACACCGAAGGAGCCGTCCCCCAGCTTCTCAAAGAGCGTCAGGTCCTTCTCTGGTATAAGGCAGGTAAGAGCCTGCTGCTGCCCATCAAGAGGAACACCAACAACACCAGGCTGTGTGGCCAAGACTCCCTCTCCCAGCGGAGGTGTGGGAGACAGCTTACGAAAGGAGGAGGCCGGCTGGCCCTGCTGGGGGAAATCTCCACCATCTGGGCGCTTACCACTAAACACCTAGAGAGGAGCAGAAGAAGAGAAAGAACGTATGAGGCTGGCTGTGAATGAAGTGGCCAAATGTAAGAAACTAGCCCTAACACCTATGGACCTAGAGAGAAATAATGTGAAACAAGTAAGAGTAAAACTGGTCTAATAATGAGGAAAGGGAGCAACATGTATGAGTGGTGGTTATTGCTTTATCATCTACTTTATTTTATACTGTTACACGTTTAGATCCAAATTCATTTCTCCACTTTATCTCTGTTTCTTCCTCATCTCCTTCCCCTCCCACACACAGGACTGACCTACTCACCCACTATCAGCACCAGATGGAACCATCTCACATTACCGGGCAAGCAATGACAGAGGTTTGTGTTTTCACTTTCTCTTGTCTTCTATTAATGTTCATAACAATACAAAGGGAGGCTTTAAAACTGGGGTTGCCTTTGCTTGAACTTCTCCCTGCCCTCCTGGGTTATGCATGTGTAGTCACATGTTGTATGTGTGTGTTGTGTGATGTGAGAAGACTGTGAAGCAGTCAAGTCAGCATCCAGGAGTCAGACGAGTGGAATCACCACCAACAAACTGTGATCTCCAGACTTAGCAGCCTGTCTGCTCCCAACACACACACACACACAAGCACAAATTCTTGTGCCCACATTAATGCTGACTGAATATCTGTACATGTGTTAAATAGTACACACACAACACATATTGTAAAACATTTTCAACAAAAACTAATAGACCTACTGTCAGTAAGCAATAATACATATAAATACTAAAACAAGCACACTCTCTCTTTCACACACGCCATTATGCCAGAAATTTCCTGCCTCTCGGCTCGACGACGCATCAGGAATGACTTAGCTGTTAGGAAGTACTCATTAGGAGGCACTATTAGATTTAGTAACTTGAATGTTTCTATGTGCATATATGCATGTGTTTGTGTGAGTCCTTAAGAGCTTTCCATTTCACTAGATTTGACCTTGTACAATGTGTGCACTGTGCAGAGCCATTAAGGGAAACCTTTGTTTTGTTAAGGCCTTAAACAAGGCTGTTTACCAAAATAGGAATGCACACAGACTAGTGCTGCTGTCAGATACTGAGAGGAAATTATATCAAGCAACATATCAAATACCATATCAGCTAAAAGAAGGTAATATCCAACACTAATACACATGTAGCACATCGCATATGCATGTCTTTCTCAGAGGTATCTAAAGCATTACATTCATGAGGTGAATCAAAGCATTGTGGACTCATTACTAGCTCATTAACAAAAGGTCAGTACTCACAAACAGTATCGTCAGTGAAATAAGGTGTCAATGAATCCCCAGTGTCGCACATATTCGACTGGCCAGATATAAAAAGTAGCAGGAGGTGTGTGGTTTCACATTCACACTGGACCAGACATGACATAATGCTGCAGACCTGTTTTTAAAAACACCACATCTCTGTGGTCTCTGGGTGGTAAGTGGGTTTCAAATAGGAGGCTCGACATTCAAAAGATTCAGACTATGGCGGCGCAGTACGCACACACGCATGCGGGGAGGGGGGCTGAGGAAGCAAATTACTCT
>JAQLOL010000004.1:6167992-6196751 GCA_029783665.1 Naso thynnoides
CACACACACACACACACACACACACACACACACACACACACACACACACACACACACACACACACACACACAGAGTACTGGCAGCGTCTGCTCAGTGTTGCTTCATACACCTCATTCCTCTGAGTTGTGTGTGTAGGTGTTTCAGCTAATATATGCTTCTTTTCACTTTTCTACCTTTTTCAGCTGTTATATACAGACAGTGAATGAGTAACAGTCAGACGTGGTTCTGTTTCTTTAAGAGAGAAACTTTATGCTGCATGAGATAATATTTCTGTGAATGCATCATGCTGTGAATCTGTGTCACCAACTCTTGTGACTTGACTTGTTTGTGTGTGTGTGTGTGTGTTTGTCTGAATGTGGACGTGCTTTCTCTCATGTGAAGGGTCAAGCTGTCTTATTCTCTGGAGGAATGTTCCCAACACGGGTCTGCATCTGTAGGAAATGTGCCAGATGTGTTTTCTCTTTTGAAAAGAAGTCACAAAGTCAATGAAGAAATCACTGAGAGACTGCCTTCATAATCACAACAGACCTTCACCCACACACAGCATTTAGTTAGTAAGGCCAAAACAGTCTCTGTTTGTCACACTTACTAACACACACACACACACACACACACGCGTGCACTATGAGACCATTCACCAGAGCTTGAGACTCAAGACTTGAACTCCGGATGCAAAAATAAGAAGTCACAACTCGGCATACACCATTTTGCTTTAAGACCTGACTTATTTACCCAAAAATACTGAAAAAGGCAATACTGAGCCTCTTGCAGTGCTATCAACAGTCATAAATACAATACAACAAATACATAAATAAAATCATGATGTCTGTGAGACGTAATGTACACATTCTGCTGCAGCTACTGGCACTGCAATAAAATGGAGAAACCTCTGAATTCATATAAGAGCATCCATCAATGGATCAAAGTTAATCTCATGTTGATTTAAATATTAGAAACAATTTATTTGAGTCAGAGTCAGATGGATGTTACTTCCTGGCATTTACACTGAAAACATGAGCGTGTGGTTCTTTGGGTTAGTTGTGTGCTCTCAGCAGTGTTATATACACAGACAGAAATCCACATGGTGAAAAATATAAAGTCGTCTCAAAGTAAAAATATGCCTTATAATTCAGGTTCACTGAGCTGGTTCAGTATAATTTGTTATATAAATTCATTCCTTAAAATGTTTAAGTAAAAAAACAAACAAACAAAAAAAAAAAACCTCTGATCCCTCATGCGCCCACATGGTTATTATAGTTAAGTATCTGGCATAAAGAACTTGATGTGGTCTTTGCCATTGTGATTTTGTAATTTTCATACTCAGCACTAATGGATCAGAAAAACTTAAACTCAGAGATTTGAGACTTGACTTGGACTTTGTTCAGTGACTGAGCTCTGCCGCTCACACTGTACTAACACTCCCTCTTGAGTCCACGCCAGAAGTGAAAAGAATCTTACATTGATTGACTTTTGAGTCCCCGGAAAGAGTAGACTGAGATGAAACTAAAAGACATCATAGTGTTACAGCAGGTGTCAGAAAAATATTTTATCCACTTTAAAATACTTGTCCTCACATCAGTTTAATGTATCATTCATAAGTCCTGTGTCCACTCTGTGACACACAGACAGACAGACGCCACTGTAGCCACTGTGGCAACATAATGTCAAGCATACCATGCACCATAATAAATGAGTCCGATGTGTGTGTGTGTGTGTGTGTGTGTGTGTGTGTGTGTGTGTGTTTGTGTTGTGTCTGTCTGTGTCTGTCACCTTGCTCATCCAGGACTTGCGCTTACACATAGCTTTCCTCCTTTTCACAGCTTCCCACAGTCGTCTCTGACCTTTATATGAAGAATAAAAGAGAGGGAGAATCGCAGTGATGGTCAGTGGTAATCATAAAAGGATATTTACAGATAGTATATTTTACTGAATTTTATGTAATCTCCTATACATAATTGGAAGAAATCACTCATATTTGATGTAAACAGTGGATGAAAGAGGGAAGAGGGAGATTGAGGACAGCAAATACAAGAAAGAAGAAAAGATGAAGAGCAGAGAGAACAGTAAGCTGAGTGAAGGAGAAAGATGTGAGTGAATATATGAGCGGGAGGAGTGGGTGTAATTAGTCTTAAGCGGCTCGGTAGCTGCGGCCTGAGGGCTTCGGTAACTGGATTTTGAACATTACTGCTGCCATCCCCTTCACACACACACTGCACACAAAAGACTTGGCACTTCAGTGTCCCTTCCCATTGTGTCTAATTACCAGTTGTGGCTTTAAGATGATGTTAAGGGTGTTAGTGATGGAGGATTTGCTGCAGATATGCCAAATGACACACTGCCATTATTGCAGGCTAAAGTTATACTTCAGGCTATATATAGATGTAGACTATCCCCTTATATAGTCATACAAAAGCCAGAAGAAAACTGGAATAACACTATTCATTAAATGAATCTTTTAATCCCTCTGCTGTGTATAATTAGTGGACGAGAATGATGTATATGAGACAAAGAGTACCACTGCATTAGGACGAATTATGCGACTGCCTCTCTTGTGCACTAATGACATGTCATCTCCTTGGGGAAAAGAGAGATGCTGAGAAGACTAAAAAGACAAATGCTGCCTGTTTATGATTATTCTGAAATGCAAACTAGATTTTTTTTTTTTTTTTTTACCTTGCTTATCTGCCAAAGTAAAGAAAAAACATACCACATTTAAAGACCAGTGCTATCTGTCTGGCCTGTCTGTTCATTTTTAATCTTGATAGAGACCACAAGTGAAAAACAAGATTTAAGAGTCTGCAGCCCTATGTCATGATTTGCAAAGGCACAGCAGAGCTTTGAGCTAAATGGTAACATCAACATCTGCGTTTATTTGATCAACATGCTAGCTTGCTCAAAATGAAAACACTAAGATACAAACTGACAATTTCCAAAACTCATAGAGTGACATGCAAGCCAGACTGATACAGGCATCCTTAGAACTATGCTTGAAAAGAGGAGGCAATCTGAACAAAAAAAACCAAAAAAACAAGTGATGTTCTCTTAAAGCTGGGGTTGGCAATGCCTGGAAATCAAACTAGCGGTAGCATGAGACTCCTAAGGAAGCAACTCCGCTACACCCTCCTCTCCCTGGTTTTGTTCCAGCTTGTGTTGTATTTTGTTTTTTTGTCACTCTCTCTTTAAAGGCCAGTTGACACCAAAGATTCACAACAACAAAAAACGGTCGCAGGGAAAGTTGCAGCGGTGTAAATTGGTCCATCTCAGCTCAACTCAAGCTAGCTGACGGTGTCGCCTTAGCCTGCTTGACTCAGCTTACCAAGTGGCTAGAGGTGAGTTTTAAAACATAAAGTACATCTATTGACAACTTGTTTAAAACATAAAGTTCGTCTTGTTTCAACAGCCAGTCAGCTCAAAGCGATGTCACCTGTCTCTAAGAAGTGCAGCAAAGAGCAGCCAATAGGAACACGTACTGTCTGAAATGACCTCCGATTGGTGGAAAAGTCCCCGTCACGGTCTAAATACAGAGCCAAAGAGAGGTGCAGAAGTCTCGTGTTCTTTCAGACCACCTGAATTACAATATGCTGAAAAATATGTTGCTATTATGGAATTTTTGCCCAGTGACATCAAAAATAAACTGCCTGCTTCAGCTTTCTGCAGAACAAAGCAAATGGACATTTGGACTGAGGCAAACAGGTACATGACAGGCTATTATCCTCAGTCAGGTATAATATAATCCACTCTGATTGTTCAAGGCTTTAAAGCTGGGTAAGAAACCTAATCAGACAGCTAACACCGCACATTTGTTATGTTCAGTCTAATGTTATTTTGTCCTTAACCAAGACTGTTTTCAGGATCTTGGCAGAACAGAACAGACTTTGGCCTTTGCTGTGCAAACTAATATTTTTCTTGAGAGCAACAAAACCGACTCACAAACACACACAAAGTTTTTCACCTGGTCGACCCATGCCGATCTTTTCCAGGTCTTCGTTCTTGACATAGTCGAAGTGTGACAGCCGCGTGACATTAAGGTCATCTCGAATCCGCAGGAAGTACTGCTGCAACTGCACCTCCATCAGCAGCTCCAGGAGCCATTCTGTACCTTCCTCACACTGCATGCTACTGCCCAGTTTCTGCAAAACACACATGAGGAACACAGGAAACTGAGTCTAAAACTGTCAATATTCATTCAACAATTGTATCAACCTTACAGAACAGAGTAAAGCAGAAAATACAATTGAACCATTCTTCTCTGTAAAGTGAGAGGAAACAGAGCTCAGTAATTTTTTTTGGCACATGCATGAAAAACATGTTTAGAAGCTCATTTACATCAGAGACCACACAGTCACTGGGATGTTATAAATATGTGTATACACCAAAAACACGCACTGCAGAATGGGTTGCCCAAATTGACATCTTGTAAACAAGCACATGGTGGGAAAGGGGCCAAATATATCATGAGCTGTTTGCCAGTATGCCAAACTGTACACTCATTGTAAGTAAAAAGCATTAAGTAGACTTTAATTACACAGATTCATTGTAATCTAGGTGTTAATGTAGCACCTAATCAACAAGTTTATCTTCAAAATATTCCAATGACATCCAAATAGATTCATAAGTACAAGTTAGACAGTTATATTTTGGGCAGATACACGGGAGACATAAGATGAACGATGCACATCTGGTATCCATAAATGCCAGTGAGGACAAATGGGAGGCTCCCAAACAATCTGCCCACAATATATAATACACTACATACCTCCTTAAACCGAGTCACACCATCAATCACCAACGTCGCAACACACCACCCCAGCTTAAAACATCATCCATCACTGTCTACTTAATGTAACAAGCTGTAAGTAGCACCAAATTTAGCTGAAATTCAGCTGGAAACCTGATGGGTTCCTTCATGGGGCTATTAGTCAACATGATGGAGTGCAGTTTAGAGTAAAGGCAGTAAAGAACCACTATAAGAGCTTATATACTCCTCCTTTACGCCTGCTCACACTGGGGTATAGTATTACTCCCAGTGTCAGTGGGAAAGTGAGTAAACCAACCTCATCAACACAGAAAAATGACAAACATTCCTAATCTGCAGAGATTGACAGGGAGAGCTTTAGGGTGGATGCTCTGTGACAGAGGGGTCACTGCACTGCGAAGTAGTCAGACTGTGTGAATGAGGAACTTCCTGTGCTGACTGAACCAAGGTTACAAGGTCCTGAGGAAAGTGTCAGAGAGGTCACAGCTTCCTTTCTGTCATTTAAACTTCTAAACAGGCTCAGTTGAGGGTCACTTCCTATTGTTTATTGACAGTGACTTGAGGAGTCAGAGAGCATATTTCTGTCTCACACCATTACACACCTAGTGTTGGGCCATCAGCACTCATAGTATGTTTCTACCCTGCCTTTTCAATGAAATGACTCCATAAAGACAGCTTCCTGTGTTTTCCATTCATCTCTGATGCGAGTTGTGACTGAGGCAAACCTGCTGGGAGGGCTCAATCCCCCAATGGTTATGCCAGATGTCTGTATCCTGATACAAATTCACTGCAATGCACATAAAAGTGGGTCAGCTGATATCTCTTAAGCAACATCCAAACATGCAGCTTTGGCTCTCAGACTTAGCAGAAGGCTTCGTCCACTCTGACAGGTCAACTTAAAATAGTCTGAGCTTATTTCTGTTCAAATAAACACTGTGAGAACGGTCTTTGATGTTAGCTTACAACAAGCCCGTTATTATAACCAAACCCTGTGTAATATAATGACTGTAAGATCCGCTTTGTAGCGACTGCACAGATGCCTGCAGTGCCTGTGGCTTTATGATTAACCACAGCCCCAGACATTTCAATCAATCGGCATATTTTGCATTTTGCTGCATCATACGGTGGTCTGTTTCGCTGTGCCAAAGTCATGTGTCATGTGCTTGATGAGAGTTTAAAGCTAAAGTTTTCCCTGACAAAGGTTAACCCAACCACACTTTTCCTCCTGCATTCATAAAAAAAAAAAGAAAAAAGTATTTTGTACAAAGCACAACACATTCCATGGGGCACACACCATGTGCGAGAGTGATTCAACCTGGCAGGCAGCATGTAAGTGTTATTTCACTGCACGGTGCCAAAGACGTAAGGCAGCTTCCTCTCGGGCCTCTTTTCATGTCGGTGTCACATCTGAGGTATGAGGGGTCAAAATCAAGGTGCTAAAACCCTCATATCACATTTCTTTGACAACTTACTGACTAATTTGCAAAACTCATTAAACAGGCATATGCTGTACATGTACAAAATATATATTATACACCCCCCTGTGGGAGACAGGTGCTGCCCAGAAATAAGTTCTCTTCCATTCACTGAGAGGTTTAGACTAGTTGTGTCTAACAAACAAAGATCATTTATTGTCACTGACCCGGTGAAATGTCATTTTCAGATTATTTCTTTAATTTTTTAGCTATGTTGTCAAACGGTAAAACATCTTTTTCTCAGGTGATTATCTCAACTTCTCCCGCAATGGGATGAAGAGGAGGCTGAGGAGGTGGGAGGTCAGCAGCAGGAACGCCACGACGGACTTTTAGGTGTGACTTGTGGCAGGACTTTGAGGAATCCAACCAGCGCAATAAGTCCAGAATAGCCTCAATAATGTCATTACAACTCCACAAATTTCGTAAAATACAAGAGGACTGCAAATTGATTTTTGGGTTCATGCAAACCATTAGAGGTTAATATTTGTGATTTGCCGGTGAACGTGGTTAACTAACACGAAAGAGACTGAAACAAGTGTGCGAAGGCAGAGAAGGAAACGAGGGATGTTTAAACTCAGATGCAGAGAAACTACTTGATGTCCCTGCTGAGAAATGCCTCTGGCCTGAACTCACTCCTCATGGTGGTGGAGAAATGCGCACACACGCTCACACATACACACACACATACACCTCCTGGCCAAAGTCATGTCCTGTATCAGATTTGTTCTGCTCTAACATCCTGCTGCAATAACAACAAGCCTCCCAGAGGACGGTGTCGGTGCAGCTGGAGAGCCCATACACACACACACACACCATAGCACATTCGTTAAAAACAGTTGCTATATTAAAACATCTGTATGAACCAAATGATCCAGACAATAGTTCTCAACTCTCTGTGTCATATTTCCAAATAATAAAACCATCAGTAAACCATGGAGACATCAGACACACACCAGACTTACTCGATAGACGTGAAAGTGTGCCAGGAAGGGGAATGACTTCTTTAGCTTGTCAAAGCGTCGCATCATGAATTCCTTCGACTAGGTAAGTGTACGTGCAAAAATTTAAAATAAATAAAATGTCCGTGCTAGTTTTAAATGTCCAGAGGTGATCTCATGGTGTTTAAACCATCACCAAAACCACAGTCCTCCCAGTTTGACGTCCCTGGTCTCTGAGGGTTTTCTAAGCAGCACACACACTCCTGGGATCCAGACCCATAGCTCCGAACCCAAGAGGGGCAAGAAAGGCTTCCTACGATCCTGTGAGCAAATCTACTGCATTCCATGGCAGGGCAATCGTCCTGTAAGCCCCTTCTGTAGCTGCAGCTCCCTCAAGAAGGCAAAGAGGCGTACATGTAGCACGACAGCGTGCCAAATAGAACTTAAACTGCCTGATCATGTGTGGAAAAAAAGGCTGTAGAGTGATTAGAAGCTGCTGTTTGCAGCAGAGAAAGCTGCCCAGCTCTGCCCTGTGCCCAGTCCAGCCATGTGTCCTCCTCAGACAGCAGTGAGACAGTCATCCAAACTTGCAGAACTTCACAAATAAGTCACTCCTCCTTCCTCTCCCTCTCTCCTCCTCTCTCTCTCTCTGTCACACACACACAGACACACACTCTCTGTCTGTCTTTCTTTCTCTGTCTTTGCGCGTGCAGTCGCTGTCTGTTTGCTTTTCCATCCTTGCGTGAGGCTAAAAATAGGAGCGACTTCTCTCCGATTCAGTCGTTCGCAGTCCGGCAGCAGAGACACGAGAGCCAGAAGGAGTGAGGGTCTCTGGTTTCACATGTGACAGTGCAAACCCCCAGTGTGTCTGGGTAATTTAGAGAACAATAACGTGTCTGTCCAAGTGTTTATATCACATAATGTTGTCTCATTTCTTCTTCCACTTTCTCCCTAATGTCCCCCTCTTTCTACCTTCCTCTTGCAGCTCTTTTCCCTGCTCCTCTTCTCACCCTATCTTTCTGTCCCCTCCCCTCCCCTACTTCGCTCCTTCAGTCAGTCAGACGGTCCGTGCAGAGCAGAGCAGTGCGTGGTGCAGAGGACAGAGGCTTCATGGTATTCAGCCCGGAGGAGCATTTGATCCAGGGCCAAAGGGTCACATTCAACGGCAGGATGGAGAGCTTGTTTCCTGTGATGCAACCCTCAAACACACACACATACACATACACATACACAAACGCGTGCAAACACACAGAACCACCACCAACCAGTTCTTTCCCTTCTACTTCCCCAACAAGCTTATCTTTTAATTTACCACAGTGGAGAAATTTCACTTTCGGGGTTTTAAGTTGGACTGTCAAAGAAACCAAAAATGATCTCATAACATTCTGTGTAATGTACAATATATAATGAATGCAATGGTGGTATCCATTCTGGAGACAGTTTCAGTTTCAGATCATATGTAAGAGAATCTGGATTTTCCTGCTATAATTTTTTTCCCTCTTAAATTTCTTGTAAAATACTGAAAAAAAGAAAATGATTTCATTGATGTGTCACATCTAAACAAACTATGCAAAAACAGACAACTAATCCGTTACATCAATTAGCTGATCAGCAGAGAATTGATAGACATCAGCCTGGGCTTTAGAAAAGTTAGAAAACGGCCTTTTTGCTTACTTTCCTCTGAAATTTTACAGTCTCACCAATTAAGCAATTAATTGCTCTTCCTCTTCTTCTATGTGTTTATCGGTAGATGATAAACAAATTTATAGGTATATAATGCCATCTGCTGTATCAGAGTGTGTAGATGATGTGTATGTTCAGTCAAGGAAAGTAATCAGTCCTTTATTAGCTCTATTTATTATAGCTAAAAGCAACTTTTTTTTAAATTTGCTATAATTTAAACCAGGGAGACATCAGCTCTAAATTTCCCTTTATAAACTATGAGTCCTTAACAACCTTTTAGAATGAAAATAGCGGCAACCCTTCAGAAAACTGTGATCTCCATCTTTAAAGTACCAATGTGAAATTTAAATCCAGTGTGTTTAAAGGCCGTGGAAGCTTTGCACAGTGAATCCACTTATCTCCTGTTTACAGCAGAAACTGTTAAGTGGTGAGGATAAATCACAAAGGCAGCAGATGTCTGTCAGTGGGTGACTAATACTTCAACTTGCAGCTGAAAATAAAAAAACAATTATCTTGGCAGGACTTGCCCATCTGACTTCAGTAAACACCCCCACTTGTTCTCTGTTAGTGAAGTCTTTTCTGTCATTTATCATTGCAGCATTAGTCTTTAACCTCACCCTTCCCTCTATCCTTCACTCCTTCATTAATCCCCTCTTTTTCATTCTGCTCCCCTCCCTCCCTTCCTCTCCAGGGTCTGGCCAGTCTGTTGCATTTTCTTCTTTATTTGGTGCTGCCTTTTATTTCCTGCCTCTAATCCTCCAAAAATGTTATCTCTCTCCCCCTCTGCTGACTATAAACAAACCCTTACCAGCTGCTTTTCAGACCCTCAGTAGCAGCTACGCCCCGACTATTCCGTCTTGCCAAACAACATTAAGCTTTTGGTTTTCTAATTTCGCAAGTTTCTTTGTTTTTGGGGGGTTTTTTTCCTTCCGTGCTTTTCAATGCTAATCAGCATTTGACTCTGCCTCTTTCTTTTCTCTAAGGATGTTTTTCTGTTCCCTCTCTGTCTCACTCATTCATTCATTCACCATCACTTTCTTCTGCTTTTAATTTGGAAGATTTAAGTTTATAGAGGAAGGAAGGGAGGTAAGCAGACAGTGGAGTCACTGAGAGGGGAAGGAAAGAGAAAACAACAAAGTCAGGGGGATGTTGTCAGAAACTTTCCGACTTCAATTAACGTCAGGACAGCAGACATGTGGTGCTGTGTAACATGGTTTTGTTCAAGGGTCAGTTTGTGACTTTATGCCTTCATCCACAAGAGTAGCAGCCTGTTTTTAGTGATCTGACTTACTATAAAGTCATTTATAAGATTTGAGCCTCTTAGTGTTCCTCCAAACATGGATGGCCATGAGCAACTTATACTTTTGATTTTGGTTTAAAAACACTGCATACATTTCATCTACAGAGAGCCGACGTCCTGCCTCCTCTGATGAGCCACCATGGGACCTCCTTTTTGGAAAAAGCACGTATGGTTGTGAATAGATGCTTCGGCACTCCGTCACACACAACATGTTGCAGCGTCAGAAGCCTCTTCACTGCCTTTAGTCTTCTTGAGCTTTTCACAAATATTTTGTAAAAAACAGCTGAGGGGACTAGTCGGCCTTCTGTCCATTATTTTAAGAGTTTATGGGTGGATTTCTCCTGGACTCATTCAGCCATCAGTTGTCTCATTCTCACAGTCCCTCAGAGGCAGAGGTGACGTCATGAGTCCGGCTCTAAATCATCAAGCACACAGGATGTGACAGGACATTAAGGGAAAAAAGCAAAGCCCCTTCCTCGCTCTCCCTCTTTTGTCCCTGGAGCCTGGAAACACAACTCCCTGAAGTGAGTTATTCCATTAATGGCAAAAAAAAATCCCTGGAGTCCACACCATCTCTGCTCTTTTTATCCATAAGTTAAAGTTAAGTCAACCTTACTGCTATGACAAGTAGAAAAATAATGTTTGTTTAAGTCCAGGAGCGGCTATGTACCTCACATGACTGTAAAACAGATGACTGAAAATAGCCAACATTCCTTCAAATCAGCAGCTGGACAAAGCTTGTAACTGATTCCTGAATTGCTCCGTTTAAAAAGGGAAAATAAACCTTTCCAAAAACGTGTGTGTGCTGACTGAGTGTGGGGCAAAGATGCAGCACATAAACTACACTGTTGTGTGGTGGTTTTAAATCTGTCGCAGGAACGTGTGACAGTGCTGTCAGCTGCCTCCTGACTAAGCAGATTAAAGCAATACGATTAATGGTCAGTGAGTCAACCCGCAGCTCCACTGACACACCACTAGGTGGCAGTAGCGGTCCTGTGATGACGTACTCCGCTGGGTGGGTGAGTGATCTAAGCATGAAGTCGAGTGATGTAGGCTGTTCTGTATTTATAGTGACATAAAGAGAATCAGGATTAAACCAGTCTGCTGAACAACGTGACACACCTGAAAATATCAGCTTTGAGTCATATTGATTCTAGGAATAAAATTAAATTTATTGCACTGAATGACAAGTGATGACCATGAAACACAACCTCTATCTTGCCAGTGACACATTATATTATACAGACTTTATTTATCAGTTACAAGTTGAGGTCTTGCTGACTGCTTTCGTTTTTGTCCTGTTTGTTATTATACAGACTTTATTTATCAGTTACAAGTTGAGGCCTTGCTGACGTTTTTGTCCTGTTTGTTGTCAGAGTACATGACGGGGAAGTTATCAAGTGTTATTCGACAAATGAAACACACTGGTGCTAACTAGGGAATTGCAGTTAGCGTTAATGTTATCCATCACTCTAGAATAATGTAATGGTCTGTTCATCTCCGGCAAGTCAAATCTAAATATTTTCCCCTTTTTCTTTCTTTGTGGATCACACTGATGTGACTGATGGTGTGTTAACATGTGCCTGAGCATCCTGGTCATGATCAGGGTTTGTTTTTTTTTTAAGTGTCCTGGTTATGAGTAAATACAATATCCTGCTTTCAGAAATCTGTATAAGCCTTTATGTCCATTTGTGGAACCTGATCATGCAAGCCGGAGCATTCAGGTAGAAACCTGGATCCTGTCACATGCAAACTCCTTATCCGGGTTTCTAATCTTTTTCTGCCATGCCCGAAAGTGAGTCATCAAGTTAGTAGTATATGATGATCCACATAATGGCTGCAAGATTTTGAAAAAATATCTGTGATTGTTTGAACTGACAGTATATTGAAAGTCCAACATGATTTGTGATATTAGAGAGAATGACCTTTTTTTTAACATCATCATCCTTACGCTCATTAAAAAAAAACATTTGCAGGGATCTGTACCGAAACAAAGATGTTTTCTTTAGTGTGCAGAATATGATGTGAATGCCAGGACAACTCTGCAGCACCAGAATGTTTGAATTAAAGTGGTACTTTGACACACACATTGGGTCGCCATGCAATTTATTAATTGCAGTAGGTCATGCTGCACTTTGGATTAAATTTTAATTACTTGTGCAGCCCTAATATACATGCTGAGATCAATTTACAGCCTGATTTCTGTAATGCAGATCATAAATTGCTATTGCGCTTTTGTCTTCCATTAAACAAAAGGCTGAGATGTCCAGAAGTCAAGATGGCTGGAAACAAAAATGTTTTTTTCATGTTTCATGTACATACTCCACAAAAATGATCAAAACCTCAATACTAATATGCATGTAATGCACTCACTGTCAGTGTTTAAAGCTCTCTCTAGCTTCTGATGTGGAACTCAGTTTAACACTCTTAGACCGAGTGTGGGCACCAAAAATAAACAGCAAAACAGCCCCAAAATTCATATGTTGTCACTTTTACTAAATTATGCCCAGGATAAAAATCAAATAAATGGCTATAACTCATTGATGAAAGGGTGAATTTGTACCAAACTTCACATGGAGCTTCAAAATATCTGAATACAACTTCCCACGTTGAAAAAAACAGAAATTCCCTGTTTAACTATGGAGTTAGTCTTAAGAAGAGCATATAGCTCCAAACGTCACTTTCATAACTATGGAGTAATCCAACAAGATACAAGTTTTTTTTCATAGTGCTTTTTTTTAAGGCAAATATGGCAAACTACTATAGGGCAATGCATGATTGTGACTTCATACTGCATTGACATGAAAGAGTAGGTTCACCTGAATCATGTGATGTATAACACTTGATACTGAGTGAAAGAATAAAGCTCAGGATTGGTCAACATGTAAAACTAGGTCCATGCATTTCTTTGTCTATGTGGGTCTAAGAGGGTTGATGTAAGCTAGAAAAGGCTGGCAATTCTCTGCCCTGTGAATTATTAATTATGTCCATATTGAAGTTGAATTAGCTTTTTTCTCACAAACGTTGAACATGTTTGCTCCCTCACACTTACAATAAGCAGTGACTGCAGGCCGGACCAGCTGCTTCTATCTGGCCTTCATCCCCTTCTACAGTAGCATAACTCAGTGGCTGTTTGACTAGAATGTGAAAAGGATGCTAATGGAGTAAAGTTAAATGTCTGAGCGCGTAGATTGTATTATCGTCAAATGGCATCAAATTAGTGACTTGCTGGCTAATAGGATTATGAAGAACAAAGCGCTGTGTGAGGTCTGCATTATATCCGAGTGCTGCGCCATACACACACGCACACACATTAGGGGTGATTCTGTAATATGATTCTCACTTCACACGGACACAGGCACGCAGAGGCATGCACTCGCATCGGCTGGATTCACACTGACGTACAGTGTTGTGGGAATTAAGCTAGCTTAGTGGATATGGGCGGACGTGCTGCCAGTGCATTTCTAAAATAAGTTGCAACCTTTCGGTGGCAAACCATCAATGTGCGGATTGGTGTCTTGTGCCAAAAACCAGTAGAGCAGAGTGACAGAGGAGTAGAACAAACAACGTTAATCCCTCTTACAACTGTGCAAGCAAAACAGCTGAACACAGACAATGTGACAGAGGCCTGCATGCGCAGACAGACAGAGATGTGTCATTCATGACCTCACAGAGGGGAACCCTCTGCCAAAGACGGGCTTTCATGTTCTGCTTAAACCGCTTCACTCTCCACCCCGTAGTTCACAGAGTCAAGGGAAAAGAGTCGAAGGCGTCAACATTAACATTAACTTAACTTTCGGAAACTTACTACTTCCAGACAAACACAAAACATACAGTGTGTGTCCCCTTTAGCTCAGCCTAATATGTATAATGCCAGACAACCACAACAACCCCCAGTCCCCACTAATACCTCCTAACATCACCTCTGTCCTGATCCGTCTCTTCTTGATCCCCTAAAGCTGGTTTAAGAGGGGAAAGGAGGGTGGGAGTGAAAATACTGGTCAAATATCATAACTGACCTCGTACAGTACAAAGAGATAAACAGAGAATAATTATTATTCACATTTAAAGGGGAATAGCGTAAAATAAACGGAAGAACATCACCAGAGTAACTGCTAGCTGCTTGTTAACTCAGTTAGCCATCCAGCTAGCTGCCCTTCAGCTGAGCAGTCTGCCCGGCAAACACAGCCGGACCTGAGCTGACCACAGCCTCTGAGGCCGACTGTGGTCAGTGTGACAACAGTGATTAGTGATTGGTTGACACCCACTAAACCCCTCCTGTTCCAACAGAGAAAAACATATCAGAAATTGATCTGTGTTTAGAATAAAATGGTTGCTCTCATAAAACAATGTGTATGTGTAAACTACTGTCTCTTTCTGGTGTGATTTTCATTTTGTGAACTCCAGCTTTCTGATGTAGATGGCTGCTTGCAGTGTGTGTGTGTGTGTGTGTGTATGTGTGTGTTTCTCCTCGAAAACCACTGCATTCAGCACAGAGCTGCAGCTGCAGAAACAGAGTGATCTGATTCAGCCTCCAGCAGGCCAAACAGCTGCAGTGTCCGCGGGTTTAACTTGCTGAACTCGCACACAGACCCACACAGTCGTCATTTATGATATTTAAGTTGATGCAAAAATCTATATGTTCATCCAACTGTCTGTTTTTTTACGAGCGCTTATCCTATTAGGTCACAGAGGGTTCTGATGTCTCTCCCTGCACACGCTGGGTGAGACAAGGACTGAGTGTCATCTGAAATCTTTTGAAAGTAGTGCTGAATTTTAACATCGGTACAAAAACTGTTGTTTCATCCTTCTGCTGCAAGAAAAGATGTTTTTTAACGATTACCATTTTCATTAAAAAAAAATACACTAAACCCAAACTCTGTGCTCATTTTATAACAAGGTGCCACATGGGAACTGCCTAAATAATATAATAAAACTCACTAAAACTGGTAAAATTCACAGAATATTCCACAAGAATTCAATGTCAGCTTGGGGTACAGTTTCAAAATTTTCTATACACATTTTTGTTTGACCATACAAACTAGTGAGGTTCACGGTCTAGGATAAAACTTAGCATTTAACATCACACGTTTCTATTCTTTCTCACACACAACCAGCCGTACACTCATATTTCCATTTTTAACACCAGCCAATTCAGGAATCTTGTGCAAAACAAACAAAAATAACTTTTTCCAGATTTTTGAGGTTTAAATTGATATCAGTAAACAATCTTGAAATCTATTGAATTTGCTTTTGTTGGACTCATAGGTACTGAGCAGGAATGCATTATTGGTTTATAATCAACCTGCTTTGTAGTGGAAAAATGTAATAGTGATTATATTTCTAAATCTTCTCAACCTTAGTTTGGAATCTCTGTATTGCAATTTAATATCTGCTGACATACACAGATATGATGTGTGTCCGATAGGCTAATATTGGCTGAAATATCGGTGTGGCCAGTTTACCTATTAAGTGTACTTTTTGGCACCAACTAGGCATCCTTTTGCACAACACCTTCCTCTCTCTTTGCCAAATTTCTACATCAAGGTAAATAAATGAAAGTAAAGATTTCAAAAGCTCAAAGAACAGTCTGGCCTGTCAGAACATGACAGGATTTTTGAGACATGGGGGTTTGAGAAAGAGGTGGGAGGGTATAAAATGACATACTTGGCCTATCACCGCACTCATTCAGCAGCACTTCATCAATGACCTCATGCTCCTGCATTCAATAACTCAACACACACACATAGGGGCTGTGTGTGGGCGGGAAGTGCTGTGTGTGGTTTGTGTGCATGAGTGTGCGGAGGACGAGGAGGGTGATGGTGACATAGAATAACCTACGTCTGTGCAGCAATGAATGAGCAATTATAGATTTTTATGATGCAAAATTTTATTTACAGTTGTCCTTTTTCACAGAAGACATTTCGACTGTCACTAGTAGCATTTAAAATGGCTCTGATCTGTGTCCGAGTCAGTCATGACAGTGTGACAAGAACCCTAAAATTGAAACAAATGTAATTCAGCCATCACTGATTTTATTAGCAATATTTAGTTTGTATTGATGTGACATATTACATGTCCTTTGAGAAAAAAAGACTCATCTTGACAGATCACTGATATAATACATGAAGAAAATAATCCTTCTGCCTGCCTGCCATTTGGTTTAAAAACCTTATTTTGGTAATAACACAAATACATCTGCACACAATAAAGGTGCAACACTGTCACTTAAGTTACAGCCACTATAAGACAAATTTGTAAATATAAGTGCACTGATAACCCTCATCTATTGATTACCTGATTGCTTTTACTGCTATCTGAAATGAATTTTATCTTCAGTGAGAAATACACCTCCTTGGTACCAACCACAACAAAGCCTTACATCATCTCACAATATTTAATTTTCCTTCAACGGGATCAATAACACCTGCTGAAAATGCAACTCATTGTTTGTGTGCCATCCGTGTTTGTCTGCAGCAGCTGTGTTACATGATCGCTACCGTAATGAAAGAAACTGTAGAGGTGTACCTCTTCGTCATCGCTGGGCAGGCGTTGGTAGTCTGACTCTGACGTCTCCTGCAGCCTCTGGTACTCTGCCGTCTCCCCCATGGTGGAGCTCCAGCACCTGACCGGTACCTGCCCGAGGCAGCGTGTCCTCAAAGTCCTCAAATAGCCAGAGCTTCAGTCAGTGACCAAGCCCGCTCACTCAGTCAGTCAGCCCGCTGCGAGGTCAGTGCTGTCATTAGGGAGACAAGTACAGTATTCTGCAAGTCACTCACAGTACAGCGCTGCATTATTCAGATTGCTGAGCTCATTATTTCAGATCGTTCGCCTCAAATACTCCCTCCTTCATTGTCTTCCTCATTTGGGGAGAGTCAGCTTTCCTTAAAAATGGTTGGACAATGAGTTCCTCATGTTCACACAGTGATAACCGGGCTGTGCTCTCTGACTAAATAGTCTGTAAAAACACTGGTGCTTATCTTCATGGAAACAGGTTTCAGTGATGCATTCCTCTGGCAAGCTGCTCACAATTATTCTTAATTCAGATTAAATATAGTTCCTGTTTTTGCATCGGCAAGTGGATGCAGGATTCTTCCTCTTCGGAAAAAAGACAGAAGACCGTCCGTTTTTTTAAAAAAGATGTACAGTTTGTCCTTCGCCCGTGCCGGCTTAGATTCTCAGGAAGCACCTGAGGTGTGATGCTGATCATCTATTGATCCTCATTGTCTGCTGAGATGAGAAGATCTCATGTGAGAGGTTGCTGCAGTCAGCGTTGGGATGATGCAGCCAAGGTGTGGGAGTGGAGGTGACAGATCCGACAGGCTCTATTTCTGTCGTCCCATCTCACGCCACCATAATCACCCTTACCCTTAATTTCTCTCCTGCTCCACCTCACTCATCTCTGCTGTCACTGTCCCTCCCTCTCTTTTTCTCGCTGCCTTAGTGCTGACGCATGCTCTTCATATCCCTCTCTCTCTCTCTCTCTCTCTCTCTCTCTCTCTCTCTCTCTCTCTCTCTCTCTGTGAGTTTCTATTTCTGAGCTCCCGGCATCACCCCGGCTAGCTTACCTCCTCTTGCATCCCTGGGAGTGAAATATCACAGCAGAAATATATCAAAGAGAACTGATGGTACAGGAGCTGTTTTTCATGTTTCACCTGTTTAATTTCATCCTTCCTTTGTGTGTGCTTCTATTTTTTTCCCTCCTACACAGATCTTGAGCAGCTGTCCAATCGGACTGGCAGCTCGGCTCTGACGATCACAACAAGTCTGGGAGGATTTTAAATGCTGCTTTGTCCTAAATGGACTTCCTGATTGCTCGGTCGATGCCTAATCCCTCGCTGTTGTTGTTATTGTTTTCCCCCTCCTCTCCTTCCCTCAGTCACTCACCCTTTAACCCGCTTTCCGCACCTCTCCACTTGATTTCTTTTTTCCATTTCAGCCCCAGCTCGATGATTCGGTGAGTGGCTGCCCTCTTCTATCACCGTGGCAACATCAACCCATCCCACCTCCTCCCCACTCCCCTGTGTCCTGTAGTCACAGCGATCCAGTCAGCGGTGGTCCTGATAGAGGAGGCCAATAGCGGCGAGGCTTGCCCGCATGGGGAGGGGAGGTGGAGGAGAGACGTTGGTGAGAGGCGGGGGAGTCCTAATGAGGGGAGTTAATCCTCCCTCTGAGAGGGAGAAAAACACGGCCATGCTGCTCTCTGTGTGTATGTGTGTGAATGTGTGTGTGCATGTGAATCAAAAGCACCTCTCCACTGTAGGGAGGGTATCAAGGCCATCTGGATCCTTGCTGAGTGGACATCTGGATGGATGGAAAAATAGAATAAAAGAACAATGTGTGTGCGTGTGTGTGTGTGAGAGAGAGAGAGCAAGAGAGAGGGAGGGAAACTGCCTCCTGGTCTTTCCCAAGTGGTAGTGTGAGTGGCAACACAGCAGGCCAAGCACTGATGCCAGTGAACAAATCTTTAACACATGATAATGACAGCAGTGCTTGTTGACTCATACATCTTCTTCTCCTCCCTTCAGTCTATGACACTCACTGTTTATGCCCCCCCTCCCCCATCCCAAACACTCGCTTCGCTTCCTTTTCCCTTCTCTCATTTGGAGTCTGACCTATGGTGGATTTTTGAGACTGATACAGATACCAGTTTTAGAGGGAAAAGAAAATTTAAAAAAAATTTTTACTGACTATGGTGGCCAATATAGTCAATTTTTAAAACGAGATGAAAATAGACCTTTTCTATGTAAATTGTTGACCAATTCTGCATTGATATGTAGATGTAAAGGAGCTCAGAAAGCTGCTTTCTTAAACAAATTATTTTATTAAAGAATATTCAATATTATACAGTCAGCCAATTCTAAAACACAAAGAAAATACAGAATTTAAAAAAAGCTAAATATCATCGGTACTGTTCAGTGGCAGTTAATTATTGACAATTTTAATAAAAAATAAAAAAAAAAATAGCTAAATAAGTGTCAATAATGTTTATTATCAGTCATATACTGACTATTTAAGAGTGAGAATAATAAATTGTTTTCTGCATTGAGTGTTCTGTAAAAAAGTTTTTATGTCGCAAAATGTGTACGCCATTACTGATATACATGTGATAGGCGAATATCGGCCGATATTATCGGCCCACTTCACTGTCATCTCATTTGCCTTTCCTCTCCTCTCCTCCCCTCTCTCCCCCCTTACTCTCTCTCAGTCCATTCCAGTTCCATTCCCTGTTGATGTCCTCAGGCCGGTTTTTTCGCAGCCCGCTGAGCAACATTAGCCTCCTGCTCTCATTCCTCTGCTCTGCTCCGTTATTGAATCTGCTCCTCTGGAGGCCGGCTGCATTGCACACGAGTGTGGCACGCACATCACGCTGTAAACACACCGACGTGCGTTTACCTCCACACAAAGGCTGACGCGCACGCATCAGCGAACAAATATGTCTACCAAACTGAAACACAGAAACCCTGTGCATGCATGCAGAAACAATCCACACAACACAGAGGTCTGCATTTACCACCAGACACATTGCTGATTAGATCTCTGCATTTTGAGGGCACAGCTGGCAAAAACAATCAAATTCTCTGCCACGAATTAGTCTTACATGAACCAGTGAATTCTAACAGGCCGACCCCTCTTTTCCTCTCTCTGTTCATGGATGTGGCTTTGTTTTGTCTTCTCTCCGGTGAGCTGTAGTTCAACTGAATCCCAAATCATTCTTCCTCATTGGGCAGGCTGGCCACTGCAGCAGCCAATCAGATCTGCTGCTGCCAATCTCAAAGGCTTACAACCTCAGTGTCTTTCGCCATCACCTCCCACACCGACCTCTCTGGTTCTCCCATCCCCTACACACTGAGCTGATTTATTCTTCCATCCACCTCTCCAAGTCCACTTTGGTAGACTCAATGAACAGTCGGGCAGTGTCAACAGACAAGGAGTCCTCACACTCCAGCTGGTTAACTGATGATGAAGCTGTCATCCCACATTTGGTTAAAATACTTAACACATGTGCAGATATATGTGGAGATGTAACATCACAGCCATTCAGCTTAAAGCTGAAAAACAGTTAACATGCACAAACAACAGTAATGCACACAATCTATATCAAATTTGAAATGCACAAGACAAATGTGCAGCAGGAGACAGACAGACAGACAGACAGACAGACAGACAGACAGACAGACAGAGGGTCATCCTAGTCCAGCTGAGGCCAGATGATTCATTATAAATGATGTAGGGCTGAGTCAGGAGTCATGTGGGGTCGCTGCCACTCACCACCTCCCCCTGATGAAATAACCACACTCCATTAGAGAATGGATGGTAGTTTAGTACAACCAACGAAGAAGAATAAGCAGTTACAGAAACCTGGGATTTGTATTTTAGACAGAGGAGCTGCGGTCAGAAACAAAATCGCACCAAATAATAATTTAAACATAATGCTGCTTTCAATGAAAAATTTCACCACAGATTTTCACCAAATATTTTCATTTATTTATAAATGTTTAAACTGAATTTTTCATTTCTTGTTGAATCTGCCTCTAACATTGTCTCTAAGTTCAAGTACAGCCCAACACAGGGACAGAAAATATAAGAAATGTTGCAGAAGACTTTCCTGAATTTTAATGTAAATTAAAATGAATCTTCTTTTAGAAGATTAGACAAAACAATGTGAATTTGTTTGTCATAACTTTACCGTCCACCTTAAAACTATATACTGTTTGTTAGTGAGCAAACTACAGATAACAAATTATTTTAAAACTATTTTCTGAGTCCTTGTATTTTAATTTTTTTAGATCTTAATTAAAAAACCTTATTCATACAGATTTTGTCATCGTCGTATGTCTTAGAGACATGACGTCACTCAGCTTGCCTTCACCTCTGACTTCTCTGCTTCCATTACAGACCACATTCACACACTCTCCTCCAGAAACCTGGAAAACGCCTTTAATAACCGAATGCTGCAGCTTCAACCTTTGACCCCAGAGGCTTTATTTGTCAGCCATCTCATGTCAGGGGAAAGGTAAAGTTGGGCCTGCTAAACCACGTAAACGCCTTCTCTGTCCCCATGATGGAGAGCAGGGAGAAGCAGAGCAGACAGGTTGTGGGTGTAACGGCACATTGTTCCCAGCCTGAACATCGCAAGCTGTTTAACCCCCCCCCCCCTCCTTTCAGAGGCATTTAGAGACCTTATAGACTGAGACGACTGCGACTGCGGGCTCCCTCCTGTCTCTTTACGACTGTTGGTGGGTAGGCCGCAGGCTCTTGGGGCTTCCGTAAGCTTTTCAACAGGAGATGGATGAAATCCCTGATGTCTAGTACTGATGTGGGACTCATAGGGTGGAAATATAATCAGGATAGTAACTAGACAGAATGAGGGGCAGAGTACAGCATTTTTCAAAAGGACCACTTAAAAAATATCAATCAAGCAACTTATTGCTTATAATGATTAGATGATTCTGGTAATAATCAACTTCATTTAGTCTGCTGAAGGACCTTTTCAACTAACTAATCATTTAATCTAATAACACTGAAAATTAATGATAAATAATAATCAGAACAAACAGATGGCTTCAGATTGCTTTGTCAGCAATCAAATAAAGAAATCCTAAATGCATCACTTTGGGCTTGGATCACTTAAGATGCTTTTATTTTTATTTATTTATTTATTTTTAAATGGACTATGTAGTCGAATACTTGATAGAATAATCTTTAGATTCTTGTGTAAGGATGTATAAATTTGTGGTAGTAACATTTAAAGGTATTTTCAAATAAAAAAGAGCAAGTTAAGGACATGGTTATAGAGTGCAATGTTTTGAATCAGAACATTAACGCTGAAATTCCATGTAACCATCACACAAAAACAATGCTGGTTGTCAAATGTTTGACTTTTATTTTATTTGATGTCATTAAGAACTCTACCTGTGGTCAAACTTGCATATGTGTAAGATACACACTGTATTAGATATTTTTCTTTGAATCTCCTGCTTTTCAGGACTGCTCCCTAGTTAATTGTGAAAACAGGAGATCGGATCAAAGAAACAAAAAAAAAAAGAACTGCAATCATCAGTATACTACAATAATTGATCAGCCAGTGAACCTAAAATTGATCACCTTTTTTGAAATTATAATAAATTATTTATTTTAGGTATACACATTATCAGGTCGCAGCTTCTTCAGTGTGAGGAATTAGAGCTTTTTCTGTTTTTACATCATAATGAACTGAATATCCAGTCTGATCTCCAAACCTGGTCCTCATTTCGAGGAAAGTGAATGACACTTTTCACCTTTTTCTGAACTTTTTTTGACCTCAACAATAATTGAGAAAACAACTGGCAAATGAACTGATAACAAGAATAATCACTATACGCAGCTGTTCGATGTTGTGGTGAAAATCTATGCAGCAGAGGCTGAGATATTACATGCTGATTGAATCACCACATCCTGTAACTCTTCCTGGAATGCATAATGCGTTCTTGCCTGGTAAATATGCACATCTTTTAAACTCCACTCCCCCAGTTTGTAATTAAATGACATTAAATTTATGGCATCCAAAAACAAGCCTCAGACCAGATCCATCACACTGACAAATGTTAAAAAGATGCCCCTGTACTCTACAAGAACCGTTGACACAAATATCAAGTCTTTCTACCATCCAGTGCGTCCACTCTGTACACAACAACTTAAAAATATTTAATTAAAAAAAACAGACAAAAAAACCCAACTTTGAACCATATAGCAGTCAAATTTTGAAAAATCAATGTAGGTGAATCTAAAATAGACAACAGACGTGTTTCTGGTGGGACCACTTAAGTCCTTTTTACAACCATTTTGAGCCACCGACATTAAAAGGTGCCCTATGGATTTTTTTTTTAAACCACTGGGGGCGCTTTTTGTATGTCTTAATGCAAGTGAACAAGATTGCGGGTGTTGCTGGCGACATTCCTGCCAATGATTTAAACTAAATCTATTAAAACTCCACACTGCACCTTAGAAAGTCCTCATGTCAAAAAACATTTATTCCTTCAGGTCGCAGAACACCCACCCACAACTTCTGGTCAGAGATCAAATCTTAAGCGATGACTCAATCTCACAGTGTGAAACACACCAGACATGCTACCAGATGATTCACTACTCTGCAATATGAAGAAAAAGGTCAAGTTTGACCAAAGACCGCAGAGGTCAGAAAATGTTGATTCAGTAAAAACATTAAGAGAGGAAGTTGTTGTAGCTGTGGTCAGCATGAGGACCGCGGAGACATGGTGCAGCAGCTTCTTCAGCATTTCAGCTCTGCTTTTATTTTTACCTTTACCTTCAACGCAACACCACTGTGCTAAACCTGAATGTTGATGCACGTGTTGTCGGTCAAAACTAAACCTCTTTTCTCTCCCTAAATCCTCACCATGTGCTGAAAAACCTTAATAAGATTTTCACGCACACTGGTGCTGTCTTATTCTGAGGAAATTTTGCATATCAGAAAATCTCCATTCAAAAAGGAGATGGTCAGACAAATATTTTTTAAATTTAATTTATATTTTGCGTCCAATTTTTAGCTCAAATGCGCAACACTTCTGGAATATGAAGATTTTTACATTATTCCACGTTTATTCTTTAAGGTGGGTTGAACACAGAAATGCAGTTTAAACTGGTGACACTGAAATTTTTCCTATTTTCTGAAATTTTATACTGAAAACAACTAATGGAAAAATTCAGCAACCAATTATTTGCTTGTGACTCAGTCTAATGTTGCTATCAATAAATTGTGAGTTATTTTTAAAAATTATTTAATTATGATCAACTAACGCATAATATATCAATCATTACTAAAAATGTCTGCCACATTTTCTCAGAGCTCAAAGTAAATTAAACTGAAACAGCAGCTCAAAACCCAAAAATATTAAATATATGATGATAAGTAGAAAAGAAAAGCACCAAATCTTCACTGTGAAGAAGTGCAGTGGGTGACTTTTTCCTCTCTTTTTTCCTTATTTCTTGTTTTTGCGGGGAAAATGCATAATTTAATTATTTCTGAAAAAAAGTCTGATTATTTTATTTTCATTAACTCATTGATTAATTAACCAAAGGTTTCAGCACTAATACAAAGGGTATGAGAGTGTGGAAGAGGTATTACCTAAAAACACAATTTATCTATGAAACTGAGATGTAACTGAGAAAGCACATTTTGCACTAGTAGATATGTTTGACAGTTTCCTACAAGTACATAATGTCAGGTACTATTATGTGTATGTACAAGCTTTAATAAGCTTTTTAGAAAAATTATATTTTTTTAATGTCACATTTTTTTCATGTCTCAGCCTTCAAAACCAAATTTACTGAAACATGCTAAACTTAACTCAAATGTTTAGTTTTTAAAAAGCAATTTCAACTTTTGTGCTTTTTCCATGTTTGCAAAATCTTCCTGGTGGCCACGGGTTTCAAGGCGCCAATCACAACTTGCTCAACTATCCAACTAATGGTTAAGATTGTAACCATGAACTGCGATGTCCCTCCTTCACATCCAGCTGGGAATCTTTATTTCCATTCAACTTATTTCCATCTTTCTGATATCACTATGAGGACGCACAAATTTCTGCATTTGTCCTGCTTTCTTCATATCAACTATGCCACATTATATAAATTCTCTTTTCTTCTCTAAGGCCATTTTATAATGTCCAGTACTTAATGAATCCGAGCAAGGTTCTTAAGGATTAGATTTTTTTTAAAAATCTATTTATTTATCATTAAATTATGATTAAGAGTGACTGGGTTTGACTACCCTGGGTGATGAACATTAACAAAAAAAATAAGGGTTTCCTGACTATGGGATCTTTAAGCAGTCATTTTCAGCAGCACCACCTCAGCCACATGAATGTAAAATCCATGTGGAAAACTTCAAACTGACTGAATGACTCTTTAAAGATTAAATGGTTGTATGTTCACAGTAGATTTCTTTTTGTCTTTAAGTTTTATGCTTGAACTTTTTGGGCTTTGTTTCTTATCATCTCTTCTTTGATTGTATGACATTATTTTTTTATTCAAAAACATAAATTTAACTCCCAATACCAAAATCATGCTAATAAGTCTTCCACAAACCTTTGAATAACCTTGTACTTTGTGTGGACTAATCAGAATCACATTTGGACTTTGCATCTTGTTGGGTTGTCCTTTTTTCCAGAGTAACAAACAACATGTTCAGCTTGGAATCAGAAAACATAATGGAAAGGATGTGGTTGGATGATGGCTTGTCCTCGACCCAACAGGGCCAGTTGGGATCAATCATGGTCAGGCACAGAGTCAAGCGTTCTAATGGCTTCCATTTACTGTTGAGCACACAGTATTTCATACTGAGCTTTGAGGAGAAATATTATCCTCGACAAATCCTCTCTCATCACATCTTTCCAAGAAAGATTTCCACTTCGGCTGAATCAGAGGCGGACAGGCACGCTGAACAAATCCAGCGTGAACAGAGGTGTGTGTGACAGGGATGAAGAGACAAAGAGAGAAAATGTGTGTGTGTGTTTGTGTGAATTTGAGACGGACCTCCATGCTATATAATCCTCAGCTCTCATGCTGGGAAGTGTTGGAGGGGCACGTGAGTGTGTGTGGTGTTCTCTTTCCTCTGTCCCTGCAGGCTAAACAGGTGGAATTTAAGAGGGTGAGATAAAGCCTGTGGGCCAACACCGAGCCGCACAGGGAAGCAGGGGACAGGATTAGGGGCCGGGAGGATGGGACGACGGTCCCAGTGTCTCGTTTAATCTGTGTGTGTGTGTGTGTGTGTGTGTGTGTGTGAGAGACACTGTAGTGACACACTGAACATATTAACACATTCACACAGCTCACATGCCAGCCCTGCTGAAATCAAGGCAGTTTTTAATTCCTTCAGTTTAAACTGTGTGTACTATAATCTAGGGAGTTAAAAATTAAAATATTATTATTATTACGACATGGACAAATTGCGCTGCTGTTTTAATGTTGATCAGAGTGAATTCTGAGCAAATTTAATCAAATTTTTGTACTTACATTTTTTTTTAATCTAATTATTGAAGTTATAGTTTTACATACTGTGTAGGGCTGCAACTAATGACTATTTCCGTTATTGATTAATTTGTTGATTACTTCTACACTTAACTGATTAATTATCTATTCCATGAAACGTCAGAAAAGTGCTAAAAATGCTCATCTCAATTTCCCAGAGCCAAATGCGACATCTTCGAATTGCTTCTTCCATCTAAACTCCAGCCCAAAGCACAAAAACTCTTCATTTATTTTTAAAAATGACAAAGAAAAGACACTAAACGAGCAGCTCTTTTTACTTTTTTATTGGAAAAATGAATAATTGATTATCAAAATAGTTGGTGATTAAATTTCTATCCATCGATTAATCAGTTACTTAGTTATATATATATATATATATATATATTTCTCCCCCAGCAATGTTGGTAATTGTTTTGGTGCAGCATGGTAGCTCAGTTCCAGTGCAATAGTATTTATTTTTACTGTGCAGTAGCAGTGGGTGAATTTCACTGCATTAAATCTATATCTTTTATTATTTTATATGATATTTAGCATTCATTGAGCCATATACGTCATCAAAAAATATTTATTAACTAGATATTGATTTTATTATTGATGCTGTCCAGCCCTACAAACCTCTGACTCACCATTCCTAACTTAACTGGATTGAATCTGAGTTGACTGCATGAAGAGGTGGCATCTGGATTAGAGTATTGTTTCACCCCATGCAAACTTTTTCCTTGCTCCCGCCTGTAAAACACACAGACAAACTTCTGAATTGACCCTGGACTCTTGTGTACTTGAAACTCTGTTTTATCACTTCTCCATATGGCCACATGGGGGCAGCCTGAGGCAGTCAGAGAGAGAAGTCCTGTTAAAGGACGTTTTCACACAAAGGTGAGGCATGTGTAAGACTCTCCTTTGTATGAAACTCATACTTGTTTCACCAAAGGCCCTATGAGCAAAAATAAACTCATTTTAAGCTTGATTTCATATCTGGTCCTAAAAGTTCAGTTGAAAGGTGGAGGAAAGCTGTCATGGAGGGGTTCACTGGTAGAACATTTAAACCACACAGTTAGTTGTGTTTGTTTATGTTGCTTCAATGCAAATAAGACTCACCGACACAATGAACGTGTTTGAAACTATACTGGAAACAAACTGTACTTTCCATCAAGATCTGAATATGTAAGTGAAGTTATGTAAAGTTATTCAACTGCATGAGAGAAGACGGCACACCGCTGCTCTAACTGATGCCAGGTTAGATGTTAATAATTCTCTATAATGACTGTCCGCAGCCTCCAGGGATGTAATCTCTTCTATTTTTGGAAAAAGCAGACATCCCTCCCCTGGACTGACATCAGCGTGAAGAAGTGGGCTGTTTATCCTTCAGCTTGGCAATGAAAAAAAGTGAAATGCCAGCTTAATGTGTTCCATCCGCACACTCACTCACCATGACCTCAGAAACAGACCGGCAGACAGCTCTTAGAGAAGCACTGGAACATTGAGGCGTATGTGTCAAACTCTCTGTACAATCCGGATAATAAGATAATCGCGTCTACTATCATTTGATTGTAATACACTTTTAAGGGGGTAAAAAAAGGAGCTGTAAGTGTGAGTGTGCAAGTTTGTGCGTCTATCTATGTGTGTGTTTGCACGCGTGTTTGTGCCTGGTCAATATGTAAGCTGCTCTTCCGGGGCCCAGGAGTGATTGATTAAACGGGTAACAACAGATAAGAGAGACAATACACACTGTACCCTGTGGCCCTGAGTGTGTATGCGTGTAAAACCCAAAGAGAGAGAGAAAGAGAGAAAGAGAGAGAGAGAGAGAGAGAGATTAGGACCAAAAACACAGCGTCTTACAAAACTGAACTGTTCCTTTACCACAAAAGAGCAAACAACAGACTGAACTCAGGTCAGTAATTTCAGCAGACACAGACAGGAACTCAACCAGAGTACATACAGTAAGTGTATTCGGTGGGACTACTAAGCACAAATTCTGTAACCCAAAATTGTGCAGCGTGATGTTAAACTGTCTGTGAGCCCTGAGCTTCTCTGACAGGCATCTACAGTGTGAATCATGCATGCACTCATTTACTGGTATCTTTTAACCAGGTGTTGCTCTCATATTTTAGTCTTTTATGACTGGTGATCATGACAGCGACAGTTGGATGAATGGGACAAGTAGCATTTAGCTCCTATGGCTTCCCAAAGAGCTTGAATTCAACGAAAAAGTCAATCAGTTGCCTCTGAGTCGGTCTAAAGGGAATCAGAATGCATTTCGGTTTGTTAAAATTACAGCAGGGTTGGTCAACATGACAATATATCTTGAAACAATAATACCATGTCAGATGTGACGAGTGAGAGATTATGCTGGAGCAGCTATCTCTTTGATTTCATTAGATGTTTGGGCCCATTGTGGTCAAAGTTGTAAATCAGTGTATCAGTATTGGATTTTTTAAAGAATTTTGCACAAGTGAGATTAAAGGTGGGGTAGGCAATGTCTGGAAATCAAGCTAGCTGTTGCATGATACTCCGCAAGAAGCAACTCCGCTGCTCACTCCCCTCCGATTTTGCTGCGGCTCGTGTTTTATTTTGTTT
>JAQLOL010000004.1:6212004-6231093 GCA_029783665.1 Naso thynnoides
TGCCTATAAATCAACTTCTGGAGCAGTGAGACTCCTGAGTAAAACAGCTGTTTGTGTATAATAATGGATAGTGAAGAAGCATTTGCTTCAGTTGATTTTTGTGAAGAATTCAATGCAATACTAACACTGTTCACTCTAAATACAACTGCACGGATTTCAATGTGGACAATATTATTGTCAGCACATGCCAGAAGTCTTTCCGAACATGTGCAGGACTAAATTAACCAGAGAAAACTTCAAAAATGGTCCTTTTCTTGTTTTTAATAAAAGTAGTTCCACTCAACCAAAGTGATACATGTTAAAGGTCCAGTGTTTACGATTAAGGAACTCTTGGAGAATATGGGACATAATATTCATAAGTATGTTTTCACTAGTGTATAATCTACAAAACGTTTTCATTGTAGGATGTTTTTTAAATCTGTATTTCCACCAAATCTGCTAAATTATACTGTCATGTTTATACAGTTGCCCAGAATCGACAAATCAAACACTGCAAAGACCAACATATCACCATCGTGTTCCTCAGGAGTGTGAGCAGTAGGCTGCAATCTGGAAATTCACCACTAGGTGTCACTAAATTCCCACATGCAACCTTTTAAAATCATCTATGACCCACACTTCTATAGCTGTAAAATAAGTTTATGACTAAACTGGGTACATAGAGATAATCTGAATAAGACATACAATGACTCAGCAGTTGTGATGTGATTGTGTTTATTGCGGCAACAAAATGTAAAGCAAAGCAAAGTTGTGTACAGTTGGAAAAAAAATCAAACATTAACAATTTTTCAAAAACTTTTCTTTACACAGTCAGAATTTTGAACACTCGCCAAAGACAAATTCTGCACCTCAGTTCCTACATCTGTTTTTATTATTGTTTAAGTTTCAAGATGTCAATATTACAAATGCAGCCTCATTATCGCCCAGCAGATTAGTTTCTCCACTCAAACAAGTAACGTATGAATGGTTAACACATTGTTTGAAAACTTAATGTTTTTCTATCGAGGCATTACATTGGGTGTTTTTATAATTAAAAAATTTTAAAACTGTGAGCAACCAGACATAGATTAAATAAAGGAGGATCACATTTGCTATTTTCATACTCACTCTGTAATTTTTAATATCCCATTTCCATTGATTTTTCTCCTTTTTTTAAACAATTTTCAGTCTCGCAGTAACTTTTTCTAAAAGATGTCGTATAACAGGCTTTTAGACCAGTAACTTGATTCTAGCAGACAACAGGAGCAAATAGAAATACAGAAATGTCAAAACTAAAACAAAACAAGCCAAATATCCTCCAAACGCTCTTTAAGTACTGTACTCTAAGTTGAAGCTCAGATCTATATAATGCAGTAATGACATATAAAGGCACAAGGAAATCTCATCAAGAATGAATGAACATCATACAAAGCAGAATGTAATGTCAAACTGACTGAATCATGACAAAACAAAACCAATTTTGCAGAGCGGTGATCTTTACTGGAAACACTGGACCACACTGCTGTAACCAGTGGCCCCGACATGTTGGTAACATTTTTCTATAAAGCAAAGGACCTCCCACATGAGTTCCATATGAAGCCCAAAGCAAAGACCACATATTACCAGCGTTTGATTAAGTGACACAAACAATTTAAAGGACTGCAGCTTCTTTCCTATACATCACCAATGAGACAGATGGGAAACTGATGAGTTTTAACATCACTGTCTTTGAGATCCGTGGAAAAGATGCTGCAGACCTTGGATGAAATTACATGGAGACGTCATAGAAAGATGCAAAAGATGCAGAAATCGAGTGCATGTTGTAGCAATGGACTGTATATATACAAACATTATGGGAAACACTGTTCCCGATAATAAAACAACCACACCTACAGTGAAATATGGAGGGCACTGCCTCCGATACGGACACACACTGGTAGGCAAAAACTACCTTCTTCTTTGTTCACATTATGGAAGACACTGCTCCCGATAATGGTGTCAGGACGACGAGAAGTGTGCATGGACCAAGAGCTCAGACTGTTCACTAAATATTTTCCATAGTGTGGGATGTGAGTTGGTCTTGCCTTAAGGACCAATCCAGTGTCAGCTTAGTAGAAAAAAATGATTTCAGAGTTGTTGTGTGTTCTGTCTGATTACTCCGCATTCAGTGCTGGCCGTCAGTTGACATGCACACTTCTTTTAGCAGATGCTGCTTTTGTCAATTCGACAGTATAACTGTCATAATTATGGAAGGCACTGCTCCCGATAATTATACATAATTTTTTTTTTATAAAAGGCGATTTAAAAAAAACTATTTATAGTGAACCCTGCCACTGATAAATAAATAACACAATAAATAGACTCACGGTTTCTGTTTCAGTGCCACGTGGTTGGAGACCTTCTCCATTGGTTTTCTTAAAAGGCCTACTGAGATTTGCTCTCATGTCAGGAAGTGGTCGATTCAGATAAATAACTACTGATTTTTTTTTTTTTAATTGTTGCATGAGTGTTAAACAGTGTTTAGTAACAACAGCTGATTGTCCTAAAAGTGTGTTATGTGCAACACAATAGCTGTAACTGTGGATAATCTTCTGTCGTTTTCAGCAACTTCTGAATCTCTGACAATGAGTTGAGCAGATTTCAGCACAGTATGAAATTATAGCTACCAACATAAACCAGCTCAGGTTTGAACATGAGGCAACAGCAGCAGGTGAAATACCAGCAGTTTTGATTTGTAATAATTATGGTAAACAAATGGAAAGTCGTTAGCTTATTATGTCATGCTGTCTGTTTGTGTTTTATTAATCTCAGAGCTGGAAATCACAGCATTTCCTGTGATCTTGACCCGATACTGTGCTGAAAACGTGTAACTTTCACTACATTCAACTCATTCATAGTGTAACGTGGATTTAAGCAGTGCTGCCACATGACATGGCAGTTTGAAGGTCCTCGTTAACTGGCACCAAGGTATTCAAAATGTGGTATTTCAGTACCACAAGTTAAAGTTATTGAATGTTTTGTTTTGTTTTTTCCAAAGTATGTAAAACAGCGGATGACCTTCTAAACTTTCTTTTTGTTAAGGCAGAAGGTTTAAGAACATGTTATTAATGTTTGGCTTTATGGAGAATTTCAACGATGAGGCGACTTTTTTCACTTTTATCATTTCCTCAATTAGCTCGACTTAATTAAGAAAACAAAAAACTGACTGTGAGTGTTTGTTAATCATCACAGCCTACTGGTTCTCACACTGCCAGTTGTGATAAAACGGTCAAACCATTACCAAGGCAGGAGGGAGGAAATGAAATCTTTAGATTTCATTATCCAATGACCAGATGTCCCCTGCTAGTGAGTTGGCACAGCCCTGAACGGTCCAGGTTGCCAGGGCAAACTGATTGCGAAACAGGTTGGCGTCTGCCTCAGGGTTGTCTGTTCTGAGGGCGTCGAGGTGGTTGGAAAGACCCTTGAGAGAATGAGGGCCAGAGCCCAGCAAGATGTGGCGGTAAGGACTGTCCTTGGGGGACACATAGGGAGACAGGAAGTTCCTTTCCACCTAAAGAAACAAGAGGGAGGATCACGGAATGAAGATTTCTTTAAAATTCCTGGATTACTGTTTACCTTAAATGTTTCAGACAAAGACAGTTTAGTTTCTATTAACTGCTGTCTTGAAAAAGTTACAAAATATTCACAGATGCTCATCTCCTTTGGTATGTCATAAAGTGCAATTTTCAAAGCAAAAGCTTCAGTAATAGGGAAAATATATATTTTTAAAGCCCCCGAAAACTTCCACTCTTACATAATTCTCCTCACAAATAAATATGAGACAATTTGCTTTTGCTAATATTTTGATTTGAGCAAGCAAGAGAATATGTGAAAGTGTTTTCCCAAGCTGAGAACAAAGTAACAATTACAGAAATGTCTCAGGTGAAAAACCCAAAGGTGGTGTAACATCGGAAATAGTGAGTTCATGAAGGACAACTTTTGCTCTTAGTGAGACACTTAATAAGAAAAATAGGCTTAGATCTCTAAAAGCATGTAAATATAGGGTAATTTCATATACCCTACCCTTTCACATATGACTCCAAAATTCAGAGTTTAACAGGAGTCCACAACCATAAAACAGGTATCAGTAATTATTGTCCCTGCACACATTTGAAGGATGTTCTCAAATGTAGAGGTCTTACCGCCATGATTCGGTCATTAATGAGGCGGCACATCTCGATGTCCTCTAGGTCGCTGTTGTCAATATCTGCTAACAGGCTGCGAGAGGCGCGGCTATATGAGCCAGAGGCCGAGATCAACCACTTCACTGTCAGGGAGCTGGGAAACAGCTGGGGCTGCAGCTGCAGGCACACAGAGCATCAAAAAAGGGTAATTTAGTGTTTTGAATAAACGCAACTAATAGGATGTGCTCTGTTACTTTTACAAAATCAAAACAGAACTTATAAAAAAGAAAAATCATAAGAAAGCATGGAAAACAGCTTAGCTGGTTACTTTACAAATCTAGAATTTCAATAGGACTTAATGCATTTACTGGTTCATCAGACTGACATGCCATCGACATCAGACAAACAGCTTAGTCAAGTTTGGGAAAAGTTCAAGTTCAGTCCCATTCAACAAAACAGCAACTGGACACTCACCATCTTGATAGCATTAACTTTCCCGTTGATCTGAGCCACCTGAATACGGATAATCTTGTCGTACTTCGTTACATCCATCCGCAGCAGATGATCATGGACCAGCCTCAGTACGATGTGACCTGCAAACCTGGCTGCTATTTCTGCCAGCTGAGGGACCTGACTGTACGTGGCTGCATTCAGTCTATTGCGGTTGTCCTGCGCTGTGCCTAAGTACACGTACTCCTGAAGGGTAGAATTAAGATGTGCCAAGATTACAGATACAGATCATAGATATCAGTTCAAAAAATATTTATTTAACTTATAGTATAGTGACATGACTTACTGAATTGATAGGGGTGAATCTAAATGAAACTGAGGGAATGCCAGAAAAGGCGATAAAAGGATAGGCAGCATTATCCGACCTCAGAGGTTCCTTCCTAGAAAATAATCACAGGCAATATGAGGCTGTAGCCGTGCTCTCTCTACATATTACATATTTGGTGAACATTTGGCAAAAATGAGAGTCAGCTAGTCTTTACATTGTGGATGTGACAGTGGAGAGAAAGCTTGGATGTCATGGTGATGTATGAACACTAACTGGAGACTGGATGTGACTGTAGCGACAGCCAGGTCTGACTTACACATTTAACTCAAAGTTGTCCCTTGCAAATTCAGAAAAGAGTGTAGCACCCTTGGTTAGGAAGTTCACCTAAGGAGAAGACCATTGTACAAGAAGATTACATCCTAAATAAATAATGATAATGTAATTTTTCTATAACAAGACCGCAAGCTTGTATTTAATGTGCTTCAGAGTCCAAGTAACTGAAAGTCCCCCAGCTGTGGGTTTACCTCTTTGGTAGTGCTCTCCATCAGGCCCTGCAACAAGGGACTGGCTGCCACTTTAAACCCATGTCGACCTGGAAATGAAGAAACCCATTCAGTCAGTGTAAAAATCAAATATAGTGTCAGATTGAAGGTATAGGAAGGTGCTGATTATTAAATAGCGGGATGTACAGTTTAGGAAAAAAAACAAAACAAAACTGAGGTACATACCTAATACAACTCCATCCAGGTTGATGTAGGAGAAGGCTTTCATGCTCAGAGAAGAAACATAACCCTGCATATGAAAAATATATTAACATTTAAAAAAAAAAAAAAAAAAGAGAGCTGAGGATCACTCAACACCAATCAGAATAATCACTGTGCAAAAGCTGCAAATCAAGAAAAATGTAGTTGAGAAAAAGTATGAGTAACATTTTCTATAAAGCCTGTCTCTATAATGTATTATAACACATTATCAACAAGTATAACACATTATAAACACACTTATAATGCAGTACCAAATTTAACTTGTGCAACTCTCACCTCTAACCACTCAGTGGCGCCAACACTCCCGTATTCCCCAGCACTCCAGCTGGCAAACACAATGCTTCTCCTCGGCTTGAATCCGTCTGTTGAGGGGGGGGGCACGGCACATAAACAAAAGCCACCATGACTACTAATATTCAGCTGCTCAATGACATCATCATGAGTCAAAATATGGTATTATTTTACATAAACTTAACATCAGCTGAGACTTACCATTCTTCACCATGTCTGAGATTGAACGCGCCAACTCAACAAGAATGCTGGTGCCAACAGTGGACGCAGCAAAGCCTGGACCCCAGGCATCCCTCTGAGCCCCGATAACCACATATCGATCTGGAATTAGCACATGAAGACATTCATCGCTCATTTTTTTCTTTATGTTTATATGACTGATCACTGATATCACTGATGTTTCTTTCAATATAAACATCTCATTGTACCTGCATCCACAAAGCCTTTGATGACCCCGAAGACATTATGTATCTTTTTCTCGGTAAGAACATTGTTGACTTCCACAGTGATAACATCGTTCTCGTCTCCCAGTTTGTAGATTACGTCTCCCCACCCTTCTGGCACATTCTGCCCCCCAAGCTGCCTGTGGGATGCAAAGAACAAACATTAATGAATGTAAGCCACTGCAGCACCACCTAGCAGACCATCACAGCTATCTTATTGTAATCTCTCTCCTTTTAAAGGCTTTGTTATAGTTGGTCCACTGCTACTATGAGCCTTACTTCAGAATGTTGGTAGCCATGCCTTTTGTGATGGTCTGAGCCAAAATTTTGGGCAGGCCTGAAGACTCGACAGGTGGAAACTGGGTGTGGTTGAAGGAAGGGAACCCTGGGGTGTAGGGATCTCCTGAGCCCATGTGGACCTGACAGGGACAGAGGAAGGTTAGATTAAAAGACAGAAGTTTGCGGTTTGCTTTTGTGTGACAGACTTCCAGCAGCCTGGAGCCTTAACCTTCAAGCCTCTAAATTTGAAATTAAGAAAATGATATGAAAAAAAACTCTACAGACAATTTGCACATTGACTTCACCACTCAGAAAGTGCAAAATATTCTTATTCGTAGACAAATATTCCTGTTTCAGAGTTAAGGCTTACCATTAATGGAAGGCACTTTTTATGATGTTTTTTTAATTATAAGAACAGAACCTTTTTTATTATGGGTGAGCAGTGTTCACAATGTGTGCATTGTTTGTTCTTGCACATAAATATTTAAAATGCTTTTCTTCCTTAAAAAGCATTTGCATGGTTATTTTTTGGTAATATTTGAAAATTTGCATGTTTTCAACAAGCAAGTCGACGTCCTCTTCCCTACTTTTTGGCTGGTGCATTACCAAACAACAACAACATTAAACTACATCATTTCTATTCCCCCCTTTGCACCACTAGCTGTTCAAAACTCTAACTGGTACCTTTAAAGTTGTTTGATGTATTCAATTTAATTGGTACACTACACAAGCTGTATATGGACATTTCTCACATATGTTTCATGCTTCCAGTTCTAAACTTTCCACACTTACATGTCCATAGAGCCCACTGGTGTCTGTGTCCGAGAAATCCTCACAGTAGATCAACACAGCAGATGCTTTCACTTTGGCAGCATTAGCTACCTGTGAAGAAAGAAAGGACAAAAAACAAAAACAAAACAACTTCAGACTTTAGAGCAGGGGGGGAAAGACAAAGAAAGTTTACATTTAAATTAAAGTTAAACTTTAATTCTTACTAAAACCACTTACCTTCTCCGCAAAGCTGATCCTTCCAGCTCTGATCAGCATGACTCTGCCAGTCAGGTTGACGTTCATTTCCTGCAGCTTCTTGAAGTCCCTTTCCTGCCCGTAATATGCATACAAGACAGCACCCTGGACCAAAACATTTATATATAAACTGAATGAAAAAAATAAAAAATAAAAACACCACATAACAAAACATAAATTAATTTTTTTTTTAACCTAATTTAGCTTGTACATTACCGTTACGGTTCCATTGGCACTGTAGGACAGAAATCCCACTGGACGCTCCTCATTCATGTTCTTGAAAACAATTCTGTTGGATCCAGATGCTGGAGCATCATGGACCTTCACAAAGTGCTCGTCGGTCCAGGTGTTCATGCCGTACTGTTTAAACTTCTCGAGTACCTTGTTCCCCAAAGCTTCATCACCTGGAGAGCCAGCTCGATGGCTGGTACTGGAAAACTCACTAGAATAAGGAGAAAGAGAAAGAAACATTTAGAGAAGAGAAAATTAGGCATGACTGTAGGAGACAATGACTCAAACACTGTAATACAAAAAAAGACATTTTCCACAAATATTTAAAAAGGAAGAAAGCCAACAGTGTCTCACAGCAGATTCTACAGGCAGTGTGTGGGGTTTATATTTACCTGAAGACAGACTCAAATTTTTCTGCAGAGATTTTTTTAGCTAACAGCTTTTTCACATCATCCCAGTCCATGAGGGGGGCAGCACCTGTCTCGTGGGGAATGGGAACTGTATCTTCAAAAGGAAGCACGGAGGCTTCACAGTTTGGAGCCAAGTCCTTCTTTTGATGAACGAGGTAGCCAATTAAGTACCCTGAAAATAGTAGTGATGTCAAATGAAGACAACCAGAGAGACGATATTAAACATCCAAGGACAGATGAAAGGCTTGGTCAAACTTGACCAAATGCAGAACTGGTGACAATTCCCTACATTAGCTTTGAAGTAAAGAGCCAAAAAAACACACAATGGTTTCTTTGTTGGCTAGCGGAAGGCCCGAGAGAATTCAGTTCCTCCTTCCAAGTTTCAGACACTGTAATATTTCAGTTTGATCCTGGTTGAACTCTAAAAGAATCATACCACTCCGTTTTTTAAATTCTCACCATCAGCTGAGATAGCCCATGTGTATACTTTAGTAAATCTTAGACTGCATTTTAAACCCTATTTACTGCCACTGATGTTGAAACAGCATAGAAACACTAAAGGACACGTGAAAGTTGATAGGTATAGGTAATTCTGCCTTCTAAAGACAACCCCTGCGTCACTTTGGTCAAAAATCACTGAATGACAGACAGAGGGGAGCTGCTGTAACAAGCTATTATGCCTGGAAAAATAAATCCTTACAAGTGCTGCTTTCCTAGCTCCAACATTAGCATGAAGAAGGATTTGGACAGAGATGTTCTTTTAACTAACAGTGCCATACATTTTCAGAAACTTTCTGTAACATTTATTAAGTATGGACAAAATGTGAACAAACACAATATTTCATAGATAGTTATTTGGGGAAAAATGCCTGGGGTTTGTGTAGCCAACATTGCAGATGTTGACACAGGATAATGACATGTAGTAGCACTGGTTTGGTTGAGTCACTCAAATCTAAAAAACATCTTTAAAAAAAGCACACATTGATCCTGTGACATAACAAGGCAAAGCCATATAAAGCTGCATGCCATTGGAGAGGAAAGACACAAACACTTGGCTACACTTGGCCACATACACATATTAAAACGCATGTCCTAAGATTAATCCCTGAGGAACTCCACAAGTTATGCTAGTTACAAACTTAAAAGGAAGCCCCCTCTTACCGATGATGAAAATGAGGAGGGTGGCAGCTGCCATGAAGCAGAGGTTCTTGGGGGTGCGTCCCAGCTTTTGGGCCACATATGGTTTACGGTTGGCATTGTGATTGAGGTGGTCTCCCACTCCATTCCCCCCAGCCTCCTCATCCATGTCGGATGACAGCTTCATCTCCACCTGACTGTTATCGCCCTCCATGTTCTGAGTCAGGTTAAAACGTGTATAGGAGTGCGGCTCCCCGTTAAACTGTAATGACAGAACAAGGCATGTGTAAAGATAAAATCTGATACACTATTTAATTATCAGTGTACATGTTTTGTAATCTATGGATTCAGGACAGATGCTGGAATCTATGACCATTGGATTTTTGCAAAAAGTGGTTTTGTGCAATCATGACTTGCTTGAGATGATACAAAATTAGGAAATGATGGATGTGAATGTATAAAAGTTAATTTATAAATATTCATCAGCAGTACAGTTTTGGTGACACTTTAACAATAAGAAATTCTTTAAATAATGCTTATCTAATCAGTAAAGACCAACTTCTGGTAGTCAGCTTGCGGAAAAACCCATTTCCTCCTTCTCTATGAGCTGCTTTGTTCTTTTAGCTAACAAATTAATACATCAGGCAGATCACTCCAGAGGATCATTTACATCTTGAAAAGAGCCTCAGAACTTTGGTGCACCCCCACAAGAAAGTGCTATGAAACTTTCTCAGCATTTGCAGGTGAGCTTGATGTGTTTCTGAAGCAAAGAAACCCTTCAGATCTGGTGGTGGAACAGTATAAAGTTTGAAACTCATAACCCATTTTTTGGTCCAACAATGACATTTCAGCAGCCTATAGCACATTTGTCTAAGTTTGCCAGCCAGTATCTTGTTCTGAAGTCTTATCATTAAAATATTGACAATAAGAACCAGAAGAGCTTAGTTTCAGTTTTGTTTCACTTTTGCGATCACCTTTATAGCTCCCTTTTTTGTTTTCTCTTATTTCTCTCATCATTTAATTTTCCTTCAGTGAGCATGTTAGTGCAAGTAGAACACTTTTACACTCAGAAAATGGACCATGGTTCCCAACAAATCAAGGTTAGGCTTTCAGGCCTGAGCTCATGGCAGATAAGGTAGAAAATCACAACCAATATAATCAAAAATGATATTTATGAATAATATGCACAAATATAAAATATCAAAGAAGTGTTTAATAAAATGAACTTAAAGGAGTTGCTTTCCTAGAGCTGAAAAAGAAGGATGAAAGATGACTGAAAACAAGTCCTATGCGATAGATCTTCTACCAGGAGGATCTGACTAGACTAAAATGGAGACCTAATCCTTATCTCCATTAGTCTACACGTCAGCATTTTAAAAAAAGAGAAGGGGGGAAGGAAAAAAAAACAAAAACAAATACATAAATGGTTTGAACTCAGAAAGAGAAAATTTAAAGAAAAAGTAAAAAAGGTGAACATCTTTTTGGGGTATTATATTTATCTTGCCATTTGTGGTTAAGTCTGACAGGACGTAGATCACCGCTGGTAAAACAGAACTGCATGGTGCTCACCTTCAGTCCTCTTATACTTTTGGTTACAGCTGTCAGAACGCAATGGATTTCAATTCATTTTGTCATACACTTGTTTCACATTCTGTATTGATGCATGTGACTTTTTTCAGTTTATACGGAACATGAGCTTGTGTTGTTGTTCTTGATAGCTTAATTATCTGCCTTGTGCTCAGTTATAGTTAACCAGTGGGTGTATTGTAAGTAACTTTCTGTCAAAACACTGTTGCTCTGGTTTCATAAAATGCTTTAATGAAACAGTTTTGATAACGCATAAATATTATAAAAGTAGGTAAGCCAAAACTTCTGCAGGGTGCAAATAAACAGAGTTTCAAATACAAAAGTTAATATTAGTTTATGTAGTAATAACAACATTTTTTTTCCAAATGCTCTGTGGCCCTTTTTGCTTACTGCTGAAAATGGTTAGGATAAACAGTGGAGGGCATGTGAAACTCAAAAATTTACAAACTTAAAAAGGTGTTTATAACATTTAAGATTCAAAAAGTATCATTTTACATCTGCTCCAAAATGCAGTTTGAAGATATGCTGATACTAGCAGACAATTAAGTGAATGCATTAATTAAATTTTTGAAAATTAAAACTTTTTGTACATTTCCTTTTAGTTATAATGGTTTATTACAACACTATGAAGCATTATTAATGACCCTTTATTCAGTATGCTTTGATTGGATTGCTTTGGTGGGCAAATGGCTATAGCCAAAGAAAAAAAAAAGAAGCATTGCCACATGGTTATAACGTCATCTGTTCAATTCCAGACAATGAAAATACTTACAATTTTGTTTATTGTTGATCTTGCCTGGTCCATTGCTGCTTCACTGGAATCTAAAATAGGGGAACAAACAAGTAAAGGTCTCTTAGTAAAGCATGAAGTTTTAAGACTGATTGTTGTCATCTTCACAGCTTCACACCATTTTTTAATGACAGTCAAGTCAAACTATCTTCAGCATAAAATCATAATTCCACGTAGACTGGCAGTCATAAATAAAATGTTTTGTTTTTTTTTTTTGTCAGCCACCTTTCAAATCTCCTATGTGATATTTCTTCTTCACTCAAAAGACAGGTGTTAGATGGAATATAAGACATACTCCAAGGTTTAATTTCTGTCCAGTGTGTGACTGTTTCACTTCTGCGAATAATGGGTGTCCAAAGAACACATCCCACCTCTTGTCTAAACATCCATGGGGTTTCCTTTGCTGCTAACTAGAAAGGCTGCACTGTTTCTGGCACAAAAGACCACTGTCCAGTACAGGTCAACACAGACTCCATGCCTCCATGTGAACTCCACTGGCAGAAGAATACAATAACAGAGCAACTAGTTTCCCACTAGCTTTGATTCCAGAAGCAAGCCAAACAAAGCAAGGTTTCAATTTAACACTGAAAAAAGACCTGAAACGTAACACCTCTGTATATTTTTATTAAATATTGCAATGCACTCCCAGTGGAATAAGAGTCCTGCATGTGACTGTCCTCAAAAAGGAGACCTACACTCTTAGTTGTTTCATCTATGGAAGGTCAGATGGGTCCTGTATCTCTTGCTGCATATATCGCAAAACGATAATTTAACAACAACTAATAAGATCTATTTTAATATCATATCACTTTTTCTGCACTGATCTTACACAAATTATCTCACACATCAGAAGAAAAGCCATTTCTATTACAAATGTACAGTGAGCTATGAGAGAAACAATGAACCAGTATAAAAATCTGATGATGCAGTAAAGTCTCGATTGATTCAATGTTATTTGATACTTCATGGCCTTGTACTGCTGTTTTTTATGCTGGGTAAGAATTGCAATTGAGCAACAATGGTGACATTTTTTTGACTCCTGCTGACTACATAGCCTGAAATATATTAGTCGATAACTAAATACAATACAAATATTAGCCTAGTTATTAAACTTAACATGTAAGAAGTAATTTAGCTGTGGTTCAGGAGTGGCCAGAACATGTGGCTACATGAAAGTCTCAATAAGGTTGGCTTATGACCCACTTCAACACACCCGTTTGTGATAAGGCTCACAAATAAATAAGAAAAAGATACGGATTACACTTAGTCGCACAAGTACTGAAAAGGATAAATGGGTTCGAGGACGATTATCAAATGCATGTGATAAAGTATTAGCACACTCTGACCCATTTGTTGCCAAATCCATTTTGAAAAATGAGCCCAGGCTAACCCTAACCCTAGCTACAATTATATTTGTCAATTCACAGGTCTGCAAACACAAACCTGCAACAATTTACTGTGACTACTTGCAGTTGACCTTTATGTCCCTTGTGGAAGTTACCCAATCAACAACATTGCTAAAACAATGACTGGCATCACTTCCTTGTTCACTGAAAAGCACGATGGGGATTTTTTTAAATTGAAATATGATTCGTAGAAGATAGGGTTTACAATAGAAGCGGGACAAAGGTACACTACGCTTTTACAGCTACAGACACTTAACGATGTAAGAGTCGAAAATGCACTGCAGCCTAAACAAGGCTGTCTGCTAGTTGGGGTATTGTAAGAGAACAAAAAAGGTCAAAACCACGTCAGAAAACTGTACCACTTTGCCCTATATAGATCTCTTTGCGAAAGGTGACTCTGCTCACAGAGCAACTCGATTTTTTTGTCTGCTCAACAGCAACGTATGATATTTCCAAACTGCTGCCGGCAGCAATCAATTTCCCCTTAAATGAGTGCACTGCAAACCAAAGGAGACCTACGCATGCAAAGCACTGCAAATTTCTTTTGTAGGTGATGTGACATTAAAATCCTCAAACAGAGGCACATCCATTCGGAGCTGGGCCCACTTTTAACAAACCAACTTACTTCTTGAGCCATGTGCAAGCAGCTCTTGAGAAACTTAATCCCAGTTCTAGTGAGCAGACTGGATGATTTGACTGGAAAGGCCCCCATGACCTCTTTTACCCTGTCTGACCTTCAGAGAAGAACAAAGCAAACCAAACTTCTCAAACAATCCTGGTCTTATCAAGCCCTTAGCTAATCCAGCAGTTCTTAATCAACTTATATGTGAGAAGTATATGGCTTGAGGGGTTAAACCATTCCCACCCACAGACTGAACTTTGGACACTGCTTTGTTGACAAAAGGTTCGATTGCAAACCCAACACTCTAAACATGGTCAAATTCTGCTCCCTTTGTGTGTTCACAATCTGTTCAATGTGTTCTTTAAACTGCCTGTTCAGTGTAAACAAAGTAATTTAAAAAAAAAAAAAAAAAAAAGAAAACTATAGCTGAAAACGAGAGACAAAAAGATGCTGAGCTTGTCAGGAGTGATTATAATTCTAGTTGTGCAGCAAGACAAAAGAGAAAACTCTTAATGACCCCTTTGGGCCAATTTATAGGCTCCACTGAAGAGAGATCCCAAACTGGACATGGCGTGATGAGAGCCTATGTGGGCAAATGCCAAGGGGGACACAAACTATCAGGCAACAGGCAAGCCTGCCCTAATTTGCAGTGCCAAAGCATGGCCTTGCATGCTTTCAAGACAGTACAGATAAAAGCCTAGCCTATCCTTGGTCTGACTGTATTTCAATGAGGCAAATGAGGGCGCAAACATGTTGGAACACAGCCATACAATAACTTAGCTCATAAAAACACTCTGGCTACTCTCAGCGTTATGAAGCACAGCTAACTTTAGAACATGCTTGGCCTCAGACAGCCCCAGGACAACTTGACTTCTTTGACTCAGGAGTGAGGCAAGCCCACTAAAATAGAGTACATTAAACCTATAGGTCCCAAAATAAAAAATAGAAAAATGACAGCCTCCCTTTAAAAAAAAAAACTAAATTCATAGCCTGCTTTTCAAACCCAACCTAAAGACGCTTGACAAATACAAACTTTACAAAAATGAAATCAGACAAGGCTTAGTTACTCTGTAGAGCTAATTACGCTGTAAAGGTGGGCAAAATGTCAATAATCTTACATACCAAACATACCAGGCCTTAATACTTTAATCAGATTAACTACTTTTACAGCTAAAAGAACTATGGATATTAGCAATATATAACCAACACAAATCAAGAATTCTTATGTACCACATGCACAAGTAAGACACATATTCAACAAACACTATAACTTTTATCGCTACAATTACAAGATTAAACATGACATAATGTGCTTTGTTCTTGAAGGGGTCCACTTGCTTGGAGCAGTCTCCATATACCACGACTGAGAGGCACAACTAGTATCACCATTCAATAATTTTAGGACACGTGTGTGCAAGAGATAGTAAAAGTGAACATGAGACACGCCCTTCTGGGAACTGCACTCACAGGCAAGACCTGTTAGACAGTCATGCCAAATGAGGACCAAAGAGCACAGATCGTGAAGCTTTAACAAGAGATGATGTTCCTCTTGCATGGCAGGGGCCAAAAATACAAAAGGTTTAAAAGCAGCCAGCCAGTCTTGACAGTCCAGGAAGTTTTTCCTTTAAATAAAACCTTGGCAAGAACATGTAAGGAACTGAGAAAGATAACGAATCAATTATTACTTAACAGGTAAACTATTATGGACTGCTTAGCCCTGTAGACAGACTAAATATCACTGAGTGTTTCGCAGGTGAGTTCCTCTGATTTCAAGGGTCAAAAATGTGGCAAAAGGAGCTTCCTCATACTGTTCTTAGTAAGTGAACAAACCCCTTTTAAAAAAAGGAAGCATTGCTCCATAAACAGCAGGTTACTGAAGCTGTGGAAAAAAAAGACGTTTGTTCTAATATTACAACAGCACTATTGTAAACTTAGTTGGGGGTCCTTGAGAGGGGGCAAAGAGTTGGAGGTAAAAAAAAACACACCAGTCTCTCATACAGTGACTAAATCGGTTACACTCAAGCACTGAAGTAACTTATTCAAACCAACAGGACAAGTGTGAACATGCACATTATATTTCATACTAAGTGGAGAAAATGCTGACATAATAATCTGCCAATGATCACTTCAACAACACATCAATGCATAATTATTACGAAGGAGTGCAACCTTGAATACATCTTCCATAACAAAAACATAATAAGTATCATTATGGTGCTAAAGACCTGGCTTATTTGTCTAAAGGGTTCTGCAAACAGTAAGAGGTCAGGCCCTTGGTTCACCTTGCTTGTGTTCGTGTGTGTGTATTAAGCGGTTGTTGCGGAAGAAGAGCTGGCTACTATTCTGGCATTGTAGATGCACTTTAGCTCTTGCAAGAACTATTCTGTGATCACATTTCATAAAATGCCATGAAGTGATTTACTGATTTTAAAAAGTACTCTTGTTACAGGAGGAGCTCTGAGGCGTTTCTGGAAACACATCTTAATACCACACACCACACTTGGGGGAAAGTCCTGTGAAACTGGTAGTTGAACCCCAACAGGAAAATGCACAGGGGCATTTAAAAGTAAAAATTTTCACCGTTTCAAATTAGAGTTTTTTGAGCAGAATGCGCAGCAAAATGCAAACATAATGGATAAGATTAAATTATTTCAAAGATTACAGGCACAGAAACACTCCAGTACATAATATGTGAATGCACAGAAACAGAAAATGTACATTAATATATATATCACAGCTCCCTAAAATTGTTCTGCTGTGCATCACTGAACAAAGCCCCCAAATAACAGCCAGCATGGTGTTCCCATATTTGATACACATCATAGAAGGTTGGTAAATTTGGAGAAACTGACAGTGTTAGCCTCAGTGACAGTGGGGATAGGAAAATTTGGTGAAACCAGCAAATTAAGGTAGATTTAGGAAGTATCCAACTGAAAAGGAAAAAAAAAAAAAACATCTTCAAACACTAAACCCTTGGATAGGCAGAGACAAGTTTGCCAAAAAAAAGTACACAGTTGAATTTAAAACTTGATCATTTTGATGATTTTTTATTTACTTTTTTTTTAAAGTTTAAATTCTAAATGTTGTTTTCTGCCAAAACTCCTCAGCAATAAGCACCATTACAAAAAAACCCCAACAGTATAATTTGGTCTGGTCTCACAAGTGTCTGGCAATATAACTCAGGAGAAGAAATGCTGAGGAAAAAAAGAACAATGATAGAGGGAGCAAGAGAGGAGAAGAGGAGAGGGGTCAGGGGTGCAGAGGAGTCATTGTGCAGAGGCAAATCATGTGATAGTCACACTGGAGAAAGCTCCAAGTAGTTCATGGGAAAATGGAGTATACGAGTGAGGCATTCGAAAAACACTTATTAGGTCAGTACGAGGGCTCCTTGAACAGCTGCACATTCTGAATTATTCATGTGAGTGACAACACAGGCTGAAGGTCAACTGTAAACAGAGGAAGATGTTGCAAAGTTGTTTCATTTTTTTCAACAATAAAGCTTCTGATGGTCACTTAGGCAGCAGTAGGTCTTATCTGTGTACACAGAGTCCCACCAGGTGGCACCACTGAGTCTCAAAACCTTTGTGGCCAAGGGTTATTAAAAATACTAGGCCGTAAAAATTGTACTGAAGTGACTATTACCAATAGGGGTGCTACTAAAACTGCAAATCTCTCTTTTTAACCCTTCCATACCACATTACAAAGTAGTGGCTTGGCTGTGTATGTGAAATAAAATGCATGACACAATTACTCTTCTCTTTAAAAGGAAAGGTTACAGCCCAAAGTCAAGCTCAAGTTTAACAGCTGCTAGTCGGGAAATTGTCGAATATTTTACTTATGACTAACACCACACTACACAGTCTTTAGGACAACTCATCCATAAATTATCACTGTCCTGCCATGTGCAACACAACCTAAAAATATGCTGTAATTTAAAATTCAGATCTCTTTTTTTAGCTCAAACAAATGCAGAAAAGCACGCTGGATTATATACATAATGCCTAGACTAGAGGTTAAAGCTACGAATATTGCAGTAAAGATGTCTTATCTATGCAGCAGCAGCCTATTGCCGTCTGTCAAGGTCAGTTAAGAGAGGCAGTGTAATGTCTACCTATATTGACACGGTTACCCCTGAGCATGAAGGGTCATCCTGACAAGCTAGCTGTATTTAACATTAGCCCGGGGCACATCACTGAGCTTAAGCAGGGCTTGCTGAACGTGACTGGAGCCCTTGCTCGTTATGGCGCCCTTGTTGCACTGGAAACGTAACATCCTACATAGTGAGTATTGATTCCTATCACCAGTAATAACGCGAGGAGGAAACGTGTCGCTCCTGAAACAGGTTACAGGGCGCCATAAACGCCTCCGCAACTGTACGCTTTGTTGAACCTGCTCAGACACGACAACGTAACGTCGGCATTTAATCCACAGCGCTAACGTTGAGTTAGTTAAGAGGAGGAATGGCATATTAAACATAAATACGTATTACCATTTATTAACGCTCTACCATTACATAAAGACGCACGAGGTTTCACGTCTGAGCAGGGCAGCCTTTGGAGTAACCGCTACTTAACGCCCTTTTATAGCTTAATTAAAGTAAGCAAATTTAGCCGTTTGTCACGGTTAAAACTCTCACCGTCTCTTCCACACAGCTGAAAGCAACTGACTTCTCCTGTCCCAGCTTCTGACACGAGGTTCCTGTCCTTAGTGCCTCCTTGCTATCTGTTCTCTTTCAGCCGCTGCCCTTTGACACATGGCGCTACGAGTTTTATCGGATTGGCTATGAGTCTCCAAAAAGGGCGGAGCTCAACATTTACTTCCTGTCTTCTGTAGTCTCGCGCCAAGAGAAACGAAAGTCATCGCGAGGTCCTGCCGTTAGAGAGGTCGACACGTGGTTTAACAATGAAGTGAATGTGTGAATGAGGCATGGATGTAGTATAAGTTCTTATTATACATCCGTGGAATGAGGCCGATCTCCTTACTGCACACGTTTAACTAAGAAATTGTGAAGAAAACAGCTAAAACAATTCAAAAGGATTACATAGCAACAAGCTTTTAATTAAAATTATAGGCTACTTCTCTATATAGGATAAGTAAAAAAAACAAACAAAAAAAACGATAAAACATATAATTAAAACAAGTCATTGTTTGGCGTGGAAAGTACGTGTGTATTTTTCTTATAC
>JAQLOL010000004.1:6244381-6263569 GCA_029783665.1 Naso thynnoides
CAAAATATGTTGATTTTAAAGTTGCCTTTTCAATGGTCCTATGAAGGCACGGGGGCTGTACAGTTGTTAATTTCGCTTCTGTAACAACAGCAGCTAAATATCATATAGAAAATCACTTTAGGACGCGGTAATCCTTTCTAATCTACACGGGAGCGCGCCCGCCGGCAGCGGACCGCCTGCCGGAATAAAAAGAAAGCGGTGGTGCACTCTCTCTGCCGCGCGCTCCCGGCAGCACTTCGGTCTTGCACTTTACCGTCCCGTCGAGTGATCGCAAGCAGCTCGCAAGATGACCATCAACACCCTGGCTAAAGGAGGCTGGCACCGGGAGCAGATGGCATGCTTTCGAAAGGTTGGTTTGAATTATTCTGTCTCATTTTGGTTTATTTTCACATGTGTTTCAGTCAGTGTCATTACAGAACCCTGTGTGAGTCCAAAAACATAGGCTACATTGAATAGCCTATGAATGGGTGAAGAGAAGTAAATAAATGGTCCAACAGTTAATATTTGATTAATTTCTTTTCATTTTTGACTTATCTATATGTGTTATGGATGTTTTTATATGTGTGTTTCTGTAAGCTCACGTGGACGTGTGTGTGCATCTTTGCGTGTCACTACTCTGTGTGTGTGTGTGTGTGTGTGTGTGTGTGTGTGTGTGTTCCCCCTGACAGATGGAGAAAGTGATTGTGGCCATGCAGGACCCTGACATGGGCGTGAAGATGAGAAACCAGAGGCTCCTTATAACTGTCATTCCACACGCCATGACAGGTTTGTGTGTGTGTGTGTGTGTGTCCCCTCATGTGTCCGTGTGTGTCCCTTTGTGTCAGTGTGCATCAGCGTCCTGTGTGTGCATGTGTGAACAAGCACATTGCAGCTGTTTGTCCCAGCGGTCATGCATAATGCAGCAGTGAATTTTGGAGAATACTGTGTGCTTTGCAGAGCAGAGGGAGCAAGTTTGTCCTCTTTTCTTGTCTCCTTTCTTCTGTGCTTCTCTCTTTTTCTTCAGGCCGGGACATAATCGACTGGTTGATCCAGAAATACAGTATCTCTGAGGACGGTAAGTAACTGATACATATATTTAACGCGTGCGTGTGTGTGTATGTGTGTGTGATGGAGAGAATATTTGCTGTGATTCTCTGTTTAAGTGTGACTGGCTTGTTGTGTGCTGATGTGTTGCTTGGATATGTTGTTTTCCCTCAGGAGTGCGTGGTTGTTATGTGTGTGTGTGTATTTTGGGGGTTGCTGTTTCCAGTAAACAGGAATAAGGTGAGCCCTAGAGGCTCAAAGTCTCATGAACTCACCTGATGACTTAGGTTTGATTAGTGTCCCTAGGGAGGTTTTCACCTCAGGAGACTTGACCGTATCTAAACTAAACACAAGGCTGGAAAAAAGTAGTCCATCATCCCTTTTGCCTAAAAGCAGGAGAAAGGAAGAGAGAGCAGAGTCAGCAAGGGAGGGAGAGAGAGAGAGAGAGTGGTAAGAGCTGATTAAAATGCATCACACAGCTTTTTTTGGGAGCTGTCAGTCATAAAAAGCAGGGCTCTTTAACAAATGGCCAGACTGAAGATTGATGATTCATTTCATCACTGGAACAAAGCCTTGATTAAGAGAGATTACTGACAGGGTGCAGAAGTTTGATAAAAGAACAAACATTGAATCAGAAAAGAATCTTGTATTAACTTCACACCTTTTAGACAATTAACTGTTTTTTTTTCATATTCATCAGAGAGATTTATCCCTGAGATCAACAGCTCGTTCATATGAAATCAAACATGATTTGGTGACAAAAAGTTTTCTAATTTAGTGTGTCTTGTATTCTACCACAAATTAAAATGTTCGCCATGAATATACATACAGGAGTGCAAGAAAGATGCACCATTCTGAGAAACAGCCCTGAGAATCACCTGAAGAAGGTGAAACTGTGAGACAATCCAGTGATTAGTTTCTTCTTTGACATTTTTTAACAGAGGCTCTGCACATTGGCGGCATGCTGGTGAGGTACGGGTACATTTACCCCCTCAAGGAGCCGAGATCTCTTGTGCTGCAGCCCGATGAGTCTCCCTACCGCTTCCAGGTAAGTCAGTCATCTCTCATGTTGCAAGTTCATTCCCCCTGCTTAAAAAACAAACAAAAAACGCTGCCCTCTTTCCATTTCATACGCTCTACCACTGTTGACTTACTCCATCAGAGTCTATTTCCCTTTTTCCTGCTCACTCCATCAGTGCGCCTCCTAATCCCTCATCCATCTGCCACTCGCTACTGCCTCTTTTTTTGTCACTCGCTTTAATATGAACCTTCATTAGAAATGTCAAAAAACGTCACTTGTTTCTTTTTTCCAGACTCCTTACTTCTGGACTAGTACCCGGTGGCCTGCGTCAGAGCTCGACTATGGTAATGCCAAAAACAAACTGAAAGGGCAGGAGGGGATCTTACCACGAGGGTGATGTAAAATGAAAACTTCTTTTCGTATGTTTAATTGTAAAGGGAAAAAAAGAATCATTTTTAACTGATCAATACACTATAAAATGAGACAAACTACCATGAATTCTTCCATTTTAAATATAACCTCTTCTACTGATAAGCATTTACAGGAACTTTGGACAAAAAACAGCGTCACATAAATCTCTTCACCTTATTTTCCTTCTGATATTCCAACAGCAATCTATTTGGCTAAAAAGAACATAAGAAAACAAGGAGAACTCATGGAATATGAAAAGGTGAGGAAGTGTGTGTCTCTGTGTGTAAGTAAGATTGAGAGTGTGTGTGTGTGTATCATGAATTATGCATTAGTAAGTGTGGGATAACAGGCCGTCAGAAGTCATTATTACTTTTCTAAAATTCTGGTTCTCTTTTCTCTCTCTGTTTCTTTCTTTTCTTCTTCATCACTTGTGCGTTTTCCCTCACTTTTTAGGAGAGATACAGTGTGTTGCACAAGAGAATCAACCACACCTGGGATTTTGTGGTGATGCAAGCCAGAGAGCAGCTCAGGTAGACTCTCACACACCCACACATGCACCTGCACACAAGCCCGCACACATAAACTTACAGTGTGATTTATGTTTAGAGCATCCAAGCAGAGGCGGAAGGCTGACCGCATTGTTCTAGAGTGTCAGGAGCAGGCGTACTGGCTCATCAACAGACCCCCGGTATGTCCACTATCGTTTTGCTCTTCTCTGTTAGATTAGACCATTTCTTTTACTACCCTATACTATACTATACTATGCTAAAACATACTGTACTATATGACACCATACTATACCATACTATACTATACTATACTATACTATACTATACTATACTATACTATCTACTACTATACCCTGCATCACACCACATTATACTCTACCCTATGATGGTACACTATAGTATGCTATAGTTTATTATACTATACTATACTTTACTGGTCTACACTATGGTGTTCTCTACTATGTTATTTCAAAATGTTCATTATACAACACTACACCATACTCTAATATATAATGCTATACTTTACTACACAATACTATGTTACTATGATATGTTATGCTCTGCTCTGCAATGCTTCACTGTTTTACACAATTGTGTTCTCTTCTGCTTTGAGTTATAATATGCATTTTGCTACACTATGCCATACTATACTCTACTGTGGTATATTTTACTATGCTATACTTTTACAATTTTAATGATGTACTATACTCTACTTTCCTACATTATTCTACACTTAAGTGTTCGTAATATGTACATACATATATGCAATATATGTTACAATACACTGTACTAGTACTACACAACACTATACTCAATTGTACTACACTATGGTATTCTATACTGTCTGATATATTACTATACCTTACTGTACTATACTCTAAATATACTAGACTCAACTGTACTGCTTTGCTTTACTATACGGTTCCAACTTTCCTATTATATGCTAAATACTAGACTATTGTGCACACAGTACTATTATATAAATATATTAGACTAAACTATGCTACTATACTATAACATACTAACTTTATTATTATATACTAAATACTATGCTATTGTGCACTGTGTATACTGTGTTAGATTAGTCTATGCTCTCTATAAAATACATCCACAGACTTGTATATTGAAGTATTCACAGTAGTTAGAGGTCCCACTGATGCTCACTACAGTCTCCTCTGCCTTCTACACTACATGAAATATTCAACCAATCCGGTAAAAGCCTCAGCTGACAAATGGGCAACAGAGAGCGAGTGACAGAGGGGGACAGAGAGAAGAGGAGAAACACAGAGAGAGATAGAGAGAGAGAAATAATATCATCACATTCCACATTATTTATGTTCCCTACACACCTCAGCAGTCCATTTGATATAAAGATGGACAGACAGAGAGAAAGATCACATGAAACGTGGCAGGAGTTAGGAAGGAAAGGGATGCTGGGAAGTGGTAAGGTACTGTGGGGGAAAAGAGCGGGTGAAGCAGAGGACAGGGGTTTGGATTAGGGACTCCATCTTGTCTTGCCCTTATGAATTAGGGACGAGGGCATGGAGAGAAAAAAAAGAGAAACTTGAGAATAAAATTCAGAGCTAGTGGAGTGGAAAGCTCACGGCAGGATAAGTGCTTACTCACACGCATGCTGTCATCAGACACACACACACACACACACACTTACGTGCTCAATAAAAACCGTACAGTCTATAATTAGTAGTGTGTGTATGTGTGTGTATATTTTTCAGCCCGGATCGCATAATGTGTTGGACATGGGTCTAGAGAGACCAAATAACTTCAGCTCGCGAGTTGCACTGGTCAGTGACATTATCACACTCTTTTACTTCCTGTTTACTTTCTGTTTATTCCCCTTTGAAACATCTGATGTGATAACGCATCTGCTATCTATCATCTCTCCTTGTTTGGTTGCTTTGCTTCTTTTTCGCTGCTGGGATTGTTTGGAAGTAAGTGTCCAAGTGAGCTTTAATCGTCAATACTATTGACAATTACAGTGTGTTATAATCTTTTTATTAATAATAATTGGAGGATAAGGAGTCTGAGGCCCTGTTCTGACATGAAAGGCATTTCCTATGTGCCATGTGAAAATAATAGATGAATGAAACATTTTCTAATTATTAGCAGTCCAGATCAACATCCATCTTTGGTAATTAAATATAAACGCACTACGTAAGGACACGTGTATCATCTCATACTATACATTCCTCACTTGTCCGATATCCATTGATTCTGTTTTATTATTTAAAGCCATTGTTTGTATGGTTTAGCTCTTATGAGGAAAGGGACACTTCCTGCTTGTGCACTGACTGTATAAATAAATGTATAAATAAATATAAATGTATAATGCAGTTAGTGTTTTAACTAAAATGTTGACACTGTGTTTCCCTCAATAGAACTAGAACAGTGACTACTACAAAACTGAGGTAAACATCATATATACTTTATTCTTCCTAAGTACACTGGGTGTTATTTATAACTTAAGTTGTTTGTATTTACATGTACTTTTTGCCTTTTTTCATAGATTGAAACCTGTAGAAGGGCTCTTGGAAGAAACCGTGTAAAATCATCCATCTGCCTGGAAGGGTATGTGTCACTGCAAGAAAGTAAACACACACACGCGCGCGCACACACACACACACACAAATACACACAAATACACACGTACACAAGCACTAATGGACTTGATGCTGCCTGAACCAAACTCGACGTCTCCCTCACATGCACATACACATAAGGCTTAGTGCTCCCACTATAAGAGCCACTAATGGATGCTTCCTGAGGCAAGTTGGAATTAGTGGCCATTAACCCTTATGATCTGCTGCAATAATACAATAATACTGTGTGTGCGTGTGGGTTGCTTGTGTGCGTGCCTCTGCATTTGTGTATGTATGCGCAGTTTTGTGAAATACAGCGAGCAGTACCTGAACCATGATCCCATTATGCAAGGCTGCCTTCCCAGTAACCCATGGATCTCTGATGATACGGCACACTGGACAATGAATTCAGAAGTGTAAGAAAATACACACATGCCTCTACTATTGTAGTTATTTAGTTTAGTTATTTTCTGGTTTAGCCTCCGAAGCATCTTGTAAAGTTGTTTTTCTATGCCAAAATGCCTGGATGTGTTTGCATTATGGGTGTTTCTGTGAGCAGCGTACCCATACCGACACGTCTTCGAGTGGAACGTTGGAGCTTCAGCTTCGTGGAGCTTCTCAATGACTCCATGGGTAGACGAGAGTTCATGACCTACCTGGAGAAAGAGTTTAGCGGTAAGGAAGAGTGACAGAAAAGCATTTTTATACCTGTGTGTGTGTGTTCAAGCGTGTCCTAAAACTTTATATATATATATTATTTGTTGAAATATTAAGTGCTTAGTTGTGACAAATGGATCCAACCCAAGGTGATATAAGGAATTCAGACTTATAATTTTTCATAATTTCACCTATTTATTTTATTATTTTAAAATGTATTGATAATTTTATTAAACTTAAATTGATTCTTACTCTTATTAATCTTTTATTTCATTATCTTCCCTAGTGACATCTTCCAATCTCAGCTGTGAGAGTTTGAAGGGCTGAGGTTTTAAAAAAGAAAATCAATTTCATGATATTTTCAGCTGAAAGAATGAAGGGAGTATATAAGGAAGAAGAATAGAAGAAAAAGAGGTCATTTGAATATAGAGTTAAGCGAGATATACAGTAGAGAAAGGTAAAGGATAAAAGAAAGACAGGGAAGCGGTTTGTTCATCCATGCAGACATGAAATATTACTGGAGGCCAAGGCTTCCCACAGAGGGCAGCCATGCCATAAAAAGCCTTTTTTTTATGTGTCACTTCTTCCAGCATCATTTTTATTTTGTTCACTTTATTGTTTGTATCTCTGCTAGCGGAGAACCTTTGTTTCTGGCAGGCCTGTGAGGATGTCAGACATGGAGAGAGTTCAAAGATCATAGAGAAAGTGGAAGAGATCTACAAGTAAGTATAAAAGCACATCAGCATGCAGGAATTCACACTTAAAATATATTTACTGTCAGGTTACAGCAGCTCTTTTGACTCAGGACCTTCTTGGCTCCTGGAGCCACCCGCTGGGTCAACATCGACAGTAAGACGATGGATAAAACTCTAGAGGGGATCAGACACCCGCATCGTTTCGTCATGGACGACGCACAAATGCACATCTACTTTCTTATGAAGAAGGTTGGGACTCTGAAATTGTGTTTTGATACTTGAAACTTCACCCTTTGAGAGTAGATTTGGAAAAACAGGACCTTTGTCTTGCAGGACCATAATGGTGTAGCATGTTTTATCCTCTCTGCCACATATCAATTCTAATTATATTACAGCTTATTTTTTCCCAAACAACACTTTTGTGTGTGCAGAATTTAAATGTACTTCTTCCTACTCTTCCAGATATGTAATGGTTTCGTGTTTTGTCTTTAGTATATGAACAATCTTTTAACAGACGATTTGAAATGTGCAAATATTTATTAAGACTATTAAGTCTCAAAATACAGTGCAGACTTTTCAGACCGCTCGTAAACTACTGTACATTACCAACATGACCAAAGGATACTGCAGTCTTGATGTTCAGTGTGATTGGCGGTACTTTTATTGCAAGTTTTATAAGTCAGCTAGATAATATTCATAACATTTAGTAAAAAAAAAAAAAAAAAAATCAATGGCTGCCTAGAAGAGTGGGGAAAAAATCATAGGGAGAGGACAAGGATAGATATAACTGTGTCATCAGTGTAATTATGATCATTATGATATGATGATGGCCTAGAGGCAACATGTACAAACTGAACAACAGTGGACCCAGTATTGATCCATGGGGGACATCACATATGATGTCAGCTTCCCTTGACAAACACTTTCCAAGATAAACAAAAAAAGATGTACTCTTTGAAGAAAGAATGTGAAACAAGCACATTTTTTTTTGTAAAAACATACTCTGTCTCTTTTTGATAATTGTTCGGACCTAATTTTGTGGTAATTATTTATGTGTGTGTGTGTGTGTGTGTGTAGGACTCTTACCCAAGATATCTTAAGTCTGACCTTTACAAGAACATGCTGGCAAAAGCTATAGTCCCCCAGGAGACCAAGAAGAGGTACATTTCACATTGATACCACTCTTACTTTCATGTTTCCATGATATGCTCATTCTTGCATATTCCACTTTCCCTTCTTTCTCACAGTGTGTTCCCCTTTATGAGACGCCAGAGGCACTCTAGCCCCTCCCCTGCTCAGGCCGTCACTCACACGACAGAGGAAGATGGACTGGCCAAGGGGGCCAAGCAAGCAGGTACCAACTCTGCAGGCGGGTCCCATGCCTGATGCCGGGCTAAAAGCAAAACCGCGTCACACTCAATCGCCTCCATTGTTTCTGTTGGTCACCATAGCAACCACCCAAGGAGTTCTCCTCTGCTTGTTCTTTCAAGTTAAACTGTGTGAAGGCCTGAACTTTTTTTTTACCGCTGCAACATTACCAGAGCTAGGGTTTTAACATTAGAGCACAGTTGTTAACGCATACCTCAGCAGTGAAACATCTTATTCCCAGAACATGAGCTTTGAACAACAGAGAGAAAAGAGCTTTTAGTGCTCCAGGATTTAATGCTGTGTAGTCATCTTGCATCTACATCCCATCCGAGCAAAAGAGCCCGCCTAGTTGGTCTTAATATTGACTTCTAACACTGAGTCCTCCTTTCTTCCTCAATAATTTTAGTGGAATTTCTCATAAGCTGATAAAAGCAAAATAATCGTTTATAGAGCAATAGAGATGTAAAATATGTATTTAGTCAAAAACTCGCCTCAGCATGTCTGTGATCATCGTGCAGTTTGCTTGTATTGTTCATTTCATGCTGGAGCTTCACATTGTGATGGTTCTTACTGTTGATTTTGCTCAAGCATGTTTTCATCCCAATAAAATGTCATAACAGCAGTCAGTGATGTGTTGTGTTCTCAGCTCTGCATGCTGTGGTAAAACTGTGGGTGTGTGTGGACCTGTGATCAGGCTTTTATTTTTAAATCTGTCTTTTCTTTTCCTTTGACTTCCTCCTCTTCTTGTCTTCTCTTCCTTTCACATGTTTACATTTCTTTGTAGCCTTTGGGTCTATTTTAAGCAAAAAGCCTTAAAATGGTTTGTTTTAGCCTTTATTAAACTCTGTGTAAGGCTTTACCACAGAAACTGCTAGAGAATTTCTCACCAGATGAAAAGTTTTTTATGTCGATATTGTAATTTAAATGACATTTGTAGAACTGAATCATGGCACTTCATGAACCCTGTCCACTTGAAAGCTACTTCCAGAAACTCAACAGGCTGCTCAGGTCTTTTTCCTACCATGTCAAATCGCGAACTTTTGCTTTTTACATGTAGTATGCACTGCAGTAGCCCTCAAAAGTACATACTGTTGCATCCAGTATACTTCATATACATACTTCTCCATCATGATTGTGCGCCTTGAGCTTTGGCTCTGATGCTTTTCCTCCTTAGTGAAAAATTTTGGAGAACAAAGGAAAGGTACGCAATTTCAACACATCCTCAGTTATATTTGGTAGGTGTACCTTGACTTATGCGGTGAGGGCAGTCGGTCAGAATGACCAGAAAAGCATGTTGGCTTGCACACTGCATAATCCGACTGCATGTAGTAGAACATCCTGTTATTTCTGGCATACTGCGTTTCATATACTACACGTTGGGACAGACTAAATCTTTTTCTGCCGCACTAAATAGTAGAGTAGTGTGGGTACTGGAATGCAGGGATGGTCTCTCCCACTCCTAATGCAGACTTGTTTTCACGCCTCTCTTCCCCATCTAATTAACTTCAAGTTTTACTTCCCACTTTGCCCCCTGGCTCCCTCTGCTGGCTGTATGTGGTCAATGTGATTCCTGTCCTTAAGGGCTAAAAATGAACAAATATCTCTCCTTCTTCTCATCTTATTGCCCTAAGCAAAAGTGTAATTTTTTTCTTCTCAGATAGTTTTGTTTAAGGCTGAGGATTGAAGAGATGGAAGTAGCCAACAATAGCAGAAATGAGGGAATATTAAGAAGAATTAAACATTGTTTTTCAAAGAAGCAATGTAATTTTATACTTTTTTAAATCCCTGTAACCATCATAGGACCCCTCAGATTTATCTTTGGAAGCAGTGCTGTAAGAGGCAGCCTATAACCTCATGATCCAAATAAATTATTGTCAAAGCAGGACTTCAAATAACAAATTGCCAATAGCTTATTTTTACTAAAAAGATTTTCAGTAAATGCCATCAAAAATACTTTTCAGCCTGTGAAAACATTTGTATGAATATATTCTGCGGCTGTGAGGGAGATAAAGTCCTAAGTCCTAATACAAAACGCGCATTTTAAACTGGTAACATTTTTTTTAAAGATAAAGGCATTTAAGTCTTATGAGAAGGATGCTTTTGAGTTGCGTTATGGGAAGTGAAGTATCCTGTATACTTGAAGCTTGACTCATACTAGAGACAAAACATCGGAATATGTTGGTCTTTGCTGCTTTGATTCTGTCTGTCAGAAAACAGTAAGCAGCTACGCTTGATGTTGTGATCTGTGTCAAATCTGCAGGACCTGAGAGCCCATCAAATTTGCTAATGGAGGAAAGCTATATATACTCACAAACACATCACACGCACACTGAAAAGTGTTTTTCAACACTCCAAACAAGCACTTTCTATATTTCTGGGGATTATGCTAATCCTCTTTCCTCCATTACCACCCTCTCTTTGTGTATGTGTGTGTGTGTGTGTGTGTACTTAAGGAGAGAAAAAGAGACATAAAATGCAATAAAAATACAGACACATTTCTCTTTTAACAGATTTATTTTTGGTAACCTAAATGCTATTTGGGTTTGCTTTTCTTAACAGATTGAAAAGTAGCTTTCTAATACAAAAACATGAAATCGTGTTTTAAATAGAACATTGCTTCTGTTCATCAAGCAATGATAGCTAAGGTATTTTGTTGTGATAAAATGCATTTTCATACCCACTTTAACAACAAAATAAAGTGATTCACTCTCAACATTCAACAATCAAAGGAAGGCTTGTGCAAAATCACAATGAGAAACTCATTACAGTATGCTTAACAACAGACACCACAGAGACTACACGCCTTGCTTTAAGTAAAGAATGGAAAATGTTCTGCTTTACTGGTACAAGACACAAAATGCACACATTCACACACTCTCACAGTATGTACAATGCACTCATTCACAAAGATACAGACAAGAGGAGGCACTGGACACAGTAATCTGAACATACATTCATAAAGTGCCCCTTTATTAACATTTGGGCTATGTAGTTTACATAGTGGAATAAGCTTTTTAATCATAAAAGTGCTTCAGCATAATTGTTACCTGGTAAGTTTTAAGAGTGGGGAAAAGACAGCAAAGAATAGGCAAAAACAGGAATTAATTAAATTGGCATACGGTATTTATCTGTACATGAATACAACATCCTGTCCTGCACAGTACTTTGTATGGAATGTACAGGAATGCAGAGGCACCCAGTATCCAAAAGTACCACTCTTAAATTAGTCCACTTGTTCACATGTACACTGCACGGAAGCTGAGGCTCACGTTGTGTGATGACATGAAGACATGTTTAGTGGTTTTAAATAAATTCAGTAAGATGATTTTGATTTCCTTTCATTTGTATTCTGCAATGACATTTACATACATTTGAAAGATCAAAACCTGATTTCCTCTACTGACGAGGAGCAGGTTATTTATTCGAAAGTTAAAGAATGAAGCCGGAAACTGGACTTTGAGTTGTAAATATTGGCCAGTTTTTTTTGGAGGTTGTTAAAACTACCTAGCAGATAAAAATCTAGCACATCTGAAAGCATGATGAAAATACAAAAGGGCACAAGAATGAGGGGAGTTTGCATCAATTATAAATATAATATACTTTATCAGCAGTGTCGCTTACAGGCTGAATATAAAGATTTAAAAGTGTCCCAGAAAGTGCTGTTCCTTATAAATATCTCAAACATTAATATCCTACTATAGTAAAATATTCAGACACAATATGTACAAACTCTTGGTCATGAGGTCAAAGGTCAGGTGGTGTGATACCTGAAGGTTTTGATGGTCACCAAAGCTGGTAATGGTGACCATGTTTGAGGTTTCAGCAGGATTGATTTGGGTTAAATGGAGTGAGTGTATATTTCAGGACATCTGTGCACTAATTGTTTAGAGTAATTTAGGACTTTTAAAGATCTTTTGGAATTAAATAGTTTCAAACCTGTAAATGTGAACATGGAAAAGGCAGACCTTTGAGAATATAGCTTTAAATTTGAACTTAAAATGTTTATTCAAGATATTCAGAGATGTTGAAGACTCAGATTTTGTCAAAACCCTTTGTTTCTGTATATCTTTTTACCTTATGTGAATGTTTTTAGTGCTGTTTAACAATCAATGCCCAGTCACGTTGCTTTCTGACAGCATCTCTGGTCCGTCTATGTGACAGTGTACAGTTCATCCTTGCCGCTCTGGCAGAGGGTGTACCCACATACTCGGGGTCTCCAGCTCCAGCTCCAGCCTCTGCTCCAGCCCATCGCCTCCCTGTTCTTCTCCCTTGGCGGCAGCAGGAACACAACGCAGCTCGCCACAAGGATGTGCCACAGCGAGTGCGTGTAGTAGTAGTTGTCCTCTGTCTCTGCGAAAATATACAAACACACCCCGATCAGGGCGCAGATTGCCCCTGGGAGCAGGAAGAGGACCCAGCGTTTCCAAGAAGGCGGGTAACAATGTCTTCGACGCACCCCGCGATACACCTGCAGACAAAAAGAGAAGTGGATTCAGCAAACCTAAGCCACAGAAAGCTCTGACTTTCCAGATTTTTAACAAAGACATGAACAGCACCTTCTCATTAGAGAGTGCTGTGTTGTATGTCTTACCCAGGCAGTGACCATGAGCAGTATGGCACAGAGGACGGGACCCAGCAGGTTCCACAGACCTTTACGGTCAAGCTGCATTGACATGGCTATCAGCAGCGCCCCGAGCATAAACAGAGTCTGCACACACAAGAGTATTGAGGACCATATTAAACAAGTCACAGCACATAAAACATATTAATCCTCGGTAAAGTGTGAAAGAAGTGTTGTATAAATTGTCGCAGTGTCTTACATATTTAAATGTATCTCTGATGCGAGCCATGCATAGGATGGTGACCCAGATGGCACAAACTGACCCCAGGAAGTCGCAGTATTGCAGGGTATCGTAGTCCATTATACACATTACGGCTACACCTGGCTGGTCACATGCATGGTAGAACTGAAACACAAAAAGACGAACAAAAAACATGAAAAAGAGGAATGAATCTGCTGCAAAACTATCCAACCCTCCAGTCAGCAGAAACTAACTAACTAACTCATATTATGTGACCTTAGACTGATTCTTTTACAGTGACTAATCTGCTTCAAATAGATTTTGAGGATTTTTTTCTCAAAATCTGCTTGTTACAGAAATGCTAATTTGTGTGCAGGTCTGGAATAATCTATATTTCTAACTGAGGATATCTAATATCATGGCGATACATCACAAATCAAAGCAACAGCATTTTTACCACCAAAGCTAAATAGTGAAGTCTGTAATGCCATCTGAAACAGAAAAAGTGGCAGTATCTGCATTCTTCATAGATATACTTTTTTTGAAAGTACTTTTAAATTATTTTTAGCTGATCACATGGTCTTGATTTTTGCATTCCTGCTCCTTACTGACATGCTTTTGTGTTCCGTATAATTACCTCACAATAACTGTTAAATTTGTAAGAGGTATTGGTGCTTAACCTGACATTCTCAGCATTAAAAACTGTGGCCGGCAGTCTTTGCAGTCTTGTGTGGAAGATCTGTTTTTTTTCAGGTCACCTGTCCTCACTGACAGTGTAATGACCCAAACAAACACTTGTTCAGCTCCACCTCCCAAGTGTTCACACAGAAATGTTTACTTTGATTTCTTCAAGCTTCTCTTTTACACAGAATTACACTGACAATCCAGAAGAATATGGAGAAATTGGAGGTGTATTTGTGTTTCTCTTTCTGTGTGTGTGTGTGTTACCGTGGAGAAGAACATGGTGAAGAGGTAGACGGAGGCCTCGGTGACGTAGCAGCGCCTGACGGCCACCACGATGGCAGGAAGGAAGGACAGGTTACTGAGCGTGAGCAGCAGAGTTGCCAGCAACTGGCGACCGTACGACTGCGCTGACGAATCATCAGTGCAGCCCCAACCGCTCCATCCTGTACACACAAAGACACAACAACAACAACAATGAAACCAAATGAATGAATTAACACATCCAATAAATTTAGCAATAAGATACAGTGATGACACATATTAGCTCACATAGACTGTAGACTGCAGTAAGGCTGGGCATTCATTAATATTAAAGTTAAAGGTGGAGTCTGTAAGATTTTACAAAGAAATAAAATATGGACATATACAAAAGTAATGCTGCTCAATCATCACTTCTGGCCCTCTGTATGTGTGTGTTGGTGACTGTGTATGGAGACATATCGCCCTCTGCCTGTATTTTGATGTTTTGGCTGACTCGGGACCTGCTCAGGACGAGTTACCATAAAGAGCGATGTAGACGCGCAATCAATGTTTAAGTAACAATAGTGTGAGAGCACTGTGGAGCACAGCTACTGGATGCTGTCCAGACCGGAGAAAGTTACAAATGTGGACATAGCAGAAAGAAAAGGAAATATAGCCCGAATGAGCGAGTGGATAAAACTTCTTCCAGAGTGAGAGTGAGTCTCGGTTTTGCTTTCAGCCGTTTTGGAGAGAGAAAAGAGAGGCTGGGAAGAGCGACTACTTGGCTACTCTGTGATGGATAGGTGGGCGCTAAACACTGGCTGTTAGCTTGTTAGCTTGCTAAATTATCGACTTCTCCATTTAACAAATGTAATATTCCATAATAACCTGCCTGTGTAAAATTAGGTGAGCGGTAGAGCAGTACATGTAGTACACGCTAAGTTACAATACTTCTGGTGTGTTGAGCTGGGAGGAGGGCCCCAATTTTAATGTTGTGTTTACAAATGCTACTGACTCCACCTACAAGGATGGAGTTAAGGGCAAAGTAAGAATAGACGAAATCTTTGTGTGTGTGTGTGTGTGTGTGTATGGGTGTGAGAGAGAGAGAGAGTCATACCAGCTTTGCAGACACAGGCAGCATATAGGTAGCTGTAGGATCTCAGTAGTCTACATTCTCCATATATCCCACAGTCCTCTACACAGGCACTGATAAATACCTCTGGGACCACAGACACCAATGATGTATTACCACAGTCACTGCTGCAAGAAAAACACACAAAACAAAAAAACACAAAAACAATGAATGAGCAGAAATAACTCTTTATATCCTGAGTTTCAACACTTTGAGAAATCCAAATGTGGATCAAAATGTTTCACTTTCATTTCCCCTCATTTGGTAACTCTAAGACTTGAACAAGTCTTTAAAGATTTGTGAATATGAAAGATGCTCTAAGTGCACAAAAGCATGTAGGACATGGTGGCGTTACATCACATTACCTGTTACAGTCGAGCTGCAGGGTGAGATACCATGAAGTTGACTGAGGGAAAGGCAGCCTGACCACGGCTTTAGGAACACTGGCATTCACATGAACACCATATCCTCCAAACAAAGCTGCAGAAACACACGAGAAGCGGCCATGAATTTTGTTTTCATGATGCAAAATCAAAATTCCTGCTTAGTTATGCATTGCTGACAATTGGGGCATTGAGAAGAAGTACACATTAACGGAAACAGTGAAATTCCAAGAGAGATCTGATTGATATGCATCTTAATTTCTTTATACATCTTAATGTAATGTTTCCTTTTGTATGAACAGGAAGAGTATATACAAACTGTTAATAGCTCCTACTTCCTCATAACTCCTTAAGATATTCCTCTGAAGATTTCTGAGTCATAGTGAGTCGTCCCAGCATGCACTTGGCAGCAGGCAGGGAAACATCTTTCAAAGGCTGTCAGTCTTACACAATAAATATAAACTGGTGTAGATCGGCAGCATGAAAACTGTTATACATTGTGAACTGTTAACTGGTCTATGTCTGCCCTTGTGCATGTGTTGTGATTTATTAATCATTGCTAATTCAGTATTTATTTCCAGTTCTAAACCAACCATCTTTGGCAATTCTTTGTTGTTATTGGCTGATTATTTACATTACAGCAGGTGTTTAATGCTAATATTCCTCAATGTCAGTGTGGATAAACACTTCAGTTGGCTTTCCTACCTGTGCGACAAGGTTGAGAGTGGTTGAGTTCGAGGACTGGAGCCCAGGGAGAGAGACAGGCCACCACACTGCTGCTGCTCCCCAGAGTTACATTAGTCTGTGCACAAACACGCACACACATACGCGCGCATTTATCAGTAAAACAAAACAAACTAAACTCTCAGTATCTCGTGTCTAACAGGCTTTATCACACTGTATATGTATGCTTCATTCTGTAGAACTCACAGTGTTGAGTGTGAGCTGGAGGTTGAGTGTACCTCCCGTGGCTTGCGTGTGCAGTGGGTAGGAGAGCAGGGTTGGGTGTGTGTGTGTGATGCTGACATTGGGTCCATTCACGGGAGTGAATCGGAGCGACAGAACATCCACCTCCTCGTACAGCACAGGGACGCTCCACACACACGCCGACGCCAATAATGGTGTTAACAGTGATGCTGATTTGTTGCTAGAGGTGACAGTGTCTGTAACCACTGAGTTGTTGCCTGCTGATGTTGAGTTGCTATAGCTGCTGTTACTGCGGAGCTTGATGATGTCATCATCCGCAGAAAGGCCTACACTTTTTGGCTTACATCCCACTGAGGCAGAAAAATGTAAAAGAACAGAACAGATCATACAAAGGTAGTTGATAACACAGAGATAGAATGTGTGAAATTTCTGTGGCCATATTTCTGTGTTCACCTGTGTAGTTCGAGATGACACTAAAGGCCACAGTACGATTGTCTTGGCGGCTCTCTACAACAACTCGTAACCAGGTGTCCCATGGTGGGTTAACAAGAGCTGCAGAGCAGCCAGTCCCTGAGCAATTCACTGTTACTGGGCCATGCTGCAGAGAGGTGGAGCCGAGCCTGAGGACCAATGAACAGTTTCCACTGTCTGCTTCATCCCCAGATGAACAGTCAGCCACAGAGACGGAGAGAGAGGAGGCAAACTCTGGAACATACAACCTAAGACAGACACAAATGCATCAACTACACCCTTACAGATGAAAAAAATAAAGAGCAGAACACAACAAACGATTGACTACAGGAAACATAACACAGACACTTCTTACTTAAGGCGAGCAGGTCTGTCGAGGGTTGCGGTCTGTTGGAGGAATGTGCCCGGCTGTAAAGTGGGCGTGTCCGCTGCTCTTCTGATTGATAGCTGAGGCTGGAAGAAGTAGGAGCAGGAGGGAAAGCCCTGATAGATGATAACAAAACAAAACAAAAAACAAAAACAAAAAACACAGTTATATAAGACCCTTTTTCCCTACTTTAATACCGCCAGTTCAAAGTACTTAACAGGTGACTCATAAACTAAGTAATCAGATAAACAGTAAAACAATGGGGGACTTATGCAAACAAAAAATAAAAATATGGAGAATTTGAAAAAAAAAAAGTCAATGGAAGTTTTCTTTGAAAGACAGCTATTGGCAAATAAGGCTCAACTACCAACTATAACTCTGAACCATGAACAGAGGTCAAGAAAAAGACGAAAAAGAGGAATGTGGTTTAGCTACATTACATAAGAAGCAACCCCCCAACTGCTGCTCCTGTGGAACAGGTTGAGGTAAATGGAAAATGTACAAGTCAGGCTTTGACTGGAATACTGACAGTTTATCTTGGCCTTTTAAAACATTTTCAGTGTTGAGTTCCAAAACATCTAGGCCAAAAAAAAGAAAAAACAAAAAGAATAAAATAAATGGTGTCAAATATTTCAAAAGGGTTCTCATGAGAAAAGAGCAGCAAATTTCAATGATCAAAATGTTTGTGCACAAGAGCCAATAGTTACAGTCCAGTTATGAGAATAGAAAAAAATATCTTAGGAAATCTCACATTACCAACATAAATAACAGAGCAGCATCAAACACAGCTCTACACAAACCTTCTGCTCTATGCGGCCGTCATCTTCAGGCAAGTGGGCAGCAACATACCAATCCCCAGGAGCAGGATTGGAGAGGTTATAGGTTGTGGAGCTGTGTGATGTCACAGGCAGGATCAGAGACAGACAGGGGCTCCACAGTGTTGCATTAGGAAACACAGATCCTATTGGGTTTATGACTGGAGGGGCACCCCATCGAATATGGCTACAAAACAAGGAGAGAGGCTTAGGTTACAAAAAACAAAAAACAAACAAAAAAAAAGGATTTGCAGAAAATTTCAGAGGAACTGGTTGAGCAGAGGATTAAAAGAGACGGCATGGACGTTTCCATTAGTATGTCTTACATGGTGACGTTGTGCTGTCCACAGTGGAAGCTATGGCCTTTGGTGACAGTGAACAGCCAGCGAGCGACAGCTGTTTCCTCTGGGATGTGAAACCTCTGCAGCCTCACGTTGCCATACCAACCGTACTTTGACAACTTCTGTGCCGGTTTGGACGAGAGCTCAGATACGAACGTCACCTGTCCATCTGCAGGGGACAGTTTATCCACTGAGTCTGGTGAAGCTCTACTCACACAGCTTACAAAAAACTAAAAAACCCTCTCTGTGTTGGATACCTCTAGGGTTAACCTGAAACTAAATTCTAGATATTACTTGCCATTTGCTCATGTTTCGGTGTCTGTAGTTGTTAAGGAGAAAAGCAATCATAATTTCCCCTTTTTTTTAAAGAATGTTAAATCCATGTTGTATTTTAAAAAAAACCTTAAATCTGAATGAGAAAATAAAGGAAATTGGAAGGGAAGGATTTTTTCCACTTTATGGTAAAACAATGCTGACTTATAATCTTGATTCCAAAAAAGGTTGTGGAGCTGTGTAAAGGATTAACGAATACAGACTGCAATCATTGCAAAAGAACTGATTATCAATTCATGGTGCCCTGTAGCAATATCCTTTACAATCCCATGTTTAACAAAGTGGTCAACCCCACCCTATCCTTGCTTATAAATGACTGAGCCTTTATTAGCTTATCCTGATGCTATCACCTGTTAACAATGAACCTGTTTACCTATGGAATGTTCTAAACTGGTGTCTGTCCCATATATAT
>JAQLOL010000004.1:6274103-6314993 GCA_029783665.1 Naso thynnoides
TATATATATATATATATATATATATATATATATATATATATATATGTATATGCAGATATAGATATAAACAGAATAATCGATAGTGGTCCTGCTCATGGTGCAATATGTGCTAAATTCTATCAAATTAATCTCATTATCCAATACTAATAGCTTTTGAGATATTTGTGTCATAAAACATGTTCCATTTGTGTTTTGCTGCATGGAAGTACTTTATAGCCTACTTTCCAAAGAGACAGTTTTAGACACAGAGACAGACAGCCAAATATGCAGTGAGGAAGCAAACATCTGCCATCCACTCAAATAGATGACTTTTTTAAAATTCATCTGTCATCTTGCTCCATATCAATGCCTCTCAAAATCAGGGCAGCAGTTTTGGGAGTTTCCTGTTTCCTCATGATTGAGGTTAAGGCTAGTTTTTGTGCATTGAGTGCATTGTTTGTTTGTGTGACGGTGGTGAAGCAATAGCAGCTTGAGAGAAGGCACAGGTTGAATGCATGGCTGAAAATGAATTGCTAAGATCTACGAACTTATGGAAAACCAGAGCTGAAAGCTGAGACCTCAGAAAAAGAAGGGTCATACATGGCCAACTTTGTCACTGTGTGAAGAAACTTTCAGGAGTTTATCACTCGCTGCAGCTAGGGGGAGACAGACACTGTGTCATCCTATTTAGCCCCTGTAAGAATTATTCCAAACTGTTTACAACCAAGCAGCTCTGTCTGAGAATTAGAAAGCTCCAAGTTTACAAAGTGTTGTAATTAACAAACAACATTATGCAACAAATGTACAATTTATATTAATAAATATGCTGTATGTCTTATATAAACATACACACAAGGAAATACAGTTGAAGCTGTGAAGTCAAAACCTTTATTGGGTTAAAAATCTGCTTGGAAAACTGGCTGATGTAACAAAAAGATCTTTATTTCAACATACACACATTAACAATGGGACCACAATACACAAATTTGCTATAAAACAACTATGACTGAAAGTTGAAAACAACTATGACTAAAAGTACAAATTAACCTACAACTGGGTAGAAGCCTGGTTAAAGAATGAATCATGATGTAATGTATGATTTAAAACATTATAAACATGACATTTTACCCGCCTGTAGCTTTACCTCCCTCAGTGGGTTGCTCCACAGTTTAGAGGCTCGTAAAGTTTGGTCACCGTTGCTCTTAAATCTCAGTGGTGCAACAGAATCATTTGGTTGAATTTACTGGAGCTGTTCTGTAGAAACCAGTATAAAACTGTGGTTATAGTGGGCAACTCCCAAAGGAAGAGTGAATGCATTGAATTGTGTTGAAATATACATATGTGTGCAAACTATTATTTGATTATTGCCCACCTGCAATACTTATCTCTGAGCAAAACAGAAGTTGGAGGAAATTTTATAACAACAAAATGCTTTTCATTACGTCAATGTCTTTTCTACCGCAATAACTGAAACACACTTTTCTGACTAAACAATCTCACCACAAAGTCCATTCTGTAGATTTTGAGTGTGTCACAATCTTTCTCAGTAAATGCATGTTGGCCATTGGTTTTGCCTTTGTATGGCACTTTACTGCACACTTTGCAGACATGCTGGCTTATAAGACTTTTGCACGTACATAGACGAATGAACAGTTATGGATCAGATATGAACCCAAAGTGAAACAAGTGAAAAGGAGTCACTTCAAACATTTCATCGATCAAAGTGGTATTGCAGCCTTAACCATGTCAAATATCCATTTACTGCTATATTTTTAACTGAAGTAGTGACAGTGTGCAAGATGCTGTTGTTTTTGAAAGTTTGTTTACCTAAAAGCTGAAATGGTTGTTTATTATCTACTTAAAACCAGGAAGCAAATACATTCAGAGAAGTTGCGCAAAAAAGCCAGGACTTTATGGACGAGCTGTAAAAGTTAAAGAGAATAATAATATTAGTGCACACAAATAGACTCAAACCTGTTACTCAATGCATTGTCACAGCATCCAGTAGTATTCATGATTTAAAAGCTTTACATAGCTTTTCTTTTAAATTGATAGATGTTGTATGTAGCATATACATTCCCATCACATTAGCCATCTGGTTCTGCATGAAAAGTCTTTGTGAGAGAGAAAACATCTGCTACACTTCTGATTTTTGCTCAAAGCATGCGGCTTCCTTAGACTTGATCTGGTATGAAATATAAACTAAAATGAAAAGGCCTGCAGATGGCAGCAGACTTTCAACTAAGCACTCAGTTATCTGGTGACATTCTCAGAGGTGAGCAATCAAGCCTGATTTTTATACCTTTGGGAACACATTCATTAGGTCTGTTTTCCTAAGACTGAGGATCAAGTTTCACCGATGAGGCTGTCAGACCTGGAGCAACCCTGCAAACTGAGCCAAAGTCAACACTCTGAGGTCATCTCATCTGCTTTGCAATAACACAAAATATGTTTTCTGTAATTGTATAGGAGAGTTTTGGCCATTAATTGTCTAAATTTTTTGACAAATATGCTCGCCTGCTGTGAACACGTTCCATGATTTCATCAGGGAGAAGCATGATGCTGAGAGAAAATTCGTCATACTTGACACAACATTCTTGCAATTTCTCGGAGTGAAAAACAAGCAGGAAGCTGGAATGACGAGAGGATAAAAAAACAGGTTACTGCAATCCCGAGAGGTAGGATGTAAAATATTACCCACATATAAGCAAGTGTTCTCAGGGCAGCTGGACCAACCCTGAGGTTAGCGTTACATGAGCTAAGGTTGAACATAAAAATGTTTCACACAGAAAGAATTATGTTTTTTATGAGTCAGGGCCTCTGACTTCCAGGTTTAGGGAAATCATAAACTAACGTAAACATTAAAAAATGGCCAACGTGTGCATGTCATTGAAAGGCCAGCATTATGAGCAGATAAGATTTTATGGCGTCTGTCAGTAAATTTACATGTGATTTACTGTGAATCATAAAGAGGATCTGGGGTTTATGAGCAGTGTTGCCCTAAAGTTGCCAAATTTTTTCTGCCAAACCACCTGAAACATGAAGAGCAGAGGAATTAACATGAAACCGCATTCACTGATGCAGACTGAATCCACTATTACATGCAGAGATTAAGTCAATGAACTACATACTTCAATATCTTTGTGGTGCAGCCCAATTCCCCAGTGAATAAGCCTTAAGTGTGCAGTGTGTGTTTGCACTGCATGCGTTGAGACAAGGGTCAGAAAAACAGCAAAACAACTGAGGCCAGTGGGTCAGGAAATCCTCCAAGTTCACATGCTCTGTGGAACGCTGCCACATGCAAAGTAAGTCATCACGCAATGTGAGAACCCCTGAACCTTTACAACACAATTAGGCCAGAAAACACTCAACTGTTCATCCAAGTTTCCCAAGAAAAATAAGCTTTCGGGAGTGGAAATCTTCACATGTCAAATGTGCGGCACACTAGAAACTTTTCTTTGTCAAACAAAAACCACAGTTTTACCTGCCTTCAGAGATGAATTTAAAAGAAAAGTTCATGCCTATTTACATTCTTTCCAAGGATTTGATTAGAAGATTGTTACAAGTTTCCCATCCGTATGCCAAATACTTTCTGAACAAACTAACTTAGGCCGGAAACAAGGGAAAGAGCTAGCCTGGCTCAGTCAAAGGTTACAGTGTATATCTACTAGAATCTTGATTATGAATGATTACGACAATTCCTAACTCTGGTGAACAAAAAAGTTTTAGTCTTGAAATTCCACTGAACACATTGTATTTTATTTTCGTAAGAAATCCCAATTGAAAATGTGTCAAACTTTTCCTTGGTCTATTTTGATGCATGTTGTATAAACACACATGGCAGACTTCAGGCTCACAACAATGCAGTAGAAAAGTTTCTGTCCCCATCAAAAACAGGCTTAGCGCAACACATAATCACTCGTTTTTCATTTTTATCCTTTTGTTGTTGTTGTTTTTTAAACAGAATAAACAAATAAAAACACTTGTTAATTAGTGTGTTTTACAGATGCTGGTAGGCTGAGTTTTGTTTCCTTGAGACAGAGCCTGACTTGTTTCCAGACACACAGGACAGCTGGAGATAGTTTCATATTTGCTGTATAAACTGCAAAGTGGATTTAAGAAAAAGTGAAAATTGAAGAGGAGAAAAGTGAATAAAGTTATTTTCCTATGTTGATGTATTCCTTTAGTAATGTAAGTGACGTACTGATTAGTGTAAAAAAGGCTCAGATTAAGGAGAAATAGTTAGTTAATGACTCCCGCTGCTCATGAATTTTTAGCTAGATGATCACATTGCTCCGTGCATCTGTTTCCGTTTAGGAACCTACAGAGAGATTAAATGAGTGCGGAAAAGTAATGGATCTCATATGTATGGAGAGGCCCATTTACATCCTGTAATTGTGTTGTGTCGAATCAAAGCAGGACATACAGCGCAGATCCCAGAGCTGAAGAGTCGCTCACATGGAGTGTTTACAGTTAGTGAGAGGCATACCAAGAAGTCCATGAATTTCCACTGAGAACCCTGTAAATATTAAAATACATCAACCTCCAAAGTGAACACGACCATGTCAAATTGAAGCAAAACATAAACAGAGATGCATATTGTATGATTGCGCTAAGGTAGGCTTTAGAACAAGCAGATATCCCATGTTGTCTGACTGCAGGGTCGTCCATAGATTCCTGCTGCATCAATCTTTGTTGTTTAAACAGATGGCAGCGGCACCGAAGAGCTTGTGCTGTGCCTGATCGAATGCTTGATAGGAAAGCCCAGCGGAGCCCGTGTCAGAGGCCACAGGGGCCAGTAGAATCTAAGCACATTAACATTCCTGAATAAATAACCCCAGGGAATGTTATTGTGGAGACATTAAACAGGATTTTCCTCCCAGAGCCCAAGAGAACGGCCAGGCATCACTCTGGCGTCTCCATCGCCCCAGGTTAGGAGGAGCTAAAGAATCCTCTGCCAAAAAGAAGAGCTTTTTAAACCCCTTATAGTTGATCCTTCCTTAGAAAAGAAAGGAGTCTGTCAGAATTGCAGCAAATTGCACCACATGAAAGAAATCTGGTGATTCTGGTTCACTGGTTCCTTGCTTCCAGGTACAGCCTTATTTCTCGTTTTAACTTAGATACTTCTCATCTTTATGTAAGTGTGCACACTAACACATCGGACCGACAGTAAGAAAGTCAAGAGCAAAAATCTAGATTTTAAGTTATATTTTAAATCAATTTATATCTTTCCAAATAAGTGGCATAGTGCTGTTGTTTTAGCATACTTCATGATTCTGCTGTCTTGACTATACCGTGGGTTTCACATTGATTTCCATGCAACATGTGTTTGCAATAATGGACTCTCAGAGGGACTTATGGGGGTGAAGAGGTTCAGCATAGTAGACACATAAAAAAAGCACCTGATGTGGCATGACCATGTGATGCTTCCCACTGCTTTTGATTTACTACATTTAATACAATTTGTTTAATTGAAACCTTTAAAGATGGAGTGTTTCTGGGCAGTTTTGTTGCTCACATTTTCGGCTCTGCACACACTGTGGCATTTTGTATATGTCAGTGAACACACCATCAGACCTCTCCATTCTTTTCAGGGCATATCACACATACATTATTACCTTTGAAGTGAAACTTGGATAGAAAACATTTAAAGGTTTTTACAGTTTAAAGGGATAGCTCGGATTTTTTAATGTGGGGTTGTATGAGCCACTTATGCCTCGTCAGTGCCTTACCTGCAGTAGATAACTGTCAGCACACCCTCTGTGTGAAGAAGCAGTGCTGTGCATCAGCATCAATCATAGTGTTGCTGTAAACAATATCAACAGCCACACGTCTTTTAGCCACCATCAAGACCACCCACTTAAAGTATATATGTCCCTTTACATGTTAAAAAATGTTTTAACCTTACCATGGCTGTCAGACAGCCATTTCATTTGGGACTCTATTGCCTCAAGCACTAAACATGTATTCTTTCACATAAGTAGTCCCAAATGACCAAAATACATTCACATATCTTGCCTATTTGCATTTCATGTCACCTGCTTTTAAGACAGTACAGTTTAAGAATTTCACCTCTTCATCTCTTCCAAATTTAAGCCACAACACTTTGTCTGCTACATCAATGCTGGTAGCATAACAGCAAGATCAATTGTACCATAATTACCATGTAAAATGCCATTAAACATCAGTGTTCTTAACAGGATTTTTCCCAAACTTTAGTTTTGTCTATGTGTTCCTCTCACCGTAGGCTCCTAATATTTACAATGATGCCGAGAGTGAAATTTATTCTACTTCCGCTACTATTTTTAATTGTTCACAATTACTTTGTCCCATACTGACTATTATGTACCAGTCGGCAATGCTTATCATTTTATTGGGTCTTTATCCAGGCAACAAAATTATGCTGTAAATTATGGACAGCATTTAAGTGTCTGTGGATTTATTTACCTACAAAAAAGAGGAAAGCTACCTGTTTCCCTACTGTCAGTCTTTCAGTTATTGTTAAAAGTGTTTTAAAAGTTTTTTCGTCATATTTCCACTGACTTTATGGTGCAGGTGACTTGCATTGTTATACCGCAAAATGTTTCTAGTATCTACTCTGTTAATATGGATGGGATGGACCAAGACCCCACACTTGCCAGATGACATCTCAGACAACACTGCATTGAAGCCACAGTGAAATCACATTGATATTCATTATTACCACATAACTCATTGTATGGTCATCAACAAATCAGCTGTATCAATACCCTGTCTATAGAAAAAACAATAAATAATCAACACAAACTGAAACTATGTAAAGCAGTAATCAGTATTACTATTATGTACATAGAATAAAGCAGGCCACACTGATTGATGCACAACAGAAAAATTGATTAAACTTGAATCAATATCGATACCACAGGGAGAAAATGTGAGTGTTTCAGTCAATGTTGCATCTCATTTTAAGAACCATCAGTGTCCTGTCCTCCTCTTCATTTAAAAACCTGAATTAATTGATCTGTTTGACCACTTGTGTGCAGCAAAACAAGCTGAAAACACAATATTGAAATACAAAAAAAAATGTTTGAATTGCATCCTTATGTAAGCTTTGTATCCTTGTTGTGCTCTCTAATCACTAATTAACGACTTGTTCAACAGCTTACTAAAAGATCAAAATTAAATGCTACAGAAAAAAAAAAACTCCCTGCGATGTAATAACTTTACTCTACTCAGAAAGACTGTTATAGCTGAAATCTTGATGATCTCTTCCTCTAACTTTCTCTCTGCATGTTGCGGGGTTGGTGATGTCTGAAAGAAGAGGCAGAACCGACTGACAGGATCACTCTGGATCGACCTGTAACTCTGTTATACTGCAGCTTGTAGTTAGCAAGATAGAAGCAGAGTGCACCCTTATCCTCCCCCAGTGAATCATACATTCCTTATGTTGGAGGTCAGCACTGAGGGAGGACTCTAGCTGAAGACACATTGATGATTGCATGAAAAATAGCTGTACTTGATTGGGTGATTTTTCTCTTTATGGCTTTTTTAAAAAAGTAATCTTTCTCTAGAGATGTGTATCCATGCTGGAAAGGTCACGAGCGAGTGCCTGCCGAGTGAAAAGGAACAAGGTCAAAAGCCTCTGGCCAGGTGCCAAAGGAAACAAAGGTTTCAGTGAGAATCAGAGCAGTATTTCAGATTGGAAGTTAATCACACAGGCAAAGTTATACCCAATATTCCTCTGCTGCTTTTTTTGCCCTCTTTTCTCCATTTTTCTGCCCTGTCTCATGCTTCCCTCTCTGCTGTTTCTCTGGTTACTGGCTAAAAACACATGAGGCCCCGCAGAAGGGTCTGGGTTTTTGTTCACCTCCATATTTCCATATATAAGCAACATTTACATTTGATCGACACATTTACATCTTATCTCTAGATTACCATATCATTTGAAGGCCTGGGGAAGCACAAACCCTCCTCAGTACGCTGACATGTTACCTCATTGTTGATAGCGACGAGCATGACCAACCTCCAACCCCCTCCTCATCACAGATACCAAACAACATGTGGCATAAGAAGATAAAGAGCCTCTCTGGTGAGATGTTGCTGTGCTGTCAGCAAATGGCGGTCGGTGCCAGGTGAGCATATGGAGAGCATCAGAGCACGCTGCTCGCAATGTTTGATGAAGTCAATGTTTGCGTTCTGTCAGCAGTATATTCTTCTTGGCCCCTTTCCCATGGGGCTCCTACAGGCGCATATGGAAGCAATTTGTTCAAATTCTTCAGCAGAGAAAGAAATAAGAGAGGAGAAAATGGCCTTGGGAGTTTGGAGTTGGAAATCAGTTGGAGATGTTGGGACTAGGACTGGGTGGGGGTACAGACATCTTAGGGGGTACAGGCAGCTGGGGTTTCTGCAAGAAATAGCTTTTAAAAAGCTTCAGGTAACATTCTAGTGTTCAACTTAGAGATGTTATGTAAGTGGCTAGAAAATTGTGACAACGAATTAGAGAAAAATCCAAAAAGTCTAATGACCCCATAAGTTGAGCTTTCAGTGTTCATTACTTATTAAAACTAACACTAACCTTTTCTCCTCTAATAGCCTTGTTGTTAGGGGAGATAACACTGTATAGTTTGACGTCAGGATGTCACCAGGAGAAGGTTAGTAGTGGAATAAGAACATTTACAAGGGATCCTCCCCTGGTGAGCATGACTGTGTGCAGCAGACAGCGGGCCAGTCGCATTATTCAAAAGGAATTTATGTGCAACGAGAAATTGCCCAAAGCCACAGGACCAGCACATTCATGAGAATTTATATGCTGGAACCATGAACAGTCTTAATGAAAGAAAATAGTGGAAATCTGGCAATTAATGGCATTTTCAGTTTTCATCTGTGATGGTGATTGTGTTAGAGGAAAACAACTAGGAAGTCAAAAAAGTGAGGGGCTCATCTGGAGAGCTTCAATGATAAATGTCCTATAACCTTTAAAACTTCCTCTGGGGTTCACAAAAACCAAGAGAAATTTTTTCAGAAGTTCATTCATTCTCATTCATATTTCATGAGTCATTAGTAAAGATGGGGGAGCTCATGGTGTAAAGTTTGATGACAAGATGTCATCTCAAAAACAGCTGTGAAGACTCAGCAAATGAAAAAGTGTTCTTTCTTTTAGGAGCATGATAGTATTCAACAAATGTCACGGTAATCAGCATTTTCCATAATGTCACTCAGTGTTGTGTATACAAGAGGAAACCAAGACTAGCTCAAAATAAGGTCACAGGGTCAGTGTACTCAAAAGGGTTTGTTCCTTGGGGACCAAAAATTTTAATAATTGTCCTCTGAGGATTCTCTGGAAAATAAGTTCTGTGGATACAGAGTCCTGAAATATAAAATCTAATGAGAAACTAATAAGAATTTTCCTGTCCTGTAAGAATGGAATGCTAGCTGGTGCAAGTATTGACTTTTGTAAGGAAATATTAGTTACATTGTGTAATTGTGTTTTTGACCATTGGTGCATGCATGTTTGCAATTTTCTGACTCCCTAACAGAAGCACCAGCAGGATGGAATCCACAAGAATATTCATCTACATGTTGAAGATCATCACTAGTGACAAAAGTTGTATTTGTGGCCTTGTGCAGGCTTGTGCATCATTAATGTGTCCCTCAGGGTCAGCCTGTTAATTATTACTTTTTTCTCCAAAAAGTTTGTAAGATATTGCACTTTTGGACAAAGAACATGTGACTGGCCAGTAGGCATGATGCAATTTCTTTGGAAAACACTTCATATATGGATGACTGACTAGTTGATGTTGAGCAGGTTAATCTTCACCATAGGGTTAAACTGCTGACAAAATGTTGCGGCATTACAATCCAAACACTAGTCACACTTTGCCCTTTGTGTATATGAGACTGTTATAGATTTAGACTCCCGGTTGGGCAGCCCTGTCTTCATATCAGCTGTAAGAGAGGTTGTGATGGCAGGGATGTGGCCTCCCTCTGGATGTTTACATTCTCCAGATACATGGGAGGATGAAGAGAAAAAGAGGGAAAGAAAGACAGAGAGAGAGAGAGAATTACTTACAGCTGCAGATCTACAACCCAAAGCTCTTCCAGACTAAGGGCTTCTGGGCACGGACACAACATATTATGGTTAACATTACGGTTTGGAATAGTTTTTTATGAGGGGCGTTTACGTGTATTGTGTGTGGATGAGTGAGGGGCAGATAAAGGAGACTTACATAACCTGTTTAAAGCCTACTGTCTTCACCTTGCTGTTGTGCCAGTTCACTCGAACAAAACGGTTACAGATGATGAATGCCGTAAACAGATATTTTAAGAGGATTAAAGATCTGGTGCATTTCTATGGTAATGTAAGTGTTTCAGGCTGATGATGATAGTCCTGGAGACTGATTGTGTGCCATGAGCTAAGTAAAGACAAACTCTTTAGAAAGTCCAAGAGCTTGGCATGGCTCAAAAGCCGAGGTCTCCTGGGGAGCCAGCCATCATCGTGGTGTTCTGTGAGTAAGAAAAACATGCCCAGTGGAACTGTAATGAGGTCACTTATCAGCCAGGGCATTTGGAGGGTGTGCCTCACTTCCTCTCAGCATCCCTCCATCTGTCAGGGAGAGGACAAATGACCTCAGCAGCTACTGCCAATAATGTCATGTGGCGTCACACTCTATGACAGGCTGAAAGTTGACTGATGGAGCAGACAGGCCAAACTTTCTGAAGTACAGCCTTTCTGAAGGAATTAATCAGGTCAGATATTTTCTTTTGCTTCAAACTCCTTTTAACTCAAGTGAGTTTTCACAAAAACAACAAACTGATTATTGGTGCTTTTCTATTACAGCTGGACCAAACCACCACAGGAACAGCCAGAACAACTCTCCCATCATAAAACAACAAATCAAAGATGCACTATAAACACATTGTGGCAGTTTAATACATTTATATCAACTCAAAATACATCAGTTTATTCTTTTAAGTGACAACGATTGTGCCACAAATCTTGTTAGGAAAGCAGATGGTGGTTTAATTGTGTATGTTTGTAGGGGGTAAACAAGAGAGAGAACAAGTCATCACTTGCGAGCAACCACAACAGTGCTACAGAGTTCATGAGAAGAATTTGTAAATCACTCAGAGTAATTACTTCACAAATAACAGGGGTTAAACTGCGCAGGGAAAACAACAGTTTTTTCTCCAAACCACATGAAAGGATTCCATTATTAGACTGTTAAGCACTGCTGATCAAGAAAGCCTCTCTGAATCTAAATGAGAAAAATGGATCCAGCTGAAAACGTGAAATCAACATAAAACTGCGCTATTTGTTGGTCTGGTGAAGACTAAAAATATCCTTAGCATGCAGCCTGCATCACTTTCAATTACAACTGAAGATATCTCTGAGAAAATCTTGCACCACTGATGGTTAAATGGAGTGGGTCCGAACTGGTTCACGAAGATAAACACTGTGTCGAGCTTCTGGCACTGGATGCAGACTTTTGTGAAACAGAGAGAGCAACACTCATGGCATGAAAGGCACTGCCATGTTTGGTAGCAGCTGAGCCTACACCTTAGATCAAACAGTCTCCATGTTTGGTTTAGGGAGAGGAAGAGAGAGACCAAAATGATGTTCTTGGAGGATGGGAACAAGTTAGCATCTAGGTAAAAAAAAAACTAATATCTACCAGAAGAAACACAGACACTGTAAGGCATACTCTTGTTGTCAATTAAAACACTGTAAGTAAGTAATTATGTAATTTATTTTTGCAGTCATAACCAAGGAAACTTTTACACAGCAGTGTGTCTCGTCTTAGATGGCAATCACAGAAGCATGCCGTGATGCTAACACCATGACGGTAATAAACTCACAATGAGACTGTTTTAATGTGTTGTATGTTTAGCATGTTCACCATCTTAGCTTAGCATGTTGGTATACTAACATAAGTGCTGAACACGGAAACATTTTATTTTGATAGTCTGCCTACAGATACTTTGTAGAGTATTTGTAACATTTCAACAACACATCAGTTGTTGATATTATTGTCATAACTGAACATTTTCTGAATGTTTTCAAAATGTTCAACAAAGATTAATGAACTGGTTTACTAATTAGGGTTAGGTGAAACAGTTACATTGTTGAATGTCAACTGATAAGTTGTTGAAATGTTACAAATACTCTAACATCGGCAGGCGGACTATCTAAATCTAAATAAAATGCTAAGTAGACCTACAACTGAGGCTGTTTGGCAGGTATTTGATCACAAACCAAGCTAAATTAAATGTTGAACTAATAATGGCACAGCATAACAAATTAATGGATCATATTTTTACAAATTCGTTTTAGGGGTACATATCTGCTTGTATTGCAGTCACTTCAACTGACAAGAAAAGTCAGATGTGTCACCTGGATATAGGGTCATTGGACAATGAATATATGGACAAAAATCTGTGCCATCCTTCAATATCTATCATGTAGATGTTGAAATATTTCACCAGATAAGTGAAAATGCCTTCTGGGTGTGCAGTATTAAAAATCACATAATCATTAGTTATATTGGTTTATCCTCCAGGGAGAATGCGTGGCTATCTCTACCAACTTTCAAGCAAACGATTCAATAATATTAAGAAATTTCACTAAGACCCAAAAAAGAAAAAGCCAAAGTGGTGAACTCTAAAACTACATTGCAATATAGGTAGTGTGGCTAAAAAAACTAAGCACACACTCTGTTGGGTGTAGCCTTAAACACAATTAGCCATTGGAAAGTCTCTTGGTTGCAGCAGTCATAACACAAGACAGCTGCCACCCAATAGTATCACCCCTGGTCATAAGGCAAAACACATTTTGCAGCATATTAAACTAATCAACTCTAATCTCTTTCTGGGCAAAGTGCCTGATCCTCAGTAAAATTAATCAGCTTAGGATACCATGTGAACATATAGACCCAAACCCCAGTTCACAATATGCTGGCATACACAGTAACTTTGAGCTAAATGGCATGACTTGTACATGGTCAATATATATATATATATATACACAAATGTATATGGTTTATTCAGGTTTTGTGTGGTCTTCAAGGATAACACGGTCACTAAAGGCAAATTATATAGCTTCTAAGCATTCTCATATGTGAATATGCTTTGCCACTCTGGCATACTTTCTGTGTGGAGTCTATATTATTCCAGGGAGCCATTGGGGAGAGGGGTTAAAGCCTGGAATGTACACTATTTCCCCACAGGAAGCTGAGTATGGAAGGCTACCATTGCCCCACGCCCAGAACTCTCCATCGCACGCACAGTTGGCCAGCTACAGAACTATAGCACGAAAATCAGTGAGACTTATACATACAAGAGTGAAATAAACATCACTGTGCGCCGCTTTTGATCTTTTTTGTTTTATTAAAGACATCTTTGATACATCAAATAGTTCCATTGTACAAAATTTCACGTTACAAAAATATTGAAAGACAATTTTTTTCAATAATATGTAATGAAGCTGTCTGTCTTGAGAGCTTTGTTGTTCATAAAACTTAATATTCACAAGGTGTCAACTTTACTGGATGACATATGCTAAGCTTTGCCTTCATAAAGCAGCATGTTTTACATATACACAGGTCTCGACACAAGGTCATAGTGGGCGTTTCTTTTAAGGATATACTGTATATATACACATGATACAGTATTGTACAATTTTTAATAGCATGCAGAATTTTCTGATGCTTGAAATAGTAGATTTTCAAGACACATAAAAAAAATAATATACCCATAAACTTCAGGTCAAAGTTTGTCTCAGTATCTTAAAACTAAGTTAGACTGATCCTTTCAGTCAGTGGTTTTAAGTATTTTTTATTTTTTTTGCCAAAAAGTTGATTACATTGATGCCATGCAAACATATTAACACTATTATTTTTTCACTTTATACCAATATAATAATTTTGGTCTATTATAATGCAGAACCTCATTGCCAAGTCTACTGTATTACTTTACAAGACTTTATGAGATATTTGAGCAGTTACAATGTGCCAGAATTAACTATCGTTTTTACTGTATTGCTAAATTGTGCTCTCGTGAACAGCTACTGTAACCACTGCTTTGGGAAGTCTCTCTGAGTCTTTAAAGTATATTTTGTATGCTATATATACTGTATTCATGTCTGAGTAGCGTAGTTTATCACAGGATTTCTCAGTGATGTGAATCATCTCTATGATTAGTAACAGTAAAGCCCATCTATTTTATATGTAGCTTTTTTCCACAGTGCTCTCGTTTCGAGTTACGTGTCTGTTCAAGCAGGTGCCCGTTCTCTGGCTAAAGAGCAGCACACTTGTAGACTATAAAAGATTGAAATGTATGGACATAACATTAAGACACACTGGCATGTTCACAGAGAGACTTCACCCAAACACACACACACACACACACACACACACACACACACTCTAATCTAACACTTGTGAGCACCCGTCTGGTACATACAACAGACAGTCATTTCATTAAATGGCTCAGTAGGGGCTCGTCCTACCCAGCAGAAAGAGGCCCACATCCAACACCTTCACTGCACTATACTTTCCACCTACTGTAACTTATGTGCACCTTCTAAAGAAAACTACATAATGGACATAATAAAAGCTAAAAGTCTTACAAAGCTTTCCAAAAGCTTCACTTCAGGTCATTCAAGTGGTGACAAACAGTACTACGTGTAGCTAAAATAGTGCTATAAATCACATAAAATGCTTATGTTTGTAATAAAACCAAACAAAAACAACATTCTTCATGAAATCAAGGAATTTGCTTTTTTGTAATGACTCGTCTCTATTATTCACACTGAGTGAGGAAGTGGCAGGATTATTATTACAGCTTCCATTCCCGAATGCAGCTGAGAGGAGAAAGGCACAAAAGTCAGACACAGCTTTGTGAACAGCTGCTGTTTCTCAGAAATGATTGATTTCAGACTTGTGTCCACGGAAAGGCCCTGACAGAGGAGAATCTCTTATGAATAATCTTCATTACAGAAGAGAACAAATATCCTCTGTCCTCTTTCTTTTCCACATTACAATGTCTGGTGAGTCTGAGGAAAAACATGAAACTTTCCGTTGAGAAAGCAAAACTTGATTGACTGCTTTCTGCCTCCTCTCATTCTCCGAAATGTTCAAGATTCCATATAAGTCCACATTATCCAGACTGTTGGAGTTTATTTTATCCAGTATTGGCCAGTGGCTGTAGTAGTGATTTAAATGGCACAGGTCAGGGTTATGAGCAGTCAGTTTGAAGTCTTTACTATGCCATGATGAGGTGGTTGCTCCGTTCTCTGATGTCTGCTGGAGGAACAAGATCTTTCCTCACTGGTGTTGATGATAGGGTAGACCGTCTACCTTTGGGCTTGAACAAATCAGACACAAAGAATACCTGTAAAGGGAAGAGAACACCAACTTTTAATATCTCAATCAATTGCAAAGTGACACATTCAAAATCACAATCAGTGCTTTATCATGAACTACAAGAAAACAGGCATTTGTCTATAAAGGAAGGTATTTTAAAATTTTTATCAAACATAACAAATGTGCTGTGAAAAATTTTGAATACAAGGCATTATGGAAGACTGCATATATGACAGTACACAAATCAATAGTAAGTGCTTGTGTGCTTTGACAGCTACATTTAAAATAATTACCCTTTTCCCTCTTTCTGCCTGACACTTTCCTGTTGTCCACAGTAATGTTACTCCTTTCCTTTACAGATACAGTAAGGAGTTCCTCAAGGCTCCGTAATAGGCCTCTTTTGTTTTCCATTTACATGTAGCCACTTGAAGGCATAATATGCAGGAATTATCTGTCCCTGTTTGTTAACACAACAACATTTAAACTAGGCCCCCTTCTTTCTATTTCTACTATATTGAGAAAGCAGTGTTGGTCAAGTGAAAGCAAATGAAGAGGAGGAGCTTACCATGAACATAGCAGTGGATCAAAAAATATTGGTTTTGTTTCACAGTGATCTGTTTTAAAGCACTAATAAACACACCCACAGGCTCTGTACAACCCTTCACTGAAGAGTTAATAACTTTTTTCCAAATTATTTATAGGGCATTCTTAATCTGATCTAGTCTAATATGCAAAGTTACAATATTACAAACATATTAGAGCAACTCACTATGCAGTAGGCCACCAGGGCTCCCTGTACAAAACCCGCCAAGACATCAGTGGGGTGGTGCTTGTGATCAGAGACACGGGATAGGCCGGTGTAGAAGGACATCATGATGAGGGTGAACTGGGTCAGAGGGCGCAGCAGGCGAGCTCCATGCCAAGTGAAACGAGACTGCAGGTAAAACTGGAAAAGAGACAGAATTAAGTTGTTTTTGATAGAAACTTATTTCTATAGAATGTATGCGCATATTAAAAACGACTCAGTAACTCACCACCAGGTAAAGCATGGTGTACATGGAGAATGACGCATGTCCGGAGAAGAAAGACTTCCTGTGAAGAATAGAGGACAATCAGCACCTCATCAAAGCCTACAGTGTAAAAGCTATTACCAGTTAACGTGACTGCAAATACATGTCCACTAAAAAGGCATTTTAAATAATGCGTTTTTAATAATTTATTTGAAAATATGTTTCTGTATTTGGCAGTTACCTGGCCTCCTGAACTTTGCTCTCTGGCCCTTGACACTGATAGTCAGTGATGTATCCCAGAGAGCAGTTGATTGTGGAGAAGTCAGGTTTGCAAACATCGAGGAAGTGAGGGCGCATGCGGCCCACTGACACTTTAGCGATGTCAGTAAAGGACTGGCTGATGGCACAGCCAAAGATGAACACGCCCACCTGCTTGTAGAGGGCAGAAATGTAGGGGTTCCCTACAAAGGACTTGGATCCCTCATTCAGAAAGTAGATCCTGTAGCTCTCCCCAATAATGATCTGAAGAGACAGAAGACATCATATGTCAGTGTTTGAAAAGTCCGGGTGTCCACCTTAATTCCCAAGCACTTCTTTCAGATTTCCTGAGTGCTCAGTGGAAACATGGGAGTGCAGGAAAGCCAAAATATCTGATAAGAATGGGACAGAACTATGGAATCATGTTCCGCTTACTTAAACAGAGGAATTTGTTTGGCCAGTAAAGTGTGTTGCTCATATTTCACATGTACTTGAAATTATAGTGTGTAAGCATTTATTGTTCATGATTTCAATCTAATAATAGACTAATAAACTTTTCTTTTCAAGTATTTCCTCGTACATCCTGTTATCACGGTTTCTAACATGCGAAAAACATTAGAATATTTGAAGTCTGCAGCTTTGTAGTTCTACAGTTTTGTTTAATGGAAAAAGTGCATCAAAGTGTGTGATCCCGTGAGGTAACTTTGGTAAGTTATGTGTGTGACTTAAATAAGTTTTTTCCAGATGAAGATGTTATTATGAGCAGTCTCCTGATGTGGTAAGAAAAGGGCCACTTTATAGTTGAATGTGTTTACCTGTGCCAGTCTACTTCTGAGACAAAACAGTGAGGCGACGTGGGAGGCAACTCAAACTAACCACCGTATATAGTTTTCTGTAAGTGTGTAAATAAACCACCATCTAAAACCGACGATTGACGTGTAAAGACGCACTTAGGGGGAGGTGGACAGCCATAACTTACAACAGCTGTTGAAGCTCAGAAAGAGCCGTCTCAACCCCCTCATTCCTTGTTGTCTTCCAGCAGCTCACAGTGAATGTGTGGAAGAGGAGTCAGAGGGATAGTGTGGGGTATTTCCAAGGCAAAATTGGAAGGGTACAAAACAGAGTGACGGGGAGATAGAAAGTATAAATAGCAAGTGAACAAGAAAGGAGTAACAAGAAAAGAAGTGCGAAGACAAGCAGAGAAGGAAAGAAGGGGAAGAAAGAGGAAGGTGTGAGGAAGAATGAGGACTGGAGCTGGAGGGGGAGTGGGGAGGGTGTAGAGGAGGCACCGCTGTTTCTAATCAGTAGAAACGCTGAGCTAGGCAACGTGTCTGATTTTGGTGGCCAGACTCCACCAGGCGCAAGTCGGGGGCACGTTTGTTTTTTAACCGCTCCGGCTGTCTCTGTGAAACGGCTCTGATTTCACAAGGGAAGACTGGCTGTTTTCATGTTAGTATCTCAGTTTCATCAGACATTCTTTTGAGGGGCGCAGGAATAAGTCTCAATCTGGGAAACACTCTCTGAAGAGGGATAGCCTTTATGGAGATTTAACAAGCTGATAGAGTGTGTTGTTTCCACCATCCAGGCCTTTGGAGCCCAGCTTCTTTCATGGGAAAGAAGGAAGGTGGAGAAAACACATCTGGTTGCCCTCGTGTGAAAGATTTAACTATGTGAATGAATAAATTAAATGGCATTGTTGGGACTGTAGCTGTCGCCCTGAAACCTCGAGAGATATTCATGAGGGCAAGATGTTTATTTGTGGCTTACAATGTTTATTTGTGACTTACATTATATGACTTTGATTTTCAAAATGACACTTTGGTGTTTGCATTTCTTTGAAAAAAGATCTACTTAAATTATAAAGGGATATGTGCTCTTGTGTTTCTCATCTTTATTTAGTGCGAAATAAAGCACTAAATGACCTAATGATGGTGTTTTCTGGTTCAGAAAAAACAAAGGCTAGCCAAAACACTCTAGCGGGGAGATGAATTGTAAAGTCACGTTTTGTGAGGGGAAAAAAGAAGGTTTTTGGCCAAGTCTTCTTGTTTGGGGCCTTCACCGCAATTCCATCCCACCAATTACAGTATTTCACCGAACAACCATTGCGTCAACCATAATTACATGGAGCCAGCGCTCTTTCTCACCATTAAAACCCCTGTGGCTCCAAGCTGATAGAGTAGTCTGCTCTCCAGGAGAGTACTACTGGCTGCAGGGTGAGACAATGGACAATCCATGCCAGGAGGCAGAGCCCCTTCCAAGTGTGGCTCTGCCAGGTGCCAGTTGTACGTGCGATGGCAGTGCTGAGTGACCGCACAGGGCTACTTGACAGGTCCTGATGAATTTTTAAGCGTGCCTAATAGTAAGTGCATGTGTTGAGTTTGTTTTTAGTAGCCCATCGCTTACATATTAGTTGGTGCCATGTTATGGTTTTTGGCGGCCCACCTTCCAAATACCAAGTAATTCAAAGAATGTGGACTGAAATTTATTTGTCTGACATTCCTCTCCCTGCACTTGTTAGGTAATTGTCTGCCAGCCCTGTCCATGGTGCTGAATTGGTGGGGTTTTGTTCTTAATAGGCTAATTTTTGAGCCTGAAATTTTATTCATCTACCACATTAATTAATAACAAATAACAAGAACTTGTATATAATTGGTACAAACAGATTTTAGACTAATTAAAATGGAAAACAGAGAATCTATTTATAAATATTTTACCAATTGATAGGGACCTACCTTACACCAAATTACACAGTTTAACCGTAACTCAGACCAGGGTTTTGGGAATAATGGAAATCGGAACAAGGGGTAGGACCCATGTTCCTTTTTACATTTTTTTTTTAATGTGGTAGTTAATGTGTTAGTATGACTACCACTATGTTTATATGTGAGTGTTAAATGTTTTTATGGCTTTTGGGAGGATTTCTAGAATTGAGTAAATGGTTGCTAAAATGTAACAGTCCAAAGGTCAATTCAATTTATAGATTAGATTACATCAAGACAAATGGAAATATTTCCAGATGATATATTTCTGGCAACTTTTTAAATGGTTACTCAAGCCTTACTTTACTAACCATAATTATTAAATATAACAATTTGAAAAGCAGCACTATAGCCAATTACAGATATGTCAATGGGCACATGTGTGAAGGGGAACAATTAAACAGAGGGATTAAACTAGCATCTAAGTCCTGTATCAGTGTTTTATCTTTACTCCTATCTTTGCCTTGTGTAATATGCATTAGTTTTTTTATTTGTTATAAGGAAATAGCCCTCAGGAAATTGGGCTGTACTATGCTTTGCTCAAAAAGTTTAGTAGAAATGCAGAGCGAACTTCTGCAAAGACTGCTGCTATTACACCTCGTCCACACTAGTTACAGCAGACACTGTGGGTCAGTATCTACACTGGATTTCTTTAGCTTCAGTACTCCTGTGAATTAAGAGATGTTTTAAGGGAACTCCAATTTAGACAGTGCAAGCGGGAAAAAAAACAAATGGGCCAAAAAAAAAAAAACGCTTTGTATTGTGGAGAGATGCAAAACTCAAAAGTAGGCATGTCTGAAAATTGTGGCCAAAAAACATACGTCTGGTGTTTTAACTTCTGAGTAGTGGCAAATGGAGAAAATTAAATTGAATTGCAGGATGTTGGAATGATTCATTGTGCAGATTTAGGATTCATCCTCACTGTTTTCTCCCAGGAGAATGCAACAAACTACTTAACACTCCAACTGCTCAAGTGCCTCAATCAACTGAGTAATCTTAAGCCCCAGAGAGAAACCCTTTACCAAATGCTGTTGACTGGTTTTTATCTAGAATTTGCTAAAGCCAAACAGAGGGGCTGATAGCAAAGGTATGAAGAGCGATTGTTGCTGTAATCATGAAGGATTATCTCAGTTTATACCCACAATGAGTCAACAGTCAGATAAAGCCCTCTAATAGAGTACATGAGAGTATTTCTCTGAATGGTGGTGCAGCAAGAAAGTGCATTGTTTGACTGGAGAAAGACAAGAACAGTTATTGTAATTGTAGCCCATCAACAGTTTAAAATGTGTATTACCTGTCTATCATTACCATACTATTATAAATTGTTGAAAATACAACTGTTATCATAAACAAATCAAAACTTCTACTGGGCTTAGAATGCCCTGAAGATGAGAAATTCATGTGGTCAACATCTGGCATTGGGTGTCAGTGGGTGCTGCTAGTAATGGTGAAGGCTGTTGAATAAAAAGAAGTGATGATGACATTAGTGATCAGAGTGAGGTGACTTACAGAGAGGATGGTGATAAGAATGCCAGCAGCGCTAAGCACACCGTCGCTAATGGTGTCTCCATTTTTGGCGGGGTACTTGATGGACTCATCATCGCAGTAAAACCCTCTACGGTAAGGCTGAACAGCACTGGTATCAATGACCAAGAAAGGCAGGCCAGCTAGTGTGAAGAAGCAGTGAGCGGCACAGAGGGAAAAAAAGGGTGGGGATGGGTGAGGGAGAGAGAGGTGGAGGTGGTGGGTTAATGATACGCAAATTACAGAGGTTGCAGGTACAAGCAAGGGGCAACAAGGGAACATCTGGGACTGGCTCAATCCATTCTGAGGTTGCTATCCGTAGCTTCACAACCAATAATGACTCCAGCCTTGATCCATTTTCAGTACCAGGGGGGCGTTTTGAACAAAACATTTCAAAGGAGCTTACTTTTTTTTGGTATATCTTAACTATATATATATATATAGATGCCAGCTATTTTCCAAAGCACACCATATGTTTTTCATCTGATCTCTATCTCTCCAGGCTGCCATAGGTTTTCACTACATTACTTATACAATGACACTGTGGTGGCAGACATTTAGAAGTACAGGTAAACTAAAAGGAACATTTAGTAAGCCCACAATTAAATCTTAACACTTGCATTATTGTCTCATGACAACATAGGAGAAAAAATGGGTTACAAGTCCCCAACTCAAAGTCTTAAATTTTCCCATTCTTTGTAAATCATTGACAAAACAATACTTAAAAACAAGTGCATTTAATTTAAATTGATATTGAATTAAAAAAAAAACACAAGCAAATCCTTAATTTACTAGTAACCAGATATTTTTTTTAAATAAATTAAATTCTGAACCAATGTTTTGGTCCCTCTCCAGTACCAGAACATTAAGTATAGTTAGCATCTAATTAATTTATTGTTTATTACACAGTTTTCTTTGTTGTGTGAAAGCTAACTCTCAATCTCAGTACCATTGTGTGACTTTAAGCTAGGCAAAACTTTGGTATTTTAACTTGATAAATTGCTCTAGTAGTTAAAAAAGACTTTTTTTTTTTACAGTAGTGATGTAAATGGAAAGCAATGGTTGTCTCAGCTTTCAAGTCAATCAATCTTAAAGCTTGTGATAATAGAGAGTAGCGTTGGAAAATATTTGGCACTAATGTGCAGTATGCATGATTTAAAGCTAATGAGATACAACATGCAAAACCACTAAATGTGAGTCAGAGTGCATCGCACCAATCATGTCTTTTGAGGTGTCACAAGCCAACCGTTGGATGAATTGAGTTTGTCCCAACATATGCTCTCTAGTTGTCTTGCAGTACCACAGCAGGACTTACTGAGACCACAGGCACAGTGACGCCCACGGCTGTGAGCACGGTGTTGGACACTGTGCTGCTCTTATAGGTCAGCCTGATGCTGTTGTCATTGCAGAAGAATCCTCTCTGGTAAGGCGGGAAGGGAGATTTGTGCAAAAACACGGCAACAAGCAACACTGTATGGTTGGACACACACCAGCACAGATCAGACAGCTCTTTAAAACAAAACAGTGGACAGATACATCAATAGACACTGTCAACAGGAAGACATAAAGAAAAGCAAACAAAGGCAGAAATCTCAGACAGCCATACAAACAACTTAACTCCCAGCAGACATGTATTCAACTTATGTATGGTCTCATCCTGTTTTGAATGGACACTGATGCTGTCATAAGAAAGTAAGGCAAAAAGAAAAGTAAAATGAAACCTGCTTAAATGAATGCCAAAATCAAAGTACCGTCATTGTTCTAGACCTAAATTAACCATTTATGTTTACAATAACAACAGCTGATCTCTAACGAGCTGAGTTGGTACTAAGAAGGATGGATGTGTCAAGCTATGAGAGACCATTGTTGCTAACTGACATGAAAAAACACCACAAACACTATCAAGCATCTTCCTTCCTTGCCTGCTGAGGCTTTCAAGTGCTCTTAAAAAGGCCCACTTTCAGACGCCTCAAGGGTGTCTGTGCCTGATCAATTTAGTGCCTTTTGCTACTTAAAGTGGCAAAAAGATCTTATTTATCTCCTGACATCAAACACAGAGTGGGTGTAACTAAGATGCAAGCCAAAAAGGACAGCTTATTTTCCCCATTTACCAAAGGCTTCAGTAGAGTGACTTTGAAATTTGAGTGTGGACGTGGTACCCAGGAGAGGCCTCAAATCTCTGACAGAATTTAGAAAACACACTTTCAATTCACTTCAAAGGGGCATTTAACTAATGGTGGAGCTTTCAAGTCACGCTGAATAATTCTGCGATCTGCCGATACAAAGGAAAACAAACATCAGCTCCCTCTGTCTTACTTATTCTCTCTTCCTCTGGCTCTCCCTCTCAAATGCTAAAAAGCGCCAGGGTGCAGAGGTCAGTGCTGAGAACTGCTGAAGGCGGAACGGCTGTGGCAGTGGCGGGCAGGCATGATTTCTCAAACCAAATGTCAACACGCGCTTCAGTTGTTGAGCCCCTCAACCCCTTACATCCACAGACACACACACAAACACACACAGCTGACTTTGGCCTTTGAAGGTCCAGCTGGCTAGAGCTCAGGTTTCAGACAGAGCTCTGCTGCCGGATGATGGGAACTCCAGAATGCCAGCCTTCCCTTCACATTCAGCTGGGTTCACATTATTAACTGTCTCGTTTTCATTCTCGCTATTCAAACAAATACCTAGAACAAGCTGGAGTTAGCTCCAAAGCAAGTCTGGTGGTGAGAAAAAGAGCAGGGTGGTACAGTATATCTAAGAGATCTGTAACTTTAAAAATATACCGTTTCATAAAAGTGTTCAGGCAGTCTGACCCCTTCAGTTTGGTCAGCTTAGCCATGAACAGAACAACACAGGCCTTTACCAAACCAGGAACTTTGGCCGCCTAAATGAGAATAATAAAAAAAGCACTATACACTGCTGAAAGAGGTGGATGTGGAACATGTTAACTCCAGAGTCCTGACCCCTGCGGACACCTCTGAACACACTCTGAGGGTAGAGAATAATGGAGAGAGACAGAGAAGTGGCAAATGGATTAAATAAAGAGTCCATGGCATTAAAGGGACCTGCAAGGGTCAAGTGCTTCAAGCAGCTGATTGGAAAGAGGGGAAAAAAACACAACCAAAATGAGACACTGTTGGGTCTTGTTTTCCAGACATCCAGTGGGGGTTTTTCTTCACCGCTCAGTCCTCCGAGTCCTTACATCAGTCTTAACAGTGCAGCATCAGCACTGAGTGCAGCATGTTAGGATTTTCCCCTCCTACCCTCTTCCTCCTTTCCCGCTTCTAACAGGAGGAGGAGGAGGAGGAGGAGGGGGTCCTTGTCCTGCCAACAACAACACCAGTCAGCAGGCACGGGTATGTCTTTTACATCAGCTCGACATCAGCTCAAAGACAACAGAAACAAACAAAATGGAATTAAAGCTGTAGGGAGACATTTTTTCCTCCTGAGATTTCAGTTTCTTGTGTCAGCATCAGGTGTCTTCTCTTCAGTTTCACCCTGAAGCAAATCTATTTTACAATCAAATGGGGAACTCTATTTCAAGATAATCAAACACTGTAAATGAAAAGTGAACTTTTTCAGCACATATAGATCACTGTCTCACATGAAAATAGAGGAGAAAACTTATTATTAAGCTACATTTGGCAGAGTATACTGAGCTTGTCCGTTGGCCTTTCCCCCAGTTCAGCACTGGCAGCTTCATGTAGCTGCAGTTTGTGGAAACTAGACTCAATGTGAAACCCTCACGTTGTATTAAATCCCCACCATATTTTGGAGGCATTTGCCAAAACACCAAGTGTGACTATTAAAATAAACAGACACACATTTTCCACTTGCAGGGATCTCTCACTGTTTGGTGTAGTAATGTATATGTCTGAGGTGGCTGTGGTCTATACACAGATGCAGTTGTTAAACTCTCAGTAGCCCCCACACAACCTGCCCCCTGTCTGTCTGTCTCTGTCAGTCAGTCAGACCTGCTGCAAAACTCATAGTTCCACTGTGAAAGAAAAGCCAGGTCTGCCTGCTCAGGTTAAATAAAAGTGCATTTGCCTGGAAGTGCTGGTGGCTATAACTGCTGCTTTTCTGCTTCATTTATTACTCATATTTCTAAAGAAAAGAAGGTGTGACATGCATGGCAATTAACATATCTGTTTCATTCTATTAGGTACACACAGAGACACACAGATACGCACACAGGTCTGTGCATATATTCTTGTTAGGATTTTACATTGACTTCCGTAACCCCAAACCCTTACCCTAACTCTAACCTTAACCAATTTATGCCTTAGCCTAAACTTAACCTAACCTCAATTCATACCTTACCCCTAAAATTAAACAGAAATCCAGAAATCAAGTCAAGCCACATTAGGACCGGTCTTTGGTCCCAATGAGGACTATCGGTCCTCATATAGTCAGTGATTAAGCCAGAAAAGGTCCTAAATAGGTAACAAAAACCAGTATACACACACACACACACACACACACACACACATAGAAAGTAGTGCTCACAACACATTGGCACTCACAATGCATGTATGTATATAAAAACATAAATACAGTACATCAAAAACAACAATAGCACATACGAAGTACATGTTACATAGAAAGTTTGTGTCCACCATAATTACAAAAATATTGCAGACTTTATTCAGGACTACCTGTGGAAAATGTTCAAACAGTACATGTACAGGGAACTGATTTAAGGTTAACTCAAATTAAGCAATTCGTTTGGTGTTTGAAATGTGACAAATGGACAAATAAATGCTAAAACAGCTTTGTTTTCCCATCCTTTATATCACAACGGAGTCATTTTTAACTGTCTGCTACAACAGGTCAGCACTTGTTTCTTTCAGGACTTCAAAACAAGCAACAGATACCATAAACTTTAAAAAAAATGTAGCTAGTAACCCCCATTTACCTACTGCTTAACCACAGCAAAAGCACATAGAAACAGTACATGGTTAACTAGAAAACATGAAAGCCACCTGCCACGGCTTAATGTAAACCGAACCTGATCACCTCACCAAGATACAAACTAACAGCCCTTTTTTTCAGCTTATTTTTGTCAGGACTCAGTTCCAACCCTCATTGAATCAGTGTCAATTTTGATTAATGTCAATATTATTGGCACTGACAGAACCAGATCAACCAGATCATCAGGAGAGAGGAAAGACGTTAAACAACGAAAGAGACTGTCATCACTGGAGATGGACAGATTTGGACACGTGTACAGAAATGCACGTTCTCTGGACTGTCGGTCTGAGATACAGACAGCAGCTCTGCTGTTGGATTATAAAATGAATGATGAAATCGATGTTTGAAATGAATGAGTGAGTCAATGAATTTTGTGGGAAATAGGGGTGGGACTCTGATAAGCTATTAGCTTATCCCGTACCCTTTTCGGCCATGTGCTGTATTGTAAAACTGAACTTGTGTGTGATGAACTCTGATTATATGAACATGCCCAACATAAATAAATAAATAATAAAAATCACAGTGCCTGGAGACAGTTCATGCACATGAGAGACCTGTATCCCTGGATGCAGCACTCGGAGAACTGCAATCAGCGTGTGAGAGTGGAGGAGTGGTGATTACAAGCACAGACCCACCATTTCCTCCTTGTGGTTGCTCTCTTTAAACCACATCTTTAGCCAGAAAAACACTGCTGGTTTGTTGACAAGCCTCTCTGTGGGAAGATGTGTACACAGAGAGCAAATCATGGGGATTTACCCTCCATAGAGACAAAAACTTGACCAAAACCAAATACGGATTTTTGGACAAAGACTGTTTATACTGTAGATCTATCATAGGATTGTTTAAACAATAGCTGAAATGGTGCTTTTCTTAGGCTGTGGCAAGAATTTTGTAGCTGCTTTTCATCGAGGTCTTACATGAATGTTGCATAGAACACATTGGAAACACATGGTTATGCCAGAGAATAAAATAACTTAGAGAATGGCCAAAGGTTTCAACCCCAAAGACAGACAAATCCTTTGAAGGACCTCTGAGTTCAGACATCAGTGCAAAATAATGTTGTACCAGTATTAACAACCTCAACCCAGTGCTGCAGCTGTTGAACATCACAGGACCTGCGCTGATGAACATGCACACACACACTCAAGTCTGACCTTTCCACCACTTCCCTTAATTAGTCTGCACACACATATAGTGTACGCCAGATGTTGAGATCAAGAGAATTCCTGCTGGTGGGGAATGTGAGACATTCTGGGAAAAATATAAGGAGTCAAAGCAAGCGGAGGTAAAGTACAGGTGTGGGTGGGGACCAAAGACGTATATCCCTCTAGGAGCCATTCGTTATTTTCATTTTTTGGTAGTACCTACTTTTTTTTTTGGTGGGGCAGCGAAAAACAGACAAAGCTACACAGCTAGGCTACAGTTGCTAACGGGGCATCACTTGTTGCTTTGGTAACAGCACTTTAAGAGCTCGTGTCACATTAACTAATAAAACGCATTAGCGTTAGCTAACATAAGCGTTTAACTTAACCGGTTAGCTAAATATAACGTTACCACTAGATTATTTTGTTTAGTTTTTTTACAGTTCCAAGTACTAAATGTTGATAATTTATTTTACCATGATCCAAAAAAATACAAGAAGAAACGAAGTATAATATCACACCGTTACGTTAACAGCAGTTAAAAATAAAAAATAAACTAGCGTCTTAGGGAAACGATAATGTAGCTGTATTAAGGTAAACAGTAACCTATGGCAGATAGTTAATATAAGGATCTTAATATAATATAAGACAAACTTCAAGTCATGCAACGTCAAGGAAGATGAAAACAAGCTGTTAATGCACTGTTGAACATCAAAAGTCAACTCAAGAAACTAATGTCATTGCCTGCATGTCATTTATAACAGTAACGTTAGTGGGACACTTACCTAAAAACAGGCAGAACAGATCCACTCCGACCAGTAACTTTCTCCTGTTGTGGTCTTTGCAGTTATTGTTGTTCAGTGAACTGCCGCCGTTCCTCGTCTCGGCTGCCATAGTTTTCTCATATATCAAACAGCGTTGCATTTAAAACGTTTTATGTAGTTCAAACAAAAGGGAATAAAAAAAATTTAACTCGTCAACGTTATGGCAGTGTTCCGTCTTTATTGTCTATCAGTTCTACTTGAATCCTATAGAGGAGTAGTCATACAAGTCTATACTAATGCTGGTCTGTTGGCAGCATACATACGCCCTTTAAAAGTAGCCACTAGTTCCAGTCTATCTCCTGACAATCACAGCTTGCTTTCGTCTAACTTTTAAACATCCTTACTCCCTTTCTTGAGGGTAGTGGGAGTCCTGTGACAGCCCTCCAAGAAAGCCACTCCTCCAGCCCCTCCCCTTTCAATTAATACCATATGCCTGCTCCTTCACACAGGCTGATTCCCACACACACCTCTGCTGGTGCTGCATGGGATCGGCCATTGCAACACACACCGCAAAAACAAGGGGGATTTCGCAAAGCGTAGTCAGCCCGATAACAATGAAAAAGATCCAGGACTCGGAGCACAAGCTGTGTATCTTTGTGGTTTGAGGTCTGGTTTTAACCCACCATTGTTTTTCTCTTTACAAAAGTTATACATAGGTGAATCGTCTATGGTCTGTGGACAGCCAACTAAAATGAGAAGTATGTCTTCAGACATTCTGTACTATGGCACATAAAAAGAAGGTTCTTGAGAAAATATTAAGGAAAAGTGGTGAAAGAAAGAGGAGAGGAGTGATTATCAAATGGATTATTGATTGTCTGTAGGTCTGCAGGAGCCACACTCTACTCATTATGATTGATGACAGGGGAAAATGTGCTAAAAAATATAATCAAAAAGCAACAATCAGTAACAAATATTTATTATATCTAACACAGAAACAAACAAAAAAAAAATCAAAATGTGAAGAACATACTAACAAACAAGTAAACAGGTGGCTACTTTATGTCACTGTCATTTGGATAAAATGCAATGATTCAGTTTGTGCTCTTAACAGTTGAATCAAAGAAAAGAAAAGTGCACAATGGTGTAGAACACAACGTGAAAATGTGCCAATATGCACAACAAACTAAACAAAAAGCTGAAATCAGATTTAAAGCACAGTCACATCAACAGATCCTCTCATGATTGTTCTTTTCTCTGTGGCACAGCTTCGAATGAGGTGATCAAATCCAAAATGTAACTGCAGTTTTTCATCCCGGAAATCCCCCCCCCCGATGCGGTGATCAGAAGGTGTCAGCATATAATGGTGGGGGAGGAAGGAGCTCCAGCTCTGTCAAGTCCACCTCCTGTTCACTGTCACACAAAACACGACGGGACAACACAGTTCATGAGCGGAAGGCCAAAAAACCTGGAGTACAGTTTGCGCTCCTTTTAAGTACTTCAGAAGGAAGGAGACTGCCGACACTTACGGATATGGAGGCTCCTCAACAGCACACAAGAAGTCTGGAGAAAGACAAGCAGATTTAAATGTCACATTAACTTTGAACTGTCTCTGCAGCCTGTCCTGCACCGTGTCTCCAGGTCACAGGACTCAGTTAAATGAACAGACACAAGTTATTTTCCACTAGAGGCAAGACGCCAGTGTTGAGACTGCTGCATCTCTTTGGAGATTTCTAAGTGCCCTGCTCTTAGCTTCAGCATTATCAGTGAGAGTGACATACGTGATGAGAACGGTGCAGTCATGGAAAAAAATTAAACTGTGTAAACTTACTTGGTGGCTCGGGACTTTCATAGGAGAGAAGAAAAAAAAGTTTTAATTTGCAAAAACATTTTTATATCATTAACAGATATTAAATATGCCATTAGTGGTGTTAAGATAAGCTGCCTTCCAATGGAACTTGGTGATAACTCGTGATAAACACATAAGAAAACGTCAGCAAACACATCACAAATCGTAAACTTGCAGCTTTCTCATAAATTCGACTTACAACATTGTGAATACAACTACAGGAGGGCATTCATATGGCCTCTTCTCATAAACACAGTAAACACGGCCACATTTGAAGGCACCAAAAGTACTTTACTTTGTGGGGGTTGCTCCTTCACTGTCTGGGATGTCATCAAATTCATTTTTGCCATGTTGAAAGAAGATGGCCAGTTTCTGCAGGGCCTCGTGTCTGTTCCTAAAGATTAAAGACAAGGAACTGTTATGATGCGTTTTACTACTATAATGATTATTACTCGTCATGGCCTACAGGGGGCGAGGAGCACCTATGCAATACATTACAATCCCGTACAATAAGCCCAAAATAAAGGCTACTTTTATTAAGAACACCATGATCCATGTGTGTGCCCTTCACATGTTCCAACAGGAATAAAGGCAAAAAGTTTCACAATCACTTTTTAAAAACTTAAAACCAGTGGCTAATTTTTATTTAAATGTGTGGCTAAAGTTGATTTTGAGAGGCTTGTGAAAAGATAATAGCTGCGTGCATTTTAATAAAATAGCCATTCTCCTTCAAACAGTATAGAGATGGACAGGGATGTTGCTGCCTTAAGTCAGCAGTTCATGACTTTAAGAAAAATTTAACAGTTCACTGAGGTCAAATTTCTCCCCAGCATCTGAGGACAACAATAAAAATGGCAATCAAAGCTAATAAGTTGTTTGGATGAAAGCATAGTTTCCAACTATTTTCATATCCTACATCAGACCTCATTCATAAATACAATTTGAGTTTTAAGCAAACAGTCTTACTGACCAAATGACTGTTTGTTTTTTCAAGCAAAACTGCCAAACATTTGTTTGTTTCAGCTTCTCTAATGTGCTGCAAACTAATTTTCTTTCTTGTAAACTGAATACTTTTGGTAGACAGACTGCTGGTTGGGAAAAAAAACAGCTACTTAAATACCTCAACTTAGTCTCAGGAGAATAATATTTGGCATTTGTCATGATTTATTGACATTTTATATAAAAAAAAATTTAATAGATTGGATGTTCGGATTACAGCCATTGTTAAGTGCTTCCCCTATATTATACACAAACGCATAATAACGAACAACCTATTGTCTTCTCTACTATAATCCTATAATAGTAATCCAGAAGCTTGTTACAGTCTTACTTGTTTCACTTCCTACAAGGACAAATGTAATATGTTATACATGATAAATTTTAATACTTAATATACTCGTAAAGAAGTATATAGGTATGCACAAACATCATATATACACACCATCTGGAGGTGGATGTAGAAAGATGTATGTAAATAAGGTTAAGCAAGAAAACTGTGCAAAAGTATCTGCTTTGAGTTGAGCTTCTAGTTTGAGACTTACTGCATGTGCAAGTCCTCCAGGTTGGCATCGCTCAGAGTGTGCTGGGCGCTCACATGACCAAATGCTTTAAAGTGAACACATGAAAGGCATAGGTGGGTGGGTGAGGAAGGGATGGAGGTTTGTTATGTAAGAACAGTAAGATAGAGGAGGGAGGAAGTCAGGAAATGGCATGGTTAAAGTGCACATCAAAGGCATGTTATAGTCTGCCTCTGCTATGAGTCCATGCATATCATAAAACAGCCACTAAAAAGGAGACGGCTGGGGGGTGGGGGTGGGGGGGCATCAAATGGACTGAAAATTAGGGCCTGACAGATATGGGATTTTTGGGGTCGAGGCCGATATATTAGCAAGGAAGAAAATTCAAAGACATGTCGGCTGATATTATATATACTGTATATAACATCGACTGAATGTGGATATCAAATGCTTGTAACAAAAATTTGTAACTGAGGCAGGATATTTTCAGTTTAACAAAGTTTATTCCAAATATCAGTGAATCGAACAAAAACACTTCACTTATTAATCTTTAACGGACAGTCCTCTGCTGGACAAACTACATAATTACACCATTTTAAATCAGTAGTGCAAGCGTTTTGTCTGACTTTAAAAAAATGTTTTAACATCGGTGCACAGTGGAGAACACATACACAAGTATATCAGCTGATAATATTGGCAAGCCAATATCAGTCGGCCTCTATTGAAAATACTCTAATATACTCACACGTCTCAGGCACTGATGCAGTCTGCTGGGGGAAGCCACTGCACAGCATGAAAAGAAAGAAAATAATTATGCATACTGTGTGCTACATAAATTCAGTCCTGTCTTTTAGAGGTAATGATTTAGAAGTACTATGATGTGGTTAACAGTAACAGTAAACAGTATTATTCTTATTGAGAATGACAGGGATTTAAAGGTTTTAGCCACAGTAAAGAACAGCGAGTCAGTCTTACTGGCTTTCATTAGAGGGTGAGAGGGTCTCATCCTCACAGGCCCACTCCTCACTGTCATCTGTAACTGTGGAAAAACAAATAAGTTTGATAAAGCACAGGGTGCACCGCTGATGACTGATGTTTGGCAGGGTAAAAAAAAAAATCTCAGCTTACAAGGAATTCCTTCACAATCATAAAATAACACACGGCTGTCAAGCAGTCGACAGCTAGTTAAGTCATTCAGGCCAGGCTTTGGGTTGCATGCCTTGGGGGCTGGCTGCCAACCTCTGTGAAACTGTTCTCCATCAGTCAACAAGCTCATACATTATATCAACCAGTTAACGTCTTACGGGCTGTCTTTATTAGGCTCTAATGCTTTTTTTAGATGATAAAGTTACCACAATGTCCAAATAATTGGAGAAAATACAGCCAACCTAACAACTGTAAATTAACCAGAGTTTAATGTCTTTATGTAGAGGCTACTGATACTTACAGCTGCTTGTTAGCACAGGGTGGCTAGAGGATCTGCAATAAAAAAAATTTTTAAAGTTACAAATCACTGATCACGACGCACACTGATGGACTGACAAGAAACAGCTGGTTACAGGTCATCTCTTAAATTAAAAAAATTTTTTAAAAATGTTATCAGTAAGCTTCCTGATACCTGCTCCCAATGCTGATGGTGTCTCCCTCATGGTTGCCTCCTCGTCCAGCTGCTTGGGCCTTCTTGCCAAGTTCCAGCATTTCCTTGATATTTAGTTCCACATTCATGACTGAAATGTAACCATCTGCAGGACAGAGCGGTTTCCGAAAACGCTGAGAAACTGGTTAAATTGATGTGTAAACATTAAAAAGGCAATCCTACTGTCACAAATTCTCATTAATGCCCATTCTCTGTGATCAGATGTTATTCTTCGCCTGCTCGTGGTCCAAAATTTAGCAAAGTTAACATATGCTTGCTTTAAATACACAATATGTAATTTCTGTCTCAAGAGGTCAAAAGGATGAAGTTTGATTGTGAGATGAAACAGCGTAGAATCATGGAATTTATTTTGTTTATTCCTGTGATAAACAGCTTCATTTGCAAATGAAAATCTATCTGACTGACATAGCCAAAAATATTCACAGACATGGAAACGTATTAATGTATTGTATAAAATTACAGATTTCTCCGAGTTATAACGTTATGGGAAACGTTAGGGATAATGTACAGTAAGTATGACTCAAACAAAATATATTAAAAGGACTGAACTGTTCTTAGAAAAATTTTAACATGTTACACATTGTACTTTTAAGTCTTGCTCCAACTTTGACACACCCTCACATGAAAAACCTGATCACTTCTGTCAAATCCTGATTGTGTTGAAAGCTTAAACTCTTTTTTGGTTCATCATCACAAGGAAACAAATCAATATGTCCAAACTCACACTTGCGGTTAACATCTCGGGCCAACCATTTGCCTTTGGGGCAGCTGGTGGTGCGAATGATGCTGACTGTGTCCCCGCTCTTCACAGGCAGGTCATTTTTGCGAACCTTGCTGGCCACCATCACCTTGGCGTGGTACATGGGTTCCTCCTCGCCAGTCACCTAGAGTCAAATCTCAGCAATGAAAGAGCTATCATGCATGATTTTGGGCTGAAAGATTACGGTAACTACAGCCTTGACCAACTTAAGCCTTTATTTACTGACCATCATTATACCATTGTTGTTACCGAATTGTGGGATGTCATATTTAGCTAAAAAGACCTATTTTCGTATTTTTTTCAATCTTCTCAAATAAATCAACAAGCCATCAAATAGCTAAAAAATATATACTGTATTTCAAAAACTTTACAGGCCTTTTTCAAAGCAAACAAGAAAAATCTGCTCTGCTAGACGAAAGAAATTATCAACCTCTAAGTAATTTGATTGCCCGACTTACTTTGAACTTCTTTTTCATTTCATTTTCCTTCTTCTCCCTTTCTTTTTGCTCCTTCCTCTCCTTCTCCAGACGCTGCTTCTCCCTCTTCTTTTGTTCTTTATATTCTGCAGTGTTGGGGCTTTGGCGTTCCTTACTGAAAACAAATTGGACTGTTCAGCAGTAAAACGCAGCTTATTTTTCATAGAGATTAGATGCACCAGCTGAAATATAAATGGAACCATAGGACCCAGAAAAGCGGGAAAAACAGGCATTTTTCAATGTGGAAACAAAGAGAAAATTGGTGAGACCTACTGCACATCATGACTACCAAAACACAAGTGACAGAGGAGAAACGTGTAACAAACCTGAAGACATGATTATGGGCCACATGAGCATGTTCTCCTGACACACCGCCCCTGCAGTTTGATTACCACAAAAAGTAAAACTGATAGCTAATTTCCATCTGGAAAAAAATCTGTCAACAATAGAAAAACAGGACGTTAAAAGAAAAAGACATACCATGGATTCCGCGGCCACGTGTTAAGACACGCCTCCTCCTTCTTAAAAATAAACACAGATGAGTTTTTTATTGACCACAGATTGTTCTAACAGAAATACAGATGGTTTAACAGAGTGAATTTCATAATTTCTTATGTGTGTCTCCGGCCATAAACTTAACTGTTCTCTTATTACTTACTCACTCAGATGATTATAAACCCAATTAGATTAAAAATGAGTTACCACAGGCTGGTTGTCAGCATATGGATCTGTAAAAAATGGTTAACAAGGATGTTAAAAAAGAAACTAAATGTGTGCAAAAGATTTTATATTGAAAAAAACTCCACTGTACAGGAACACTCTTACTCTTCAGGCCACCTCTTCGTTTGCGAGAGTTGTGGCCCAAGACGAATTTGTTCATGTCGTCAACATCCTCATATACATTATCGCATGCTTCATAGTAACTGTCCTGCTGATACACACTGGAGGAGAGGAAAACAATCAAGCTGTAAAATCAGGAAATGTCATATCACATTGAAATGTGAAAAAATGGATCAAAGTGTGATTGCAGATACTACAAAAACTCACGTTGGTTGAAGCCCTTCGTCCACTGCTGCGTGGTTTCCATCGTTTGTTTCCTGTGCAGCACACTCAGCAGCTCCTGGATCAGCCTCATTAGCTTGAATGTTACTGACCTCCTCACTTTGAGACCACTGCTCTGGTACAGCAGGTTCTGGGAACTCAGAAAGGTTTATTGGTTCAGGGATGCTGGCTGGATCAAGAGGTATTATGTTATGACTGCCAAGATTCAGATCTTGGACCACAGTGCTTGTAAGAGGCTCTACAGGATCACACACTGACGGGTCAGGTAGTGGATCCTCAAAATCAGTGACTCTGCTGTCCTCTTGTACAGGAAGGTCAGTGCTGACAAAGTCTAGAGCCTCCAGTTCTAGTGCACCAATGTCAACAGCTTCGCCTTCTGCTGTCTCCATCTCTGACATCTCAAAGTCTGGAAAATCTGGAGCCTCTAGTACAGATGATGGCTGCTCAGACTCTGGCTCTTCACTTGGTGCTTGGCTAAGACCTGGTGACACCTCTGTAATAAGGAAGAAAACCAGCACTTGAACAGATGTTCAACTTTACCACACATAAATGTAATGGAAACTGCAGGACGGATGATACGCAGTCACCCATGTCCAAGTAAAACAAACCTTGTGCAGTCATATTCTTCAGTCTGAAGCCATTTAAGCAGATAAATTAATGTCAAACACAAATGTGAAACAAGAAGCAAACCTAAAGCAAGTTAACACACCATTAACTGTGGGTCCGTGGTAAAAGCTGAGATCTACTAATGGAGGTCGGGGGGGCTTTGGGGGCAATGTCCCCTGTGACCTCAAGTCAGGTAGAGGCTTCTCTGGTGGAACAGAGGGTGGATGAGGTTCAGTAGTCCTCACAGAGGGAAGTTCAGTTTTATCCTTGACAAACTGCTTATCCAACGCAGATTCTACCCAACGAGAAATACAATATCACAAATGCTTTAGAAATCTCCTCTGAGTATAAATAATTTAGGTCTGATATGGACGAAAAAAGAAACAACAGTGAATATAGCTTACTGCGTGCAGAGTTGTTGGCTTTGAAGAAAGGCCGAGCTGAAATACAAGCCAGGTGTGGAAGGCACACTGGTGGGGGTACAGGTGGCTCAGGTTCAACACTTTCAGCGTTCTTTGGCGGAGAAGGGAAAGCCTTGTCTCTTGAGATGTAGTCAGGTGAACGCAAGCTCTTTGGTTTGGCAGACATCAACATCTGTCTGCGAGAAAACTTCTTCTTGGCCCTCTCCAAGGTGCTAATAACTTTGTTTTCGTAATCAACACTTGTCTCCGCTGCAGGAGGGGTGACAGGGATATCTGGGCTTGAGAGGGGGAGCTCAGTCGTTGATTGGTCACTTTTGAGAGAAAGCCCATCTTCTGTGGTTTGTTTTTCTACAGAGGGCAACTCACCTGGAGCACTGGAAGGTCTGGTGGTCAAATCTGCATACGTGGGCTCCTCTCTATTTTCCGCACTGACTTTTGATGCTTTGGCTGACTTGAAAGGAAGCAGCAAACCTTTCTTTTTGATTTTAGTTTGTGGTTGGATTTCTTTCATCGGCTCTGGTTCAAGTTTGTGCTCCTTTTTGGCCGGCAGCTCTTTCTTTTGCTCTTTTACAGGCAGGACAGGAAGCACCAGCGGCATGTGTCGGTCTTTGAGGGACTGCTTTGTTGTGCCGTCTCCATTAGCTAGATGGGAAGACGGGGAGGTCTGCTGAGGCTGTGGTGGAAAGGAAATTGGTCGCTTGCCTCCAGATGCCCGCAACCCATCTCTGAAAATGACCCGGGGAACCACTGGTGTCTTGTTTTCTACAGCAATATTGATACTGCTAACCACGGAGCTGCAGTGACCTCCAGGAGGAGGAAGGTGTTTGGGTTTTTCTGCAACAGCTGGTCGACTTGTTTTAGATTGAGGCAGAAGGGCCTCTTCCTGAAACTTGGCCCTCAAAGCTTTGAAGTTGATCTGTCCCTTCAGGGGGATTAAAAAGATAAAATAAAACATGAATCATTGCCAATAGATTAATTGAAATGTCTTTTACTTTCACAGACAATTTACTTCACCAAAACTAAATGCTGACACAACATAATTAAAGGGTTGGTTCACCACAATTACAAACAAACCTTTGCTGATTTACTCTCTTGTGGTCTCTAGTTGTCCAAATAGTTTTGGTTTTATATTCTGAGGTTATGAAATATCTGTCTCTAACATTTCTCTCTTTGTGCCAACATAATAGCCCAACAGATAAATGAGACGGAATAGAAAGAGTAAAGCTTTAATGACTGGTTGTTTGATTAAATAAAATGCACATAGCCAATAATCAGTCTTACTCATCCTTTAAAAGAAGAAATGTCGAGTCAAGCTTCTCAAATGTGATTTTTTTTCTTTCTTACTTAGTTTCTAGTCTATATTTACAAAGTGAATATGTCTGGTGTTTGGACTAGGGTGAACAACGCGTAACATTTGAAAGTTAAGTTATGCTTTTGTCACTTTTCTGATATTTTACGATTGATAAATAGCCTATGACTCAAACAAACTGTATTAAAACCACAAAAACACAGTATATTGAACATGAGCTAACAGCAAGCACAGAGACTGGTAACGTTGACGTTAGAAAGGCGAACGCATCCTACCGCTCTTTAATCTAAAGTTGTCTGAAAATATTCATGAAAAATTACCTCTTCCATCATGACACCTTTTTTTCACCACTGTTCAGGTGTGAAGCAAAAATGAGCTGGACGCTGTCGGATAATTAATAATTAACGAGATACATGCAACAGATTGTTTAACAATTTGAAGCCACCGCCGCCATGTGACGTGACGCACCTGCGTGCTGCGCGTGATCTCATAACGTGCACGTTCAGCACGTTCATGCTTCTGACGTATCGGAGGCATTAAAAACCCAACAAACACAAAGTAAAAAAAACAAAAACAAAACAAAAAACAAAACAAAACAATACAAATAAAGAAACAAAACAAACGAACAACAAACAAACAAACAAACAAAAATGGGATTCGGAAACCACGTTGTGTGTTGATTTCACTGCATAATAACCACAAACTGCTGCAGTTGCCTACTTCCTCCACTACTACTACCACTTATAATAATCAGTGGATCATCCCACTGCAGATAGCGTAAAAAAGGAAAAGTGTGAGTTAAAGTTGAAAATGTTTTAAGTGGGCTACTTACTTGCAATGTTTACAATGATAGTGTTTGTGTATGTTGAAACAGCCTGTTCTGGATGTGTTTACAGGAATGAAGTTCTTCCAACTGTTGGAAGAGCATGTATTTACTCTTGATCAATCATTCACTGTGGTTGGTTAAGACTGTAGAGGCTGGATTCCCTTCAGGATTTCAGCAGCTGTTATTTTTTAATGCTCCATTTTAAACTCAAGGAGTAGATCTTTAGTATGGGGGTATTAATTAATTTACCCCTGGTGTTATGCACTTTTTATGTGTTGATTAATTTTAGCTCAACTGTGAATGCATCAAGGAGGCCATGGACAACAGCAGCTGATGATCGGTGCAGTATTCTTTACTTCACTTGACTGCCTCTTACATTCACTTGATAACATACTGATACCTGTGAATATATTGTTTAATTCACAATGAGTATTAAAGGACAAAATGAAATAACAATGGCTGTTTCGGGGGGACCAGAGGGGCTGGAACCAGGAGGACCAGAGCTGTAGACAGACCGATACCCATTGACTGTCAGCAGGGGACCTGGTCAGCTTGGAGTGCTTGTACCTCCTGCACAGACAAAAAGGTAATGGTGCTTTTCTCAATAAATTAATCTTTTAAATCTATTAAAAAAAATAGAAAAACAAACTACGAATTGCTACAACTTTTATCATGGGTGGCTTGTGCACTGCCTGGCAATAGTAAAATAAGAACTCAGCATAAAAACTTAGGACATTTTGTTGGGTAGATTACATCAGTTTATCACGGATGAGATTGTCAATAGGTCCAAAGGGAACAATGATTAGGCTATGTATTAGCATACCTGCTATAAGTGATAAAGTCAGTATAAGCTGGCCTTTGTTTTAAAATTAAAACATTTATAAATTTATACATTAATAAAACATTTTAGGTTTCAAAATACACAGTTTCTATAGGATCAACACTGTATGTTAAAGCTATTATGAAATCTATAAAAGCTATGGAATGTCTATGAAATACAGGAAATTATTGAAAGGATTTGACTTTGACTGCACCACTATTAACGTTCTGCAATAGAATGCAAATATTTTGTATAGATCTATATCTGAACAATGGTATAAGACAATGATTCTCAAAGTGGGGTTGGGGGACGCTCAGGGGCCCTTGAGGCAGTAATACATGGACCCAGGCAACAAGGGAAATAACTGATTTCTTAAAAGTGATATTTCACCACAAAATTCGGTTTTGTCAATCAGTTACTCACCCATAGATGTCTTGATCTGAAGTGTATTTTTATTCCTTTCAGCATTCCTTCATGGTAATCAGGCGAAAGGTTTGAAAAATGTGTGCTCCATTTTCCTGGCAGTCTGTAGAGCTACACCCTTAAAAGCATCAAAACTATCTCAAAAGCATTCATCCGAAACTCTGAAAAGCTTTGTGTGGTATAATCAAAGTCTGCTTTATTGTGTTGCATGCCCAAACGTTTAGACGTCCGGTATAACTGTAACCTGCGACACAAAACACTGGGTTGGATGTGTTGGATTTAAAAGCTTTTTAGCCAAAATAAAAGTGTGGAAGTGAAGTAAAGTAAAGTGGAAGTAAATTAGCCGAAGACACTTTAAAGAAGACTAGAATAATACACACAAGCTGTTGAGAGTTTTGGATGGATGGATGTTTTTAGGTAATTTTGATGATTTCAAGAGTGTATCTTTATAGGTTGCCAGCAAAACTGACTGACATTTTTGAAATCACCGATTTACCAAGGAGGAATGCCGGAAGGAAAAAAAAGATGTTAACACTTTCTACAAAGCCTGTCTCTGTAATACATTATGACACATTATGAACATATATGATATAGCACATTAAAACACATTATGAGCATATTTATAGTGAATTATAGGTGGTATTACTATGTTAGGGTTAACCTAACCCTACATATGGGATTGTAATTATACAGAGCAATAGGTGCATTGTAACCCATAATAAGCATGCTTGTAATGCATTATAGATGCATGCTTTAAGTAAAATGCTACCAAAAAAGTCTTCAATTCAGGACATTTAAGGGTGAGTAATTGATGAACAAAGCAGTAATTTGTGGTGAAATATTACTTTAAAGCTGAAAATGTTTGAGAACCACTGGTATAAGTGACTTGAAATACATGAGTGCGCTGACTCATTTTGAAACTTTGTCTTAGTTCCGTTTCCGATACCTGGAGAGGCCCTCTCAGTTTGGTGGCACAGAGTGCATTGAGTCGCTGTGGGACAGGCTGGGATGTCCAGATGCAACCACTCAGTGTCTGGTGCCAGATTACTGTGGAGAAAGCTTCACCTGCAATGAAACAGGCAGGTTCCAACAAAAACAGCACTTTTCATGTCTGTGCATAACCAGCTCATGTAAATCTGAGTGAGTGTGACTGTCTGTCTGACTGTCCAGGGCGCTGCATCAGCCCGTCTCTTCGCTGTAACGGAGAGTCGGACTGTAGTGATGATTCTGACGAGGAGGGCTGTGATGACTTCAACCGGAGGGATGACAAGTGTTCCACTCTATTGCCAATCCCTGGTGCTAGAAGTGGCACTCAGGGGTGAATACTGCAAAACTATTATTGTTGCTATCACCTTTATCTCTTTTATTTAGATAATATATATATTATCACGTTAAAAAAAAATTAAAGGCAAAGCAAAGCCGTG
>JAQLOL010000004.1:6321180-6333018 GCA_029783665.1 Naso thynnoides
AAATTTAAAATCCCACATGACTCCAATTTCGGAGCCACTACCTGATTTCTGAAGGTTTTCCTTGTTCAGGATGATGGTGTGCTCAAAGTCTCCCCCGAGCGCTGCCTCTGTGATGTAGTGAGTACCGTAGTCTCGGTAGATCTGCCTGTATTCCCCATAAACATAGGACTGTGGCAAGGAGCGCAGGCGCTGCAGGAACTCAGGATGAAGCATCAAACCATCTGACTTCAACATGTACTGGGCCAACTCCAGTTCTGCCTTGGCCCTCACAAAGCTGTTAGTCTGAAGAGAGAGACGGCAGGAGGCAGGTGTCCAAAATTTGCAGATATTTAAACTGTATTGTCAGTTTAAATCAGTTTTAGGTTTTTGCAGACACAGTGGTTGGTATGAAGATTAGGAGACAAGAAAATACAAACAATATCTCACCTTGCCAGAAGCACGGCGCGTCTTCTGAATGGACTTGGTATTTTTGGCATGATTAAAGTTAAAGCCAAATTCAGCTATGCCTGGAAGTGCAAAGCCAATTGAAATAATAGTTTGGGTGCGGCGCTCATTCATGGTGTAGTCCATGTAGTCGGAGTATGACTCAAAAGACTGCATGGTGAAATCGTATGAGCCTTTTGTCTGTAATTACATGCAAAGCACACATTTCCTTTTTAGAGTGTAATAAGCAAAGCCATATTAATTTAGCAAGTCATTTAAAGGATATATGTAAAACACTGAATCAGAGATAGCTATAAGAGGAAGATGAAATATGGAAAACTAAATTAAACAATGATATAACAGGTATAAACTTACTGCAACATACAGAGAGAAAAAATTGTAAAGTATCCACTTAAAAAAGGTTTATATGATGGTTATGATGATGTGGAAGTGATGGGGTAAACGTGAGAATGGTGAAATGATGCAGTTACTCAAAAGGATTTTCTGTAATTTGGAAGCCAAAATGTTATTCTCATTAATGGCTGATCTACAGAGTATTACTTTGTTGTATAGTAACCATTAATAAAGACATTAGTTAAACCTTATTGGGCCATTCCAAAGGGTGACACATTAGAAAATCTGATTTCCATAATACATCCATTTCAATACTAAAGTGTAGCCAGTTTTACCTCTAAAGTGTACTGTTGCAGGTTGTAAGGCTTCCTGAATCTGACATCCCGGATGTAGTGCGGCAAGCAGCTGCCAGCATAATATCTGTTATCAAGAACCACTCCCTCCAGGTTACTGTTCAAGATGTTAATTCTGAAAGACAAGCAACAGAAACAGCACTGATGGTGAGCAGATTGATTTGAGGCAAGCAAAATGTTTATATATCTGATTCCTTGAAAATATCCAGGCCTCACATCGCAGACTAATGGAAATGCGACTCACCCTTTTGCAAGGTTTTCGATTCCCCAGTACTCCTCAGCCTCCTCCCTGCAGGGCTTGGAGGTCCTCTTACAACCAGCTTCATCTGACATGTCCCCGCAGTCATCCTCCCCACTGCACTGAAGAGTTCTGTGAATACAGCGACCTGATGGAGAGGAAGAAAGGTTGGAATTACGCAATGGTTTACTCCAAAACAAGACTGAGTTTTCGAAAAACGACTGATTTGTCGTCTTGCTGTAAGTCAGATGAAGGATTGATGCCACATCTAGATGCTAAATCTCAAGCAATAGCAAACTAACTGACTGAAGTCAAGAATCTTGAAGTCAACTTGTTTGGCCAAAAAATAGCCCAGTACAAACACTGTATAAAACTGTAACCAAACAAAATTTTAAACAAATTAAATGAGATAAATTAGAGATGACAAGTTTGGATTTTAGAGAAGGTTATGAGACTTCTTGTTCGTGCTAGTGACTTCAGCGGACTTTAAAGGTATGAGGCTGATTTTGTACCTTTGGACAAAACCAGGCAAATAATTTCTTTTTTTTCCAGTGTCTATGCTAAAATAAGCTTATCTGGTGCCAGTTCATGAACCGTACAAATCTTTTTTTCTTTTACTTATTGCAACAAAAGCAACTGACCTTTTTTTTCTCCCCCCAAAATTACACAATTTACTGTAAAAATGCAAGTCTGAAATCTGTCTAGGATGGAGGGGTGACTCACTCACATCAAACACATAATATCAACCTCTTGTGACTTCAGTTTTTTTAACTGATGTATGGTTGTATGACATGAGACTTAATAATGCTTAATATATAATTGACAGAGATGAGTGTGGATTATCTGAGGACAGATGTCGGGGATACCTGTGTGGGCGCATAGGAATCCTTCACACAGAGGAATATTGTCGCAGGTATAGCGGGCAGGAACGGTGCAGTCCTCCTCCTCCCTGCCATGAAAATTGCATGGCTGCCCTCCAAACAGAGACGGCTGTTCCAGTTTAGCATAGCGATACTGGACAGTGTTGGGATGAAAACACATAAACGGTCAAATAAACACAGAGGAAGGTTCGCCACTAACATATCAAGGTGGTGAAAGAGCTCAGAAACTTCCTCCGGGGAGCAATAACAGCCATAATCCCATTAGAGGACTGTTTTCACTTTGTCACGTCAAGGTTATTAATCCCCTTTCTTCTTAAGTGGATGAGATAGAGCACTGAAGTACAGCTGAGACCTTTGCTAGCAGTGGAACTCCGAACCTCACAAAAAAAGAGCCCACAATGTTGAGATGAACAAAATATTGATAATTTATTGATAATATGACATCCTCTTAGATTTTGGGTAACTTTACATCATGATATGTCATGATGTCGTTACCTGGTTTTAAGGTTTCATTACTGTAAAGTGATGTAATTTTCTAAATTTGCCACTGTTGAAGCTGTTCTAGTAGGCCTATATGCTTTTCCCTACTGATCATTATGTCCAGAGGCCTATTTATAATTTTCATGAAAAATCTTGTTGCCCAGCCTTATGGACACCCCTGCTATCTATCATATTTTATATAATTTTGTCATGTGAATGTTTTACATCAGTTTTTCTGGCCTGTGTTTATTAATTTTTTGTAAAATAAATTTATTTGCTTGTTTGTTACACCAAGGTTACATTTTTTAGTAAAACAAAGCTTTGAAATTTGGGAAATATGCTTATATGCTTTATTGGTAAGTGTTAAATAAGAAGACTGATAATACACTTGTATGCTAAAGCTAACCTGCCAGCAGCAGGCTAGCCTTGCACAAACCTGAAAACTGGTGGTAATGGCTAATGTTGCTGAGTCCAAAGGTAACAACATACACCTATCATCAACATTTTTTTTTTCAAAGGGACTGAGCATGTAAGTCAAAGACTCCTTTAGCAAGGCTAGAGAAGTCCTTGATTGGAGGGCAAGGACCGCATTGTAGTTGTACTGTTTATTATTATTATTATTATTCACGTTACACAGATTCAAACCCAAATTCAACCCCCTAAACATGTGCAAAAACTCACCAAAATCTACATCAGGTTATTCATTTACACAACATTTGGTACCAAAACTTCTCATCTAAAAAAGGAAGCATAACATTAGAAAAGGTGTGAAGTTGTATTTTATTTTTGAAGCAATCAGACACTTCTCACTGAGCTGATACATGATTAAGGTTGGAGCTAAACCTTTTCTGTCCTATGTAAATTTATTACAATTTGCTGTAAATGTCCAATTCCTTGTCATATATGTCTTTGACTGCACGTGTAATATTAACATGTTACACTGTAGCACAAAATATCAATCATGGGTCATTTTAGAGTCCTGGTGGGCCAACACATGCATGTCATGCATTGTGGCTGTAATGTCCCCCAGGCCCACTATCACCTGACTGGTATTATTGTACTTACTCTTTTTTTCTGACAGGTGTCACAGCGTGTCCATGCTGTCCACTCTGATAAAACACAGTCCACTGGATGAACTAACACCTGACTGCCCACTGAGCGAGCTTCACGAACGCTCGACTCTCCATCGCTCACTGTTGTGGTGTCGACTTTACTGTGACATGCAGATGAAAATAAAATCAAAACAAATCGTCACTGACATTTTTATCACTGCAACAGTGTTTTTTCATGGAAATATCTTGTCATGGGTTTAATAAAGGACAGAACTATAGATTGATCTCAATCAGAGAAAAGACTGTTGAATTTGCTCAAAGTGAAAAAAATTACTTTTATGTCACATTGAAAACAATTTTAAAACTATTTCTGAGCATTGTTAGGGGTAAGAGCGAGACATATACATTAATTAACCTCAATGGAAATTAACATAACCAGGAGACTTAAAAAAAAAATAAAATAAAAATTCCTGAACAGACATACGAAAATCATACCTTAGCAGCACCAAGCTCAAAGTAACAAGGAGTAGACAGAGCTGCAAACTGAGCACACTCATCCATTTCACCAGAGAAAGCATGGCTGTGTGTTATGACTGACTGTGAACGAGTAGACACCACTGTTCAGCTTTCTGAGTAAACACTCACTGATCAATACTGGCCTGGACGTGAGCTCACTGCTGCCATTAGACTCAGACGTGAAGCTAAATACACAAAACTGCAGGAAACAGAGCCACAGAGGTAGAAGATGTTGTGTCGGCATGTATTTAACATACCGCAAGATAAGAAAGAAGCAAATTAGAATCTGCTGGTGTGAATTTCCAGAAGGTGTGAATGTCTTTTTAGCTGTTCACATTTTATTATAGGCCCATAGAATCTGTACTGATGTGATGAATCTGAAGTGGCAAGTCAAAATGTTTAAAAAACTGTGGCAAGGGTTGGAAATGAAGGTTTTGTAATGACGTGAATTCCTGTAAGAGCCATCTGTGGTCAAATCATTTGACTCATGTTTGCGTACTTGTGACCTTTAAACTTTGCTCACCCTCACTTCTTTCGGATTTTGCACAATGACACAATTCCATGACCAAGCTATGGTCAACACATTTTTAAGGTACTTTTATTCGCCATGAGACATGCATTCATTGTACTTTTTATCATATTTACACTAACATACTGCTGAATGGAAAATGTTGGACTTTTATTCCACTATCATCCATAGCTGGAGTTACTTAACTTAAACATAAACATAAGGCTATTACAAGATACAAACCATTGCTCATGATTAAACCTGTGTTTCTCAACCTTTTTGGCTTCTGACTCTAACAAAAAGCAGATGTCTATTAGTTGTTAGCGGGTTGTAAAAAGTGATTTCCCCTTGATAATTTGGTTTCAACATAACAACACTTTGATGCTTAAATTTTCCACTATTTCACAGAGAGAGCAAAGAGTAGCAAAGATAATTTTGTTCTGCATGAATCATCTCATGACCCCAGAATCATCTTGAGACATCTTGGAGAGGATTCATCTCAAGGTTGAGAAACACTTAAATAAATTGTATAAAGTTGTTAAATTTAATTCAACAAGCATAATGCTGCTTATAAAAATGATGCATCAGTATAATGGCTGGTTACTGGCAAGGACTTCATGATAACTGATGCGCATCTCGATACATGGGTTACGGTATGATATATCACAATACATTGTGACATGCGATGCATATTGCGATATATTGTGATATTCCACATAGTTCACTAAAAAAAGTAAAAACCGAGCTGAAATACAAGCTGCTGTGTATGACATCACATCACATCATATTGATATTAGCAATTTACCAAACACTGATGTAGCTAGCTACTATAATATAAAAATGAAAAATGTCATTTAAATGCATTCTTGCACTTTAGCTGGACAGGACACACTGAAACAGGGGAGATGGTGGTTAAAACCTGTTTAAAACATGATAATTTTTTTTTCATAATAAGCCTACTGATTTTTTTAGCTAGAAATTGACACATCATGAAAATAAATATTTAATATTGTTTTTCAGTGTAAAAAGGTCTTTTACTTTTGATCATTAAAGTGCATTTTGCTTTGATTTCTTCTATGATTTTGAATGAAACTGTTAATATAATTAGCACCATAAAAAAAAAACAAGTAATGATTTTTCAAATATATCACATGCTGAATTATCTGTCAGCGACTGACTGAATGTTTATGTGAGGAGAGAGCAGCCTCTGTTGACTGTTTTGCCTCTATTTACAGTGGATCATATGAAGGAGAGTAGAAAATTAAAGAAAGGAAAGAAAGTTGAGCAGAAAAGTGGGAATCACATGATATTTTATTGTGACTGAACAGTGGCATGGGTACAGTGTACGGGGAAGTCATAGATGTACAAAAGTCCATTTTTTCTCTTTTTCAAGACAATTCTTAATTCCATAAATAAAATTTACAAAATATTTTGGACTATTTCTCCTTTTTCTTACACAAGCAGGGGTACAGTTACCATTTGTTATTGTAAGTCTAGCAGTTAATAGTGATATCTCTATTGTTCATATTATATAACATTGCCTTTCTTTTCAACCACTTTGATTCAGTGGAGCAGACCTACAATATGCCCAAGTGCTTTGTTACAACAATGACCTGTTTACTGTATACAAATGACCTGACAAGAAGAACAGTGACTGGACAACAAAAATAAACCTGGTAAGGCATAGAAATGCACTCTGCTGTCTCTGAGCTTGTGGTTTTTAAGCTATCAGTATGGGTTCATTCTGCTCATTTATTTAAGAAACCAAACAGATATGTGATTCAAAGAGGCAAGTTGTAAACAATGCGACCTCAGCTGGAAATGTAGAATATGCAAAAAACAAAGAGACGCAGAAAAATCTGCCTTTTATTTACTAAAAAAAGGCTGTAACCCTCACCAAGTAGCAGGATTTTCCCTTCATTTCCTCCATCTGTCAAGCACAAAATGAGTGAGACAGGTACAGCAGGCTTTATTTTGAATAACCATGTTACACAGATTCATAGTTCATATCTCACCGACCGAACGGAAACAAAGACATTTTTCTGAAATTAAAAATAAATGGCAGCAGAAGCGAAACAAACATCCAAACGTCAAAGATGGAGGTGCTGGTAGGGCATTGCTTGAGAGAAACACAGGTAGTTGGCATCCAAAGAGGCAGAGAGATATCTTATGGCACAGAGGCTCAGGTATGGGGGACTGGGAGGATTCTTATTTACAAAATAGATGTTTGGCAAATCTTAATTTCGACATTGATGCCTCAAAGTCATCTTGATATCTCTAAATGACTCGGCGTCATTGACACAGAATTCACAGCTTAGAAAATAAGAAAAAGAAATCATACTTTTTTTTGTTTGTTTCATAACTGGAAGGAAGCTGCAGAGAACAGTTCTGCTCACAGCCGCGTCCGCTGAATCCACATCGAGTCTGTTCATGCAAATGGACAAAAATCAGTGGAGCAACACGATGAGAACATTTGGCAAATTCATCTGCTGTGCACAGTCTTTGCTGGTGGCGGCCGACGAACGAAAGGTCAACCGCGTACAGAAGGACGGTGCTCCTCTCCAAATGAAAAATAATTTGCATCATCAGTGTCACCATGGCTGTGTCACATATCCTCACAGATATAAATATCCCAACAAAGGAAGGTGCTTTACTTCCAGTTGTAGGATTCGGTCAAAGATCAAAGGTCACTTCCTGGTTAAAAGGTTATTTGATTGGACGATAAAGCCAAAGTCTGGCTGTCATGCTGAGGAGTACAGTGCAGTATGTGGCCTCTGGAGGAAAGCAGATCCTAGAACAGCCAGCTTATTACAGAACTGCCAAAATAACCTTTTCAAGGTTGAAAAACCAGAACGAGTCTCTGTAGTCCGGCTGTGAGAGACGCTGCTGATCACAGTCACTCATCCCTCTCTTCCTCTCCTTCTCATGAGCTTCTGTCTTGGCTTTGAGAGCTTCTGTCACCTTTAAGACAAAAAGACACAATTAACCATATGATGAAGCTGTATGTGCAGTCAGAGCTCTGACCACCAGGTGGCAGTGTTGCTTCCCTATCTTCCTTTTGGGTGATGCAGAGAGGCATAATCACAGAAACACTAAATGGAACAAGCTCTTTCTAAATTAGCAGCAAACCCCTCATCCGTAAGGAATAAAGGAGACACACTGACAATGAAAATATGAAGCTAATAAAGAAACATGGCGCAGGGTTATGAAAAAATGAGAGGGAGGGGTTGAGAGAGGATTTAAAAGAGCAGCAGAGAAAATACATAAAATGCCAAAATGTGAGGGTAGTTGATGGTTAACAAGAGGGGACATGAAGTACCCACTCAGTGTCTGTTGTTCTCTAGCTGTCCTCCTGTGGACAGGTCTGATCCTGAGGAGGATCAGGAGCTCCACTGGGCACCGGAGAGATTGACCTTGCAGCAGCAGAGCCCTGAAAGAGAGAAAAAGTGAGAGTGAGCAGTAAAATTTTGATTTTGCAGGCAAAAATCAACTATTCTCTGGCCTGTTAGCACTCGCAAGAAGTGCACTTTTTTCTCCCACACTTACAAAAAAAAAAAATTAGAAAAGTGACATCTACTATTACCATGAAAAATAATTTTCCCTCATTATATATGATCTAATCAAGACACTTAAATCATCTTTGACCTTTTATGTTTAATTGGCTTGACATTTTTCTGAAAAAAAGGGTAAAATCAATCCCATCTGGTTGTATTAATAACATGACATTTTACCCCGTGTGATTACATGCGATTTACTTGAGAGCAGATCATCCATATGACAATAATAGATTACAGCACGAAGCCAGTGAGTTGTTAAATCAAATCCATGAATCTTATTGAGAGGGATGTGACACAGGGGGATGACGCCCACCGATTGTTCCTCTTCCTTGGCGTTGCTGGAGTTGCCCTCTGGGTCTACAGGGGAGTGATCTGTGGGGGGGTCACTGGCCTGGGAAGGGGTGCAGTCTGAAGATGAGCTCTGTTGAGGAGCTGGAGTGGATGCTGCAAGAGAGGGAACAGGAAATGTTCAGCTGCTGTGTGACAGAAAACTTGCATTAAATACAGTAAAAAGACATTTAGTTGGATTTGAACTTTTGCCTTGTTCCACTTTCCAAAATTTTGGATGTTTGTATTTAATGCTAATGTGTTCTGCTCTCTCGAGCTAGTATCATGCATCATCCTCTATACTGAGGAGTGGTGCACTCAAATTTAGATCATGACCTTTATTGCATGTTATCTGCAGCTTTTCTTTTCTATTACACCTGACATTTTGTGTACTGTCAAATAAAGTACAACCTGTTTCATACCTGTCTGATCTCCCTAAACCTTGAATTCCATCTCACGCTCTCTGTGCTCAGATCACATGGCTCCTGTCCGTCCTAAGAGTTAAAAGGAGTCAGTTGGCTGCAGGGCCTTTCTCTATCCTGCCCCCTTCATCTGTATCTTTCCCACACTCAGACTCTGACTCTGACTCAGTCAAGGCCTTTAAATACAAACTACAAACTTCAATAAGTTGTGACTTCTTTGATTACATCAGGCCTGTGCTTGTTTTTGTTACCTGTTCTCAGTTAAATTAAGTCTTGCAGAATCTATGGAGCCTTGTACTTATGGTTCATGTTCATCCTGCTGATGAGCATACTGTAAACTTTCTGAACATGACTGCATCTTTCTAGCCTTCTTTCTTTGTTGTCCCCACAAGCATGTCTCTCTCTCTTTGTTCTCACTCTGTCTCTGCCTCTGATCTCCTCCTTGTCGTCTCTTTTTACTCGGCTTCTCTATCTTTGGTGCTCTTTCTTCCCTGACAGTTGGTGCCTTAATCCAGATGTTTTGGGTGTGGATCTCTCTTCTCTGGGAGATTCAGCCTCTCCTCCTTTTTCTCCCATGTGTGCATGATGTCCTTGAGTCTCTTTTCCTCCTTGCATTTGTTTCTTTTCTCTCTCTCTGTGAATGGATGAACTTCTACTTTGCTTTTCATGCGTTTGTATGGTCTGTCCTGCTTCATGAGATAGAGGGAGGTTGTGTGGCTCTGGTTACATCTGTTTGGAACCATGTTTCAAAATGTAAGCGTATTCTGGTGCTGATTGAAACATCAGAGGATCACCAAAGTCATTATGTTTCATCCTCTGGAACCATGAATCAGCATTTTATCACAACAGATTTTTTCAGATGTTAAGTTGATCCAGTCAAGACCAAAGTGGAGGGTTGACTGACAGAGATTAACATTCATTCATTCACATCCAGTACTGTCGCAAGAAAAGCTAATAACAAATCAACAGATATTTGATATTTTTAAATAACTGTATGATCTAAAAATTAATTGGCACAGACGGTGAGCCACATGCTTTACGTAAGAGGATGTAATTAAAAACACTTACGAGACTCAGTAGAAGGTGATGTGGATGTACCCGGGCTCAAGGTCATCCTAGACAGATCAAGGTCACTACAGCTCCCTTCTTCTTCCTGGGTCACAGCAGCTGAGGGTGGCAGCAGCTGACTGCAGGCCAGTGTGTCCGGTACACTCACGAGACATGGGGTTCCGCACCTGCTCACCGCTGCTGACGTGACGCCGGGTCCCACACCTGCTCCAGCTCCAGATGTAGAGGGGCCCTCGCCTGCATCTGAGTCCACACCAAGACCTTCCTTCCCCAGGCTCAGCTGCCTCTGCAGCAGAGCGGGGTCTGCCGTGTGCTGGGGGCTGGTGATGGCAGAGGAGGGGGCTGACAGGTCACAGGCTTGGGGGCACATGGTGGTAATGGGTACCAGGCCTTGGAGCATGGCAGCTGGTATGGCGTGCCCCCCCACACCCACGGTCTGGGCCGGCATGTAGGCTGCCATGGCTGCCCACTGCTGCTGTGTGGCAGGAAAAATGTTGGCTTGGCTCCAGATGACAGGCTGACCACCAGGGAGGACCTGAGCCACCTGGAGGGGCGCCTGCACGGGGAAGGCCAGAGTCTGAGCCTGGGCAGGAAACGGCTGCTGCGCCCACTGGGTCGCCTGCACCGGACCCATGGTCATATAACCTTGAATAGAAACAAGAGTAGGAGGAAGAGGAAGGAAAACAATTAAAGGAAAAATAATTAGAGATTATCATTATTCTAATGAGCACAGAATATATTTTGTCTACTGGGATTACAAATTCAGTACATTGGTTTTAAAAATTACAGCACGCTCCTCTGTTAACACAGCTGTCTGCAAAGCACATCACACGTTTTGACATTGATTGCCTGCCCTCCAAACAGCCACACACTTCCTCTGATCTCACTGCCAAACTCGCTTCCAAGGTAGTGTGTGCACATCTAAAAAATTTAGGTAAATGAAATGTATTTCTATGGTGGTTTTGTAGTCTTAAAGTGCTTTACAATATAAGACAGCATTCACACACACATTTTTGTACAGAAATGTCAGGGGCCTCTATGCAAAGTGCCAACCTGCTCATCAAAAAGGGAAATACATACACTCATATGCCCATGAAAGAGGCATCAGGAGCATTTGGGGTTTAGTATTTTGCCAAAGGATCCTCAGATAAACAGACTGGAGGAGCTGAGGTTCAAATCAAGTGGAAGTGTGGATGACCTGCTTAATCTCCTGATTCACAGCTGCCCCAAAATCAGGTGAAGTCCATATATACACATCACCAGATTTAACCGAGGTAAGAAATAAAGCTAAAAAATTTTTTTTTCACGTTTACATGAAAAACTCAATCAAAAGGAGACAAAAAAAATGCTCATCTTGCCCCACAAAAAAATCTCCTCGGAAATGCGGTTATGGTGCTCAGTTAATCTTTTCTGAAACTACCAAACTTGCTTGAGATCAGTCACTGAAAATTTGCCACATTCACATTTTAGTCCAGTTTTTCTTACTGTTGCATGGTACTGCACTTATAGCAAGAATTGTCTTGAAAGAGCTTCTTCGTAGGAGTGTTCCAGGAAAATATCTGAGATTTGATAGTCAGCTGTCAAACAGCATTCATAAGCTGTGTTATCATGGACAGGCACATTGTGAAAAGGACAGGTTAAGTTGTTTTTTGCAGATCG